>VYXD01016084.1:119924-216140 GCA_013397195.1 Hylia prasina
GCCCGCACCGCATGGGGAGCGGCGGGGACCGGCTCCGCTCTCGCCCCGGGGCCGCGGGGTTGGCGCACCCAGGGGGATGCGGAGGTTGGCGGCTGTGGCCGCCCTCGTGGGGCGTCCTTTCGCCGTCCCAGTATTTTCTGTGGAACACCAGGGGTTTGACATAGTTTATTTCGCTTTTTCTCACCACCCCTGAGTCCCGCCTTCGGTGTTTTCGGGCTTATACGACAGTCGTCATGGCAGCCCTCAGAAGTACTGGGAATTCTCTCATCTCTGAGGGGTGAAATGGCTCCAAAGGTGGACAGGCAATGGGCATAACTGGAAAAATGAGCTTTCTTCAACAGCCAGTTCCTAAACACTCTAATATCCAGCTGGCTTTGATCGTGTTTTTCTGCCTCTGCAGTGTCATACATATGTATTTGTCTTCACACAAATTAATACTGAAACATGATAAATATTTATCATTTGACTTAGTGTCTAAGGACATTAACTTGTCCATCTACCATTTAGTTTAAATGGTACATCCACACACAGAGGAGGAACGTGAT
This sequence comes from Hylia prasina, assembly GCA_013397195.1. Lineage (NCBI taxonomy): Eukaryota > Metazoa > Chordata > Aves > Passeriformes > Sylviidae > Hylia > Hylia prasina. Next base: position 120,470 of record VYXD01016084.1, read on the forward strand.
TTTCCTTGTTTATCAGGTTGAAAAAACACTCAACTCTCCACGGGTGATGATGAAAGGTTTTGGGTGGCTGTATTTTTAGGAGTGTCCAACTCAAGATGTGCCTGCCATCTCACATTGACTCTTCCTCCTGAAGGCTTCTCAAGCTGGGCCCCCAAGGTCTGAGGCAACCAAAATCTCCAGGCTCCCTCCACCAAAGTGCATTTGCCGAGGAGCACAGTCTCAATCTCACAAGCCAATGTTTTCTCTGCATTGAGCCCCAGAGCGAGTCTGCAATCATAATTACTGCCTATAATTTTTCAGCCGCTGGCTCTTTTTGATGGTAATTGTTAAATTAACAAGAAAGGAGATAATTTCAAATGGCACTCCCTGTGAGAAAAGTGGAAGGCGAAACAAGAGGCCAACTCATTTGTGCCCAGCTTGTGTTTCTGGTATTAGCCCGTCTGTTTGGTCATTCGGAACTGGTGGAATGTAAAAAGAACTTTGCTTAGGACTGCGTTAAATCAGACCAGACTCCTCTTTAGCTATTCATTTCAGAAAGTACTGACTTCTCAGAGGACTGAGACTTTTTAATTCTTTGAAAGAGTTGAGTACTTTCAATTTCAACCTACCAAGTCAAATTTCTCTTCTGAGTTTATGGAGGAACACATTTCCTCTGCAAGTCACATCAAGTGGACATTGCCTGACCAAAATCAGCCCTCAGAGGGAATTTAAAGGCGTGCATTATTGTTCATCCTACCTCCATGTTCTTGGCTTGCTAAAGATTTCCTATCCTGAACTGATCAGTACTCCAGTCTCGGGATAATCCTTCTTTTCATCACTTCTAAACCTGAGTGATAAAGAAGGGCATTGCAGGGTTGAACATGTAGCCATGGCCACATACTGAGGGGTTTTTTTCCCCCTTACAATCCTGCACAGTTGCTACTGCCTGTTCAGCCTACAAGTTCAACAGGAGACAAGCTGTATGGGTAGCCAGAAGTGATTCAAGCAGCAGGTTCTCAACCTTCACAATCATGGGGCACCCAGGGACCCCTAAAGCCTTGCACACCCCAGCCCCTCTTCCAGGATCCTGCTTGCAATTTAGCTATTTTGCAAAGGGAAGGGTTGTTGCAATCCTATGACACCTGTTCCCAGTGAAGCTGGTTTGAAAACCTTTGAAAAAATGGCTTTCCACTGGAAAATGCAACCTTGTCAAAACTGAAATGCTTTGCAAACTTGTGTTGGTTGCACTGAAAATGTCATTTAAAAAAGAGTAAGTGGTGGAGGGATGTTCCAACAGTGTGGGAATGTCTCGTTGTGACATTTCCAAGCTAAACATTTCGACTTCTTCCTTCAAAATGAGTTTTGGTTTCAAAATATTTCCTTTTATATTATATATTGCAAAATATGCAATTTGCAAAAAAATTGGAAAGCTGAGTCACTTATTACCATCAACCTGAAATTAATGTTCTCCACAGCTTTCTTGAGGTAAGAATTCTGTTATTCTGATTTGGAGCAAAATTTTAAATGGCAAACACCTAGTGAAACTACAATATCTGAATTTTGCTGGCCTCTCAACCACATGATGGAATTCTAGAACACACCTGCCTTTTAAAGTGCATGATTGACCATGCCAGGTACTATTTTCTCCTGACTTGAGCTGTGATAAAGTCGATTTTCTTCCTAGTAGCTGATACACTGCTGTGTTTTGGATAGCATGAGAATTGTGTTGGTAACACACTGATGTTTTCATTGTTTCTATGCAGTGTTTACACTTAGTCAAGGATTTTTTGGCTTCTCACCTGTGTGTAGACTGGGGACAAAAGAAGCTGGGAAGACACAGAGCTGGGACAGCTGACTTGAACTGGCCAAAGAGATATTCCATGTCATGCTTATTTTGTAAACTGGGGGGAAAGCTGCCTGGGGGTTACTGCTCAGAGGCTGGCTGGGCATCAGTCAGCAGGTGGTCAGCAGTTGAATTGTGCATCACTGTTTTTGCATACTCTAATTGTATTGTTATTATTACTGCTGTTATTATTATGCATCACTTGTTTTGTAAATCCATTTCCCCCCCTTCCTTTTCTGTCCTATTAAACTGTCTGTATCTTAAGCCATGAATTTTGCTTTTTTTTCCCCAACTCTTTTCCCTATCCCTCTGGGGGCAGGGAGTAAGTGAGCAGCTGTGTGGTGCTTAGTTGCTGGCTGGGGTTAAACCACGACATATTGCAACTGGGATTTCCTTCAGTTCTTATTTCAGGAAGAAGAAGCAAGGGGGTAACAGATGAGATAATCCAGCTGATCCTATGCTCTTTCTAAATCACAAATTCTTGCCTTCTCAGTCAGATTTTTTTTCCAAATAGTTTAATTTTATATTTTTATGAAAAATTAACTTTCCCACTTCAGGAGCATTGTCCTTCATCTGTTAAGCATTTTATTTATCTCTTTAGGTTGATCAGAGGTGCATTGTGAAACCTTGATGATTTACTTTGAAAAAATCTGTACAACAATCAGGTAAGATGCTTTGATTATCTCAGAAAGATCACTTGCTTCCTAATTTTGTACACCCCGCAGCACCATGACTGCTTTCAGGATTTCTCCATCATTTCTAGTCAAGAGTGTTTCCCTCTGCTGCCTCATATAAACTCAGAGGTCTTGCTCACTTTTCTCACTTCATCCATAGGTAGAGCCAACTATTAAACAATACATAAATGATGCACTTGGAAGTGTGCTCATGGAAGAAGCCAGTACACTGGTTTTTAACACTTATCTGGTGTTGTGTCCACAGGCAGATTGATTTTCACAAGGTTCATGTGGCAGTCTCTTAAATCATTTTCAGACAAGAGAGAAGATTTGTTCTTATGTCCAGTTCTTAACTTAGAAGATTGTCTGCTTATCCCAAGGGCTCATCTTTATCTATCCATTTTAGGGGACTTTTCTGCTATGATAGCAATGAGCAGCATGGGTGCACAAAATCCTTTCCACCCCTTTCCAGGCATACAGTCTTTGGGAAGAAAGTTGACGAGGGTCTTCACTATAGGTACAATTCTGCCCCTGCACACCTTGAGGACCTCAACAGAATTTTTTTTGCACAAGGCGAACAAAAGTTTGAAAAACAAGACCTTAAACCTTGGCCATTTCCTGTGGTAGCCCTCTCTCCCTAAACCTCAGAGCCTGAGGAACCAACAAGTTCAGGTGCTGCTGCAGCACGAACAAGTACTCCTAAAGCAACATGATTTTTGAGGTTTTCTTCATTTTCTCTGCAAGCTGTTAAACAAGCAAGGTCAGTTTGGGACCCACCAAGTCCTGGTTCTCCTCCTTACTTCTTGTGTGATGTTGGCCCCTTTCTTCCATGCTGTTGAACACCCTCAGTTTTCACTGAGTTCAGGAAGAGCAACATGAGCTCAGCCCCTCGGGACGTACTGCTGTTTGTCTTTCTGCACAGTTGCTGCCCCACTATGAAATGAGGATAATGATATCTTTTTTCTTCCTTCACTCTCAGGCTTTTCTGTTTAAACTATAAGGTCATCGAAGTGAGAACTGTCTCTTACTAGTGGTTTCTGAGCACCTATCACAACAAAGTCATAATCCTGTCTATGACCTGCAGGCACTAACACATTGCAAATAATAACAATAAAAACCCAATCAGAAATTTCATTGTCCAGGAGCAGCTTTACTGCCATCCAGCAAATAAAATATCAGTCCAGGAAATGACAGAACCCATGAAAGTGAGTGGGTTACCCGGGGCCTTTGTTAATTGTCCAACTCCATATTTAGTCAAATGCTGGTGTTTTTTGAAAGCAGGGAGCTGTCAGGGGACAGTCACTGATGAGGCATGGCAGTGTCCTTGTTATGGGCTGTCCCCACAGCACGCTTCAGCCTGTTGCTTGGGTAGTACAGTAGCCCTGCTCCTTCCCCAAGTCTGATCTTGGCTTTTGACTTTGCCAGCTGCTGAGGGTGAGAGATGTGCTGCTGGGTTTTGAAAAGCAGGTGTCCACCAGCTAGGAAGAGACTGAGACCACCACCACATCTCACACAAAAGACCCACGAATAGCTCTCATACAGTAATGACTTTGTGTCACTACTGCCCTGCACCAAATTAAAACCAGTGATGCAGGCATTCAAGTCTCTCTATCCCATCATTAACTATCCCCTGAAGCTATCTGGTTCCCCAAATATTATTCTTTTCAGCTTCTTGCTTTGTCCTTTTAAATTGGAGTTGAGCGATGATGAACCAATTTAGCTGCTGTTTTATGTAATTTAGGCTATGAACTCAATGAATTAAGGAAAGAAACATGTAACACAGTTAAGAATGCCTGTTTTTAAAAAATTCTCAGTTTACTGCTGACAGGTATTGGTAGCCATACCAGTCATAATGCAGTTGAGCTTAGTCTTCTGCTCTATTGATATTTTGTGATGTTTTACCTTTTTCTGTTGAGGGTGGCACTGCAGAGTAGTAACAAAGTTTTTTCTTTTGCTCTAATGGCAGTGATACTGTGCTGTGTCACTCTCCTTCCACCAACTCCTGACAAAGATAAGAAAAGAAGAGCCAGAAGATTGGTGAGCACTTGCTAGGAGAAACCTCTGTTTTAAAACACAGGCTTTCCTAGATTCAGAGGCAGGGATTTGCTGACCTGACATTTGTTGCCTGTCACGCATTTGCTGATGCTTGGGGAAGGAGCCTTAGAAATGTTCCTTTGGGCTGAAGTCCACTGACCCCTCCTCCTTTTTTTTTGTCTCTGTATGATGCTCTAGTCTCAGCTCCAGCACACTGGACAGAAGCTGCCGTGCTGAGTGTGAAGCCATGGCATGGTGCTCCCATTTGGAGCAGCACCTTTTGGCTCCAGCAGCTCTAACTGTGTTTGGACCACTCGGCACCACGTGCTCTGCTCGGTGTGGTTTGGTATTGACTCGCTCTTCATTCCAAGTCCCCAGAGCAAATGGGAGAAATCTCCCAAGCATTTTAAAGATCATGGTTTTGGAGTCTCTTTCTCTGCAGAGTTTGAATCTGTGTCTGCAGCTGTAGGTAGATGCTCGTGAGCTGCTCCACTAATAGCGCATAGAGCTTCAAGTGCTTTCTGTGGCATTTTTGCATGTTCTTTCAGAACTAAAAGCTGGCTGACACACAAGAGTTTATTGTCTCTCCATTATCTGAAAATTACAAAATGCTGATACAGGTAGAAAAAGGAGGTTGTTGAGGAGGAGAGTGACTATACTGTGTTAGAGAGGATGGGCTTCTTTGACCTTGGGGATGCTGCTTTTGAATGTTTGCATTGTATTTTTCTAACACAAAGGAAATCACTGCTCTGCTCCTAAGTGATCTTTCAATGCAGAGAAACACCCTTATTAGTGTTATTCTTTTATCTTCTCACCATCTTTCATTAAATCATACTCTTTACAGTTCCAGTTCACCTGCATGGAACGTTATGAGCTGACTGAAAATCATTTTCCTTTGTTAATGTTTTTTCATCATTGAGCAATAGAGCAGTAATGAGGACACAAATCATCTTTTCATTATAAATATGCATAGCAATGTGTAAAAAAAAATTATGTTCCTAAAACAAATAAATAAACAAAACAGTGTGGTGAAGGGAAGGAACTGAGAAAAACAAGATGACAAAGCTTTTTCCTGATGATCTACCTTTGCTAGTGTACAGGCATCAAAGTCAGGAAAGTCTCCAAGTGATGTTGGGTGCTCTGAATGCTGTGTTTAATGGAAATAGACATGGGATTATATCTGCAACTTCTGTGCGATGCAAATCAATATCACTCATCAGTATGGCAAAAGAAACCAACAAATAAACAAACAAAACCTAACTAAAAACACAGCCTAAGATGACTTGAAAATAGATTGGTTCTTTCATGGAAATATACAGATTTGTTTTCTCTCTTGACTTTTGTTCACATTTTCCTTGTTCCTGCTAGATATAAAAACAACCCATTATGTCATTTTTTAAATAGGGACAGTATATATCAGTCTGTATGGCATAGATGTTCAGTTCCAGCAATGAGAAACAATTACGAGTTTGGATGAGACCTGCACATTTTCCAGCTCAAGTTTGTTTGAAATGTAGCTGCACATTTTCCAGCTCAAGTTTGTTTGAGATGTAGCTGTGTGGAGGAGGCACTTTTTCTGTGTATGTGTTTGTACAGCACTTAATAAAATGAGGCCATTATTGGAGGGTGAGGGAGAGACCTCAGTTGCTATTGTAATGGCTATAAACCTCAGCTAGGATAAAATGCACTCATCACCTGCTTCCTCATCCCTCCCCACGGGTTGCAGAGGATTGTGGCAGAGCTCTTCCATGTTGTAGCACACTCTGCTCAGTGCACAGGTGCAGCTGTACTTAAGGGTCCCCCTCCCTCCCCAGGCTGAGTCCTCCCATCAGTTTGTGCTGCCCAGGGAGGCATAGTGAGTCTGGAGAAACTACTTACCCCTGTGTTTCAGGAGAAAGGTGTAGTCCATGCAGTCCACATGTAGAAACACGTAGTCCAAAATAGAAATACAAACTTCTCTTTCTTCTACCAGTGCCAGTCCTCAGGATGTATCATAGTCTGGTCCTCAAGAGACAGTCTGGCTATTTCTTTTGCCTCTGCCAGCTTTTTGATGCCTTTTCGACAAATATCACAATCATTGTGGCTACATTTGTTCAAATGGTCAAAGACTACTTATGCTACCCTTCCTGCCCCACAAATTTGTTGTAGTGTCATACAGCATTCAGCATAAAATTTATAGTTGCATGTTTGTTTTTACTGATAAAACACTTTGGTCACAGAAAGGCTGCCAGTTCAGGTTTTGTTACTTCAAAATATTCACCTGCAATCTTGTGGCACCTGTGTGACACAGAGGTCACTAGCACTTTGTGCTCTGTAAAGCAGGAGGGGTGCATGTGTGTTTTGTTTAAACAACAAAACCCAAATCACAAAGCTCAAGCCTATTTAACATTGTCTCTACTAGGACAAGGAGGGACTGAACGCCATTAACTGTTCATTTCACAGCCCTACAGTGTCCCTGGATGCACAGGAAAATAAATTGACATCCATGGCAGCAAGATTCTGAACACAGATCAATCTGGAATCAATCCGTGCAGCTCACCTTGTAGGCTCAACTCAAGGAATAAAATGGGACAAACAGCTGGTGGGATGGGGTTTCTTCCAAAGAAATCCTTCTGTAATTGTGTTTTGGCACCACCTATCTTGCAGCTCTGTTGAGAAGAGTTAGATTTTCTCACATCATTTTGAGGTTGAGAAGCAGAGGTTGAGTAATGTTCCTGCCACAGGTTGTGTCCCTGTAGCCATCTCAGAAATCCAATGTGTGTGTAAGACTCATTTTCCATCCTGGGATGGGTTTCTGTGCTGTGTAACGATTCTCCAGCTGTTTTTGAAGGCATGTATTTTTGATTGTGCTTATGAGGTGATTGCTGAAAAAGTAATACATCAAAGCACAAAAATAGGGATGTTACCTGCCTCTTAATGTCTGCCTCTTTGCACCAGTGTGCTTCAGGTGCCAGGACAGCTAAAGCAGCACATGGTTACCTGGAGCAAAGATGATACAGCAATGGTTTCAAACTGAAAGAGGGCAGGTTTACATTAAATTTTAGGAACAAATTCTTCATTGTGAGGGCAGTGCGTTTCTGGAACAGGTTGCCCAAAGAAGCTGTGGAGAGCCCCATCCCTGGAAGTCTTCCAAGATCAGGCTGAATGGGGCTTTGAGCAACCTGGTCAAGTGTGAGGTGTCCGTGTCCATGGTGGGGGGGTTGGAACTAGAAGGTCCCTTTCAATCCAAACCCTTTTTATGCATTCACATTATGAAGAAAACACTTAAAAAATTAAGGAACAGAAAATATGTTTTATCAAAAGGATAATCAACAGTATGATGTGTCCCTAAGAGAGCCCTGTCTTGGAAGTATTCTCTGTGGTTGGCTAGGGAAAGCTGGCTTCTGAACTCCAGCCTGGGGAGAAGATTTAGAAATGAAATGTGGGTATTTTTGATAACTACCAAATATTTGGATTCACACATCATATTGCAAAATACTAGAAAACAACAGTGTCATTTAAGGACTAAGATATAGACTAAAATGTTTTATTACCTATGATCCAATTCCCTGTTTCTGAGGCCTGAGCATTTCTTCTGCTGGTCTGTATTGGCTCCAGCTCAAAGAGTCATATAACTGAGTCAATAGCAGAGCTGTTAGCACCAGCACCAGGAGCCATCTTGGATAAATGGAATCATGGATAAATTCTTCAACTTCTCGCTTTCCCTCAGCGATTCATAGAAGCTATTTTTATTAGAACCTTCTTGGGTGCTTCTCCTGCTGCAGCTGGGAGACCATGTGATGAGCATTTTCTATTAAACCGTAGACAAAAGAGTCAGAAGTGCTTTGTTTACTTCGGAGTTAGCTTTCCTTCGTTTCTGCAATGTTTGTTTCCTTTAGGGTGACCAGGAATACTAGAATGTGACAGAAAAGCCCTGACAGATGCTGCAGCAGCAGAATTTCTCTGTTCAGATGGTATTCTTAGATGAAAAGGTGTGAGACATGTTTAGCTTGTTTGTCAGGAATTGTTTATTGGTTAACTGTTTTGTAGAGCAACACAGACCATCTATTTTAGCCCATTAGGTTATTTAGGAGGCTGTCCTGAGAGACCACACTTGGCTATTGCACTGGGTAAGAAATGAAATAGTATGGCAATAGTATGTACTGCTCTGTCACCACTAACCAGGGGATGTCTTCTCTCATTAGCAGTGGTACATTTGTAGTTAAGTTATTCATAACTGGAGAGTGAGAAAAGACATAAAGCTTTCTCACCTATTCACATTGTCTAAACTGTGAAAGAGTTTTGCCTGCACACTTGCTAAGTCAGTTTTCTGCTGATTTCATAGTAATTGGATGACCTTAGAAAAGGAATTTCTATAGCAAGGGTTGCAGAATCAAATTCTGTTGTGCCTGATTTTTGTCCTATATGCAAGTCTGTGTAACTGTGCCTTCTGTTTGCTTTGTACTGTCCCCCCCCCAACACACACACCTTCACCCCTTTGGAATGGGTATTACTATGGAAACAATTGTGTCCTTGCTATTGTTAAAGGCAGCTGAGTGACATCCAGAAATCCCATATACCTACAGAAAATTGTAATACTAAATCATCTGACCAGCTATTCTTAGCCATTCTTTTCCTCATGTAAGAGAAGGATGATATATAAAGGGAGATTATATGAAGGAGCTTTTTTTTGCCCGTACAAATTTATGACCACTCAGCTGAAGCATGGGAGTAAAGGTAAAAAACCCAAGGCATTTCATGAGTAGCAGAATTAATGAAGCCTAGTTCCCTATGGATCCGTATAGCCTGTGGTTGGATTCTCTGGTGACTAATACAATGCTCACCGTCTGATCACATTGTTTCTTTTAGCAGTGACATTCAGAATGCTTTTGTGCCGTGTGGATCCTCAGGTATCTAATAACAATTGAGTTCAAATTGCAGCTTTTTGTCTATGAAGGTACTGACAATGGTCTCTCTCATCTGCCCACAAAATGGTTTTCATCAAACTTGTAGAAATCTATGGGAGATTGCTGTACTCCATCATACTTGCTTGAAACAAACTATCAGGTTCCAAAAGCATCAGTGGGGAACAGACGTAAAGACGTTGAATATGTGATCTTGTGAACCTCTTTTTCTTGGGGAATCAGCCTAAAATTTTGCCAGGTTATTCAGTCTAGCAGGTGGGTAATCCTTCTCTGCTTCACTAGATGACGTAAAGATTTTTCAGTCTTTTTTAACAAATTGTTTAAAAAGGCAAATTTGGAGCAAGTGAAATTCACGTGAAATATTAGGAGGTTTTTTTTGTTTGTTTTGTTTGTTTTTGGTTTTTTTTTCCCCCCCACAGTGAAGGTGGTGAACCTGTGGAACAGGCTTTTTTGCAGAGAGCATGTAGATACTCCAAAGCTGCCCAGGGAAAGTTCGGAGCTACTTTCTGTAACATATGCTTTGAATGGGGACTGAACCAGATAACCTTCAGAGATCCATTCCTATCTAGAGTTTCTGTGCATCTGTATTACTTGCTACTTTTGATTTCTTTTCTGTAGGCCTTTGTTCCCCAGGAAGAACCACAGTCAAGGTCAAATTCTCCAGGAACATGATGTTTTGATAAATACATGCATGCTGGCAAGGGCAAACACTCCATGGAAGGGTTCAGATTTTTAGTATCTGAGACAAACTAGAGCTGTTTTATTGAATCTTCAGTATTTTCTGAATATTGGTTTTCTTATTGTTTTATATAAACTGCGTGTAAAGTCACTATGAGGCTTCATATTATATAAAAAAGCCCTCCTTTTGATGTCTCCCTCTGAAAACTGGAGAGTGCAATGCAGGATGACCACTGGAGCAAGATCTCTTGCAGAAAACAGTTACTGCTTTTATTGCATAATTTTGGATAGTATGCTCTGGAAAACTTGGCTGAAGTGGGAGAAAAAAAAGGGAAGCTTTATTTTTATGAAACACAACATTTTATAGTGTGATTGCCTGTCCCAAGTGTAATTAATCTGTCCATTGAGTTGGCAGTGTTCAGGAGCAGATGAAAGTCTCTTTGGATCTGAAGACTGCAAATATTGCAGAACCCTATATTGGGAATATCTGGACACAGGAGCTTAAAAAAAAAAAAAAAGTACTCACAGGATCATCATAAATTTATCTTTTCTCATTTTTTTTCGCCTTTCCATTGACAGTAGTGCAGTGGGAAATGGTGAAATAGTACATTAGTAATGAGCCACAAGGTCAAAAAAAAAAAAAAAGGCTTTGCTCACCCTGTGAGCACACAGGGGCCCATGGCAGGGTCAGCGAGAGCGCACTAACAAGCAACAGCCCTTGAAATACAGGGTTTAGGAGCTCAGACCAAAGGCAACAGGTGGATACAACAAACAGCCAAGGGCAGCTCAAGGTATCAATGGGGTGATTATGAGCAGCGTGGCAAGCAGCTGTCACAGCACACCAGCTGCCTCACCACCCGACAGCTCACACCAAAGAAAGGCAAGAGAGAAACAAGCCCTGGTAATAACTGATTGCCCTCCCTGAGCCTCACTGGCAAGGACGAGTCTAACTGGAGGTGCAGCATCATTGTTTTTTGGTTACTCGTGTCCTTTTTCACCCCTACCCACTTGCCTGTGGATGTTGTACCCTCATTTGCTGTCATCTCTTCTATTTAGAGGCTAGGCTGTTATGCATGAAGGGCATGAAGCAAAACTTCCCTTACCTCATCAGGAAGGAAGGGGAGATTTTAGATATTGGGAGATGGGGGAAGGGACACAACACATTAAGAGCAGAAATAGGGGAATAATTTATTTCTGCATTTGCAGAGATGAGGTTAGTAAGGATCTTGGGGTCCTGAGAGGAAAGGAGGGGGCAAGAGTGGAGTACCTTTCTTTTTGTGTGTGTGTATTGAGACACTACTGCTGTGCATCAGAACAGTAAATGACTGGTCTGGTTCCTCAGTACAGACTGAGTACATCAATCTCTTAGTGTCGTAACAGCAGCAAACTTGCTCATCACTGGGCTGTTCTTCATAATCACACATTGGGTGTGGTGGCCACCTCCATATTGAGACCCAAATGTAACTGAGTATTTGTAGGTGCTGTGTGTGGGTTGTCTGGCCTGCCATGGTAAGCTAGAAACAGGTTTGTAAATTGGAGCAAATTGAAATATTCTGAAAATTCCACTGACTGCAGTGACTGACTCTGCTGAGTTATCTCTCTCTGACACCTATGGTTAACACCTAAAGACCTGCATGTACACACTAAAGTTGTAGTGAAACTCTAGAAAACAACAGATAGAAGTCATAGCAATTACTGCAAGGTCACAGCTGTTAGTTTAGAAGCAAGTTGAATTAGGACATCTAGAGCTCTGTGCCTCTGCAATAAATCAACCTCCAGTACCTGAGCTAATGTGCTTAAACCTGTATGATATCCTCATGCTGCATTATTGCCTGCAATGGAGTGCACTTGAAGGGTGGTGGTCCTTAGGCTGATGTTGCATGTTGAGCACTCTCTGGAATCATGATATGACTGCACTTTGCAGGAGATAACCTTTCGAGTTTTTATCTGGTGGTGAAACTATCAAGCATGTAAGACAGGATTCAAGCCAAAATGTCCTGTATTTTTCCTGCAGTTTCTCTTGGGAAGATGGATGCAAAACAAAAGGAAAAAAGAAAAAGAGCCAAAATTGTAACATTGACAAGCATTGACCAGCACTGCTACTAGCATGGAAGGTGTCCCTGGCAGGAGGCAGCTGAGGGACACCAGCTTTAAGATTAGCTTCAAGTTTAAAATAACTTCAAAAGTCTATGCAAAAAGATAGAAGATGAGCATTTGGTGATGCAGAGGTTAGTTCAGAACATGAAAGATGAGGGAAGATAGAAATGTAGTTCATTAGTGTTGGGGTTTTTAATAAGACTTACGGTCCTCCTTTTTTTTTTTTATTTTTATTTTGAAGAGGGGCAGAAATAAGGTAGTAAATCCTCCCACACTGTCTGTAGCCGAATGAAGGACAAGCCTATCCCTGCAAAGGAGTTTAATGTGATTTGCCCATATGAATTTTTGTGTTGGATTCAGAAGCAATACAGTACAGCAATAAAGCACAGAACCAGAATAGTGCACATGGACTTTATTAGGCACAGTGGTGCATACGGGGGCTGCTTCATGTTTTTGACCCCAACAAGTGTCTTTGCTGTTTAGGAAGAACTCAAGGTATCTTCATCATTTTTTTTAAAGAAGTCTCTCCTGTGAGCTCCAATGTGGATATAGCCAAAACTCTTATGTGTGAATAATAATTAACATGTGGCACACATACTGAGCAGCAGCAATAGATCAGGTTTTCTTGATGTATCTCAAAGTATACACCCAACAAACAATCACACAGACACATGCATAAATGTAGTTTCAGAAGAGGCAAGAGATGGGACTGCAGGCTATAAGGGCACTTGCAAATGTCAGCCAGGCCTTATTTGCATTAACTAATTTTCAAATCAGTAATAAATGGGTTTTTATTGGCTAAATTAAGACAGGGAAAGAATATGAGAAAGGAGAATAATTTGAAAAATGTAGTTGCATGCTATAAAATACGTGAAGATTACATAAGGATTTACAAATCAGCCTTGAATTACTGGTTAGTGGAGACAAGCATTTGGAATTATTTTCTGAAACCCTCTTAGAGCTTGAAAATAATTTAAGAAGGATAAAGGTGATCTCAAAAATGATGTTAGAAATGCACCCTCATATTCCAGTTTGTAAGGAGGCTTTTAAAAGTAATTCCCTGTCCTTGTTATTTGAAGTGGAGGAGACAGAAGGAAATTTTTCTTGGAATCCAGGTAGGTTAAACTACAAGCAGATTTTTTACAATTTGAAGGTCATACCCTCAAAATGCCAATCTTAACAACTGAACTCTTACCAAAACTCCTGCTACACTCTGAAGGACCTTTGGCTGATGGAAAAAACTTACCAGACTCCCTGCTACACTCTGAAGGACCTTTGGCTGATGGAAAAAACTCACCAGACTCTGAGGAATTTCTGGTTTGTAGTTAAAGGTCCAGATTAACTTCTAATTGTCCAAAATAGACACAGCATCAAAAATTATGCTCTCTTGTTAAGTGTTGGGGGTTTTTTTGGTTGGTTTGTTGTTTTTTTTTTTTTGAAGCACAGGTTCTTAGTAATAAATTCACAGTTTTCGTTCGGCTGCTCCCTGTTTTCCTTTTGTACATATCATCTTGAAATCTTCCTCCTTGTAACTGGATGTAGTCCCAGTCCCAGTCAATAATAGTGGTGGTCACTGGTGGTGAGCAGTTTTCCAGGGGAATTCATTATCTGAGTCATTTATAACTGGGCTGAATAAAACACTCAAAAGTGTATAGAGGGACAGGGAACAATTCCACAGTGCTGAGGGTTGGGTTGAATGACCAAAAGGGTATTTTCTGTCTTGGATTTCTATGCTGATCATGGAAGCACACAGCCTAATGAGCCAGATATTCAAACATCTTTGGGCAAAGCATTTTGGAGAGGAAGAATGTGCATTGGATGCTCAACTTGATGCATCTGAAAGAGAATCAATAGTTTTCCAAAGGCCACAATAGGACAGAAATAGTGCTGGCAGTTCTGGATATTTCTCTGTGAAAATTTGTACCATCCGTTATATAAGCAACCAAGTGTTTTTTTGCATCAAAGGCTGTAGTGAGCAATTTTAGTTACTCTTTCCTTTAGATCTTAGTCTGGCTGTCTTTTCATGGATGATATTAGCGTAGCAGCACTCCAAAGTCCTTGTTTTTTTAAAGTAACATGATTTCCTACCCAGTGGCTTGCACTCTCCTGTATTGCAGAATGTCAAACAAAGAACCTCCAGTATAGAAAATAATCATATATAATATAATAATCCCATATATATAGGAAATGAGGAACAACCTTTTTGATGACCCAGCTGCTTTTACCATATCTGACTTCATACAGCATTAAATATCCTGACTGAAAGCCAGTCTTGGGGAAAGTTCTGCCATATCTGAAGGCTGATGTGATGTTCAGATGACATTTTAGGAGAGGGTGTTTCAAAGCAGGATAACAAGGAAATGTTCCTTTGGGGACCATGTCCAGGGTGTCAGGTGGGTAGAGTTGGAGCTGGGTTTCAGCAGGACCAGCTGAGTCATGGGTCTGATCCTTTGGTATGTGATCTCACCCTTGCCAAGACACCTTAATAAGAGGAGAGGAGAGGACTTAAAAATAAGTTCTTACAATTAGGCATTTTTCTAAAAATTAAATATTTTAGTAAGAGAGTTTTGGTTTGAAATTATTTGATTGCCAGTTTAGTAAACTAGCTTTAATTTCAAAATATTACATATTTTACATTATTAATAAATTAGCATGTTTTGATTACTTTGATACTCTCTACAATGCCAATTGCTAAATCAATTACTAAACCAATTATCTATTACAAATGACCACTTTGCTCTGTTACCAATGTAAAACCAAATATGAATTACCAAACCAATTAGAATACCAATTAAAAATTTCCATTGTAATTACCAGTCACTAGTAAGAATTACCCCAATGGCCATTTGGAACACCAATTACCAATTAAAATACCAATTACCAAAGCAAATATCAGTTACAGTAACACTTAACAATTAGAATACTAATGAATTATTGCATTACCATATCTGATATTGTTTATAATTAAAATAATTATTATGCTCTATTCATATATCAAAATTAAATTACAAAATTTAAAAAGCTCTCCAAATCAAAATAGAATCAAAATGCCTCAGCTGATGGCAATTATATTTCCTCACAGACATTGAAGTATGGGAGGTTTAAACCTGGGGGCCATTTATGCTGACAATGAATGGAAAAGGTTGGAATTCCCCACAGAATGGATGTTTGAGGTTACCATTTGTAACAGCCAACTCTGCATATGTTGGAAAGCCCACCTGCTCTTAGTGCCAAGGCTTCAGACCTTGGCTTTCCCAGTCCTGAATCCCAGGGGTAGGAGCCAGGGCTACTTGCCATGGGAGATCTGGACAGTTGAGTCACAGCTGTCACAGCTGTCACTCTGCCCATGCATGACACAGAGGTTCATGTCTTGTCCTCTCCACAGAGAAACACTCCCCCTTGTAGAGAAACAGCTGCTGAAGACACTGCCCCTGCTTTCCTGTGCCTGTTCTGGGCTGCAGACCCGGCTTCAGCCAGATTCAGCTGGTTGGTGCTGCGTGCACTTGTGCCCAGAAATCCCCAGTTCCAGGATAATTTTTTGGCCACTGGGATGTTAGCAAGGTGAGGCAATGCCCTCTGTTGTGCTGGTGGAGCAGCCTGACCTGGGGCAGTGGAGTTCAGTAGGCAAGCATGGGTAGGGATGGAGGAGCTGGGCTGAGGTTCCCACACTTTGGTCCCAGGTATGTGAAGTGCCAGGGGCATAAATCAGAGAAATGAAATTTTTTTCCCTCACAGTGCCCAACCATGAGAGCAGTCTGACCTATGGCCATCCCTGACCCTGGCCACTGTCTGGAAGAGCACTATGCAATCCACATCAAAACCTTTTCAGGGTTCCTATTAGCTGGCTGACAATGCCAAGAAAAACATGAAACTCCTTGTGCCAGTGCCGTGGGTCTGTTTCAATAGAGGAGGTATAAGCTAGGTCAGTTTTTGTTTAAGCATGCTTTAGAGCTGCAGTGTAGAACTCTTGTTTCCAGGATGGGCTCAGGGCCTTGACGCACAAAGATCTAAAACTGGTTGTTTATTTGAGCTTCCATTTCTGACCAGCCTCACATCCAGCAGCATCACTACAGGGCTGCAGCAGCTCCTGTGTTTTTGTGGGAACAGATAAGCTGAGGGACTGCCACACCACACTACATGAATATATAACCTACTCCCCAAGCTATATGAGATCCCAGGAATACACAGACTATTGCTCATTACATAGAATCTGCGAGTCCATATGTTCAAAGGACAATGTGTGATACATTATTCACTCTTGCAGTTACTTTGTAATTACATGTGTTTGGCTAGCTGGGGCACATAACTGCTCCTAGGCTCAGTCAGTGTGTTGCAGTCTTTTCTGAGAAATTCAGGATATTGGGGTTTTTACGTAGCTGAGATTCTCCCTTGAGATATTTGGTACTAAACATAAGCCTTGGCAGAAGCCTATTGGTGCCCCTGTCTCAGGAGGTTTCTTGGCAGATGCCAATTACTGACAATTAACCATCCGTGGCAGAGCTCAGGAAATGACAGGCATGTCAGTGTGCCCAGCTGGGGGATTCAGGTATGAAAGAAGTGTCTGAGTGGAATGTCCCCTTGTGTGAGCACGCAGCACAGCAGGGTGTGGGACGGGAGGGACCAATGTGGTTACGGATTGCGCTTGTGCCCTCTGTGTCCTTGGCTGTTCTGGAGAGTGGCAAGGTTCTTGGCAGTATTTTAGCACTCCTGGGGGGAAATATGACATCTCCTCCAGACTCTGCCCACAGCATCTCTGCAGAGGCCTCTAGTGCTTGGCACAGGTGGTCTCTGCAGCCCTTGCACTAAGGGACTGCTCCAAGAGGAGGGGCAAGGGACTTCTGAAGCCCTGTAGCACCTCTGTAAAAAAAGTGGGGAAGGGCAGGAGCAGAGTAGACACCTTGCCTCAAAATCTCACAATGTTTAGTAACTCCCGAGAGAAAAGTATATGATAAGAGAAAGCTTTATTTGGATTGGAAATGAATGTGCAGAAAGAAATGAAGGGAAGGGGTAGGGGTAGGGGAATTATCAATGTTCGGCTGCTGTTCTGGCTTTCCAAGAAGTATTCAATCTCTTTCGAGACAGTGCTTAATGAACCTTTGTCTCTTTCCAAACCCCAAACTGTTATTCTCTTTTTTTTGTTTTTCATTGTCTCTTCAAAATCTGAAACGCTGGGACTCCTGAAGCTCAGCAGAACTTTGATTTTTGTGTGTTCTGTTTGTGCTATTGCAAGTCAGCAAAGCATTTTTCTGTAAGCAATTGACCAGGAAGAAATATGCCATTACCTTTTGCTGCCATAGTAACTTTCATCCTACAGCAGTGACTTACAGGCAATATTATCCACATCTTAATCATTAAAGATAGAGATTAATTGTCTGGTTCAATATCTCATTAAAAATTAAAATCTATCCCTGTGCAGTATCTCTTCAGCAGGGTTAAAACAGAGTAGACTTTTTCTAGTTTGTCTAAACTGAGGGATGAATGATCATCTTTATCTCTGCACCATCAGAGCATGGTCACTTAAAAAAAAAGTGTTTGTAGTGCTCTATTATTTCCTCCCCAGTTCATGAAAAGATGGATTGGGAACTACAGAGAAGCTGGTCAGCTCAACTAAGTGATTCCACAGGATTTTTGGTATCTATTGGTTTGCTACCACTCTCAGTTCTTTTAGAAATATTTGAGGAAGTGTAATGGATTCAGGCTGCTAATGGATCCATTCTGGTCTGCTCATTATTATGGTATTGTGTCTTCTATGTCATATTTTCAGCTACAGTGCTGCTTAAGTTCTTTCTGAGGTCTGTAATTTAGCATCTTTTTTTGATTGGAGAACCAAAAAATATTCCTCTTGTCCATCTCTTGTTTGTAGAAATATGGGATTGCCCTCTAGATTTATACACTTCCAGATGAATTATCAAACTGAAAAGATTTTGTTCTTGGAAGGACCATACACTCTGGGATTATCAGTTTGCAACATAAGGATTTATTATACCATAATGTCTTTGGGGACAAAGTTTAATTCAGCACTTCATGAGACTTACTAAAACTGATTGATAGTGGAACCTTATTACTGTGCTATGAATAAGGAAAGGTTCAAGTCTGGATAAGGATGTGGACAAATTCTGGTAACCCAGTAAGAGCCTGTGGATGCCTCAAATCTTTAGCAGCACTTCTTACACTTGTATTCTCTAGGATTTTTAAGTACCTGAGTACCTTAACATACTTTAGCAACTCAGCCTTTATCACGTGCTTAAATCCAGTGACATCCACAAACTGTGTATTTTCCAGGTGGTTCTTAGCACAAGGTAGGGGGTAGAGATAACAGTGTCATATTATACTGGCAGTGTGGGGAAGACACTCTAGCTGAGGCAAATCCAGGCTCAGTTTCTTCTTGTGCCTGCAGAAGTTCAAATCTGCATTTTTCCACCTTCCTGAGGATTACCCTGCTCTTGCATCTTGCCTAAAAAAGAGCCTCTTGCATTTAGGATTGACACCCACATCCCCATGCTGGGAGAAAGTAAAATATAATAAATTTAATATCTGCTTTTGAAGAGTGGCCAGTTTTAAGAGGAAGGAGTGGTGATTCAGAGAAAAGGGATTTTTTGCTTGGGATCTTTAGCATTCCAAGTGCTTGTCATGAGGATACTGTGCAAGAGAGGAGACAGGAAGAAGGGTATACCCCAGATGGATTTTATTTAGAGGTGCAGGGAACTCAGCGCTTGTCTCTGGCTCTGGACTAGACCCCAAGAGTCAAGCACCTCAAAATCCAGCATCAGGATTCACAAATCATCACCAGCCCTAAGCCTTTGCCTGTCTCTAGCAGAGCACACCACCTTTAAATCAACACCCAGGTTCCTGCCAGTGTGGGGCTCTGGCTTGCAAGAAAGAGCAGAGGAGAAACTGTGCATGGGCTCAGCTCCAGCACTGCCAGGAAGGGAACTGTCCCTTGTATTTGCCTCCCCTGCTCCTAATGCCTGGTTCTCCTCCTGGGTAACTTATTCTGCTTTCTCAGCTACCCAGGAAGGATTTAATAAGCTGAACCTGGAGCAGCTCCCGATAGGGTGAACGTGTGTTAGAATATGGGTCAGCAGAAAAGCATGATTACAGAAATGCTCTTTAAGGTTTTTCACTAAAATACAAAGGCCATGTAAGAAAGAAAAGTTATCTGCTGGGTCACGTTGAGAGCTGTTTGTCCATCCATGAAATAAAAAAATCTGTCAGAGCGCAGCCGGTGTCAGGAGCTGACAGGCGAGGTGCCATGTGTGAGTGGTGTGTGTGTGGCCAGTCCTGTGTGGATCTCAGCAGCTCCCGGGAGGTGACAGGAGCTGTCAGCACCTGTGAGCTCCTGCAGCACTTTGCAGGTTTGGGTGTGGGGTGCCTGGTGCTATAAACGCCCACTGATGGCAGCTGCAACTGAGGAACTGTGAGGTGTAGGAATGACTGTGCCACACATCCGCCCCCTCATTTCACCGCAACCCACCAAGCATCCTGCACCCAGACCTGTGGAGCACAGCAGGATAACAGGCAGGATCTCCAGGATGGGGCCCTGTATCAGCAGGCTGCTTCTCCCTGTGCCTGCCCTTGCCTTCGTGGCTGACGGCCTTTCAGAACAACAAATGCCACTAATTTTGTACTAATTTTTTATGGGGACCTTGCCAAGGTCAACAGGCCTAAAATTTCACACTCATGTGCTACCCTAAAAACATTTCATTTGGTGTTTGTTCTTTTTTTCACATCGCTATTATCAAGGGGGAAAAATACCACTTTCCAAAAGGAGGGAAGCAGCCGTATTAAAATCCCAGCTGGGTGAGCTGCTCACAACAGATCCAGCAGATGCAGGCGTGCTGATGGCAGGGTTTTGCCTGCCAGCTGTGCCCTCTCTTGCCTCTCCATGTCAGCTCTGTCACTGATAGCTGGCAGGGGATGCAGGCCATCAGGATGCTGTGCGCAGAGTTTGAGACACTCATCTCCAGGCAAGTTTCTGCTGGCTCACTTTGGGTGCCAGGGAGGAGAGGACAACCATACTGCCGGTGCTTGTCAGCAGCATGACTGTGTTAACAGAAAACCCAGTCTGCTGAGTTAACTCTTCAGCACCAGGCTGTTGAGCTGGAGTTTTTTATCCTCCTTCAGGATCTTTGCAGGTCTCTCTGCATCTTTCAGCCCAAAGGGGGATTCTTTCTCCTTCTGCCCCAGCATGCACTTAGAAAAACACAGCCGGTTGAAGGAGGATCAAATTTTGGTCTTGTCAACCTTGCAAATGTTCCTTTAGCTTCTCACCACCCACACTTGCTGCATGTATTCATACAGATATGCAAATAAGCAAATGTGGTCATATGTGAGTGCATACACACAGAAAGACGTACACTTGCACCTATATAGGTTTTGCATAGTAAGCCTAACAATAAGGTACAAAAGACTTGTATAAAACAAGAAAGTCTTTGAGATCTGTGCAGGGAATTTAAGCCCACCAGCCTGCTTTCTGTTATCTTTTCTGCAAATCTTGACAGAAACTGTGCTGCCATCTTCATTCTTTTTTCCCCAAAAAGTCCTGCAGGACAGATAATTACAAATATTGACTGACTTTAAGGTAGAGAGCAATAAAACATTGCGTAGGGGATAAAATTCCCTGCTCCTCAAGTTGTCATACATTGCCTGAAGGCAAAGAGCCAGCAGAAAATACACAACCAAAAGGAACTATTTTTATCCAAAGACAATTTCCTTTCCCACTTCTATGCTCAGACACAGTTACTGTTTGTAGTTATTACCTGTAGGTCTGATGTGCCCAAAAGCCCAGTCACATCAGGGATACACTGTGCAAGGCACTGTACAAAATATAGTAATGCTGTTGATTTTCTTTTCTCCGAAGATTACCTCCTAAAGGAGACTCCAGGGATGAGGGCAAGCCAAGCCACGAGGTCTTATCCATTGCCAGGAACATCCCGTGAGGAGAAGAGGAATTTCTGCATTTATCTAACACTGCCCTCTCACTCCTCTCCCATGTGGATGAAGAGTCTCTGTAGTTGCAAGCTTCCCTGAGGAAGAGGAGGTCAGAGTTTTTGGATCCGTCTCAGAAGGGGCAAACCCATCACTCCCACTGCCACGGTTCTGTGCTCCGACTGCAGGGTGAAGAGCTCAAGGGGACCTGTGGAGATAGCAAAAAAAAAAAAAAAAAAAAAAGTGTTTTCAATCATCAGTATCTCTTTTTCCCAGTTCTGGTCTCCCCAGACAGCTGATACTTTGCAGTCCCACAGAGCTGCTATTTCTTAGCAGCATCTTCTTGCTGCTGGCACCTGCACTTTATGTTCTGAGTCAGACATCCATGCTATATTGGCACACACACTACCATTTTCTATGGCCAATAAAAATGTGTTTGTGCCTGTGTTCTTGGAAATGAGTCCCCATCTCGCCTCGACAGCATTTAGCTTGTGAGTTAGTGTTCAGATGGGAGGTAATTAGGTCCTACCGGGGGTCTGGATTTACCGCTAGCTCTGAAACCAAACGAATGCGTGACACATAGCTCATGTTCTCTGTTCCTGAAAGATGTCTCCAGCATTTACCTCTCCTCCCCTTGGAGCAGGTACCACCAGCCTCTGTGTCTCAGCTGTAGTTAAGGCACCTGGGAGAGCAAGTGAGGAGGATGTTGGCA
Organism: Hylia prasina; assembly: GCA_013397195.1. Taxonomy (NCBI): domain Eukaryota; kingdom Metazoa; phylum Chordata; class Aves; order Passeriformes; family Sylviidae; genus Hylia; species Hylia prasina. The sequence goes on from VYXD01016084.1 coordinate 142,319, forward strand.
CAGATCTAACACATGTTGTTAGCACAACACACAAGCATATCCCTCAGGCTACTTCACTGCCATTTCTAACGCAAGCAGCAAAGTCTTTTATAACAAAAACACCCTGCTCATTCCCTTAGCCAGGCAGAGGGAGCACGGGTGCGTTAGCAAGATTTGCTCTTTCATCTCCCAGTGCAGGTTAAACAGACACCCTCCCATATGCCTGTGATCCCAGAGCATGGTCTTGGGGATCAGAGAAGTATGGGAAACATTCACGGACTGCAAACCGTGTCAGTGGATGCCCACCGTGAGTACTCTGACAGCTCAGTGGTGAGTTTAAGTAATCTAAGTGCTTGATAGGGAGAGATCACAGTCCAGGCAGCTAAACAATTAAAATCAAATGCAGAGTTATTACTGTGAGCATGTCAGAACATTATCAGGAATACCTGATACAAAAGAGCACTGTCATACACTTTAATTCCTCTTACACTTGTGGTATGTGCCTGTCTGAACTCCCACAATAAATTCTTATCAGTTGATGTTCAATAGGTTGTGCTGCCCTAATGATGCACATTAACATTTTTTAACCTTTCTGATTCAGCTTTTGTAATTAGCCCAACATTTTGAAGCCTCATTTGCCAATTCTGTTTGATATTTTGATGAAGTAAATCTAAGGGCTTCCAGTATGAATCTGCAGAATGTGGCAACCAGAACAAAACATTGTTTCAGCTTTGTGTGCATTTGCTCTCATCATAATGTATATTTACAAATATTCACATGTATATTGGTGCACATTCATACACATACTCATTTACACATGCATGTGTACATTCCTTAAAGTGAAGGCTGAGGGATAGACAGATACTCAGCATATACAGAACCTGCTATCTTGAGACACCCATATTTTTTTAAGTACTGACACTACTGGCCAGATAACGAGCCCATAATCTCTCTCTTTCCCCACTGAAAGAGCAGTGCTGGAGCTCTGATATAAATACACAAAAGCAGGAACATTTGAAGTTAAAGCTTCCTTTCCCTGGATGTGTGTGGTGTATCATACTTTAACCCATAGATTGCTGTGGTATCTCGACATGACTAACAGAATTAAGGTCACAACAGACAATGAATCTCAGAGGATTTTTGTACCAGGCTGAAGACAAAGAAAATTACTGACTTTTCAAAAGCAGAACTAGTGGGGAAAGATATTTCTGTGTAGATGTCAAAGAAAACCTGTACTGTATTTTTAGCCTACTGTATTTAAAACTGTATTTTTTAGTACTATTGTGCATGAGTTAAAAATTTGTTAGCCTATTTTTTAGCCTCTTGTATTTTTATCTGCAAATTTTACTGCTGTTGTGTATGCATTGAAAATGTGTTCTTAAGGGCCATTCACAGCCTTTTCCCCCCCAGTCCTACCATTCAAACAATTTCACATACTTCTGAAATTTTTCCTATGAGGATTCAAGTCTCTACCACTAAATTATTTCTTGTATGGTATATTCCAGCATTATACTTTAGTGTCCAATTTGGTGTCAGAATATTTAAGAAGCAGGAAGGCATGATGATAAAGGATTGACTCTCCACACCCTAAATCTATCAGGAAGTTCTCATGGGAGCAATACAGCCCCATACATTTTGAAATTTAGCATTTCTTATTAATTTCAATCATTTCACCTTTCAACAGTTGCTAATGATGCTTAATATGACATTCAAACCATTTACCAGCTAACCAAGAATGAAAATAAATATCTTTGGCCACTTTGTTTAAATTTGGGAAACTGGCCACATTTCAAGATTTAAGTGAGTCTTGTTTGACTGTTCAGCTAGTACTGTGTTGACAAATTGCGTGACTGGTGCTGAAAAAATCCAATCCTCTAGATTCTACAGCTTGCTAAAAATGAAGATATCTTGTTGGTTTTTTAATACTGCAGTGAAACAGAAAGTTTCCTCTGGAATGTGTTGATTGAGAAATATTAAAGGTTAACTTTCCCCATGCTGCAGAAGGTCAAATATACCCCCTTCCTGGGGATTAGCTCTCTGGTAATTCAAGCTACAGCAAAACATATGCCTTTGCCTCTCTTCTCCTGCAACACTGGCTCCTCTTAGGGTTTCCTGCAGGACTCCCATCTGTTAGACCAGTCATTTTCCTGGTGTGCATATAACAAGATCTATAATTATCTAGGTATAGATATGTAAAAGATAGATGATACACATAAATGATACAGATACATATATTCATACACACGTACCTCCACATTTGTAATTCCTGACTTTTTAATGCCTCTGACAGAATCAGGACTGATTTCAACAGAGCCCAAATGTGTGGCTTTATTTGCAGGTGCAACTGAGCAGTCTGTTAACAGTAGAATCGATCTGAAATTTTCTAACAGAATATTTTCCTGTTAGAAAATGCGACTTTGTCCAAAGGGAGCTATTTCATGAAAGTGTACTAATTACCATGACATTTCTCTTGCAGACAGAAATTTTTAAAAGCATATTGATTGGGTCAGATGTGACCCTTTTTGGACATATTTGGAATAGAACATACTTCCTCCAAACTATTTTTCATGTAGAGAAGTTAATGTAGCATTTGATACTATTTTATTAACTAAAATAGAAGGGGATATGATTGGTTTATAAAAATAAAACTCCTAAGTATTTTTTTTTCCTTGTGGAGTAATTTGAGAGAGTTTTTTTAGTTTTTGCTGCATCTTAGGAGATTTTTCTCTCTCTCTCTCTCTTTTTTTTTTTTTTCCCTTAATGGTGCAATTCCTAGTGAAACTCAATTCCAAAGAAACTAGTTCAATCACAGCCATATCCTACATGGATTTTCTGTGAGGTCAGGCCTGAACCATCTGATAGGAAATTGGAAGATGGAGAGGGAGTTATCATTAGTCCTGCCTGAGGCACTGTAGAGATGTCCTGCCTCTGTGGTCTGTGAAGCCTTTGGATGCCCTGGGAGCCAACCCCAGAGGACTGCTGACACCAAAGGGAGCTGCCTTTGGGTCTCTGCCTCAGCTCACGCTTCCTCTTTACTTGTATCTTCTAAAACCTTCAGCATATTTTCAGTGCTTAGCCAATACCAATATCATGGGAGCCAGGGAGGAAGAAGCTGCTTGTGGTGCTTTTTAAAAAATTGTATAATAAAGCAATTGTCACCTTTCTGAGACAACAGCCGGTAATAGGCCATTCTATTTTTCCTTCTATCCTTTAGAAACCCATGTGAATAGATTACTAAATCTCATTTGCTGTGAAATGTGCTACATGGCCCTTTGTAAGTGGGTTGTGTTCAATGCTGAATAAGAGAACGATATGTCATGAACCTCTCATTATTTTAATTTTCAAACCTATAGTTGGTATTTCAAGTTGATGAAAGACATGTGCTACTCACAACAAAATGGTATTGTTTCACTTCACTTTGAAACATTTTTGAAGTGAAAAACATGACCATGAGTCCTCAATTTTCCATTACAGATAGACAACTTTATTGTCAGGCTGATAGTTATAGGATTATGTCTTTTCTGGAAATGTTGAAAAACCTGCCACATTGTAGATAAATTTCAATCTTGCTGGCAGCGGAAATTCCAAAATAGACTTCAGGTGATGCTGTTATGAACAGCAGAATCAATCCAGTTGTTCAGAAGGAGGTAGGATTAGGAAAAAAAAATTAAAAATAGAAGAGCGCTGCTCACATATGGAAATTAAAACAGTCACTGATGACTCCACAAAGAGACAGCTCAAATTATCCTCACAATTATCAGGTAGAAGACTGCAAATTATGCTCCCAGTTCACAAAGAAAAAGCAATCTAGAGGAGAAGTGCTGATTTACATAATCAATATCATCCAAATTCAGGGAGGCTGCCTTTCAGCACACACAAAAAGAGAAAGCAGAGCGGTAGACAGGATTTGCACTAGGCAGATAATGGAAGGAGAACCATGCTGAGAGAAAACTGAGATAAAAGAAAAAGGACTTTAGAGAGAGGAGGCAGGACAGCACCACCTTGCCTGTGTGCCAGTCCAAGTGCCAGCTCTAAGAAAGCTGAAGTGGGGGGATGATTTAAGGAAACGTTTAAGTTTCTTAATGTCATCTGAAATCAGAGTAAGCCCTTGGGCTGGCTTCTTTCAGCCTAAAATTGTGCTGGAAGTCACAAGCATTTGAAGATTTCCAGGAGTTATAGGCAGATCCTGAACGTCTTTTAACTGCAACATTGAAGCTCTCAATTATATGTTCAATTACAATTATAGTATTCCATTACAATTACCATGTTCCAAGTCCCTTTGAACTGTGATGATACAGACTCAAACCTCTTTGTTTCACACCCACCTCTTTTTTATGGTGTACAGACTCCAGAAGACGGATTAACAGCTCAAGAGAATGAGAAGTGTGCCATGAGCTCAGTCATACTGAAAGAGTAATTTTTTCCCCTGAGCATCAGATCATCCACTGAGCAAATGCCCCACAGTTGTTCTTGCATGGATCTTTCAACCTGCACCATCCTGCTGCTGGGGAGAGGCTGTGTTCACAGATGTCACTGCAGCCACCACCCTTTTTGCAGGTGTGACCTGCAAAGTTGATGAAAGCATTCATTTGGGCTTGTGGCTGCAACTGCCAGATCTGTAAATGGAACGGACTCGATTGTATGGATCCTGATCATACCCAGCTTGTTCCAAAGGCAGGAGGTGATCCTCGTGGGATTGTGAGCATTGATTAGCAGGGAGCTGGTCCTGCAAGATAGGCTTTGGACTCTATCCACATTCTAAAAAGGTCCTGGACACATTTGTAGATTTAAGCATATTTCCATGGCTCAGTGGAGTCGATGGGACCTGGTGAGCTCAAGGTTGGGACAAGACGAGAGGAACTTCTGGAAAGCAGTAGTGATGGAAAAGGGTGTGTCAGAGCAGGGTACCAGGGTTCATCACTTTACTGCTGTGTGTGGCTGGACAGGCTGCAGCCCTTGCAGGGTCCTCCCACAGGGAATGTTGCAGGACACAAACTGCAGGGAGTGCAGGTGTGTGCGTGTGCAGATGGATCACCGCAGTCACAGCGCAGAAATGCACGTGGCAACTGCAAAGGCATCGTTCTCGTCAGGCTTCTTCCTTTGCTCAAAAGCAGCTGAAATGAAGTGCTGGAATCAAGAGATTGACCTGTGAAAATGTATTTGGGTAGAAAAACTCCCTCCTGCTTCCATTGGCAAAACTCCTGCTGAGTCCCATCTGGGGGTCCCAGCACGCCACATCCTCTGGACTGCTGAAGCAATCCAAGCACCAAGGCTGGCTGAAAGTTGACCACAGCTCTCTGCTGCTCCAGGCCACGGTGAATAATGCAATATCCCCAACCTTGGAAGAAAACTAAAAATAAATTTACAGGGAAATAATACATTCTTTCTAATCTGAGTCAAACCTAAAAATTAAACAGCTATAATTACCAAACCTAATTTAATTAAAACTAGCTGCTCACCATCTGGTGTTATTTGTATAAATTTGGAAATCTACTATTTCATATTAAATTCCTCCATTTAACAAATTATATTAGAGAATATATTTCTCCACTGTAATCATTATGTAATTGATCATTTTACAAATTGTATTTCCTTCCACTTGATAGAAATATATTTTGTATAATAACAGGCAAAAGATCAGCTACTTTTTTCTTCAAAACAGAATTTAAAATTAAGACTTGCAACATCAATAAAAATAATTCACTGAAGTAAAAAGATGTAGGATGAAGCAAGATTTTTTTTATTTCTCCATTTGGTCGCTGTGAGTATAAATTAGAATTCCATTGGATTTTTTTCTGCAGATGCAAGCACATATTCAGACCTATAATATGATATGTCTATTATGTGTATGCATACATTCTATAATAGCTAGTGAAGAACTACAGTTTGATTGGAAGAGCACTGTGCACTTTCCTGAGGCAGTGTGGCAATGTACAGTTGTAGGCATTTAAAAAGTACTGTCAAAATATACTTATCTTTTTCCCCCAAGACGTATAATGACAATTTATAGAGTGATAAGTATATCACTGTAGAAACTGAAGCTAAAATAATGATGAGAAGACCACACATTGATTGGCACCTAAATACAAGTGTTTGACATAGCCAGCATGGGAATCGTGGGTTTCTCAATGACTTCTTAAAAAATTCCTATAATTTTTGACATCTAGGTATTTCAGTAAGGAAGTAGAGCATAAATAAATAGATATAAATATGATAAAAAATAATACATTGAAATGGGCTCAACTGGATGTGTTCACAGAATGTTACACACAGTGGGCATCCATAGGAAGCTGCAGGATGGAGGGGGATCACAGCAAAGTGTTGAGACAGCAGAGTGGGTGCAGTTTGGGACACAGGTGACTTAAATCAGATTTGGAGACATGGAGTTTATTCCAGGTTGCCTGCTAATCTGCTGTATGAATTATGTATGACTTAGCTCTTGTTAGTTCATTCACATCACGTGCAGATTGTAAACACATATGGGCAGTGGATGGTTCTCCAGTTGCACTTGGGTCAAGAGCCAGAACCTCTTAGTGGTGGCCTCCAGACAGCACTGCAAAAATAAACAACACCAAAATGCAAAGACCAAATGAGTCATCCAAACTGGATGGTGAGAGAAAGGAAAGGAGGCAATGGAGAGAAGGTGGAAGAAAAAGAAATCTTCCCTAAATCTTAAAAAGACACATTTTTCAGAAATATGTTCACACCCACAGTTTTGGCATCACCTGTGGCTGCAAAAACATGAGTTAATCTGTAAGTCACCTATTTGCAATTCCCTAAAAATAAATCAGGGAATTCCCTTAATGTGAAGGCAGGGACACTCTAAACTATCCACAGTGACCAGAGGCCCTCTTTAGAGTGAAGCATTTGTTAATAACAGGAGTATATAGAAATAACAAGGGAAATAGTGTTCATTTTTAGTTTGTTTGATTAACAATTATCTTCCACATAGAAAATTTGGCTGGTCCAAGTTTCCTGTGGCTCACCAGCGAGATGCTTCCACTCATCTTTCCCTTAAGCAGCACCCAGGCTTTTTCCTCACCAACCTGGGCTCTCTGCCCCAGAGCTGCCTCATTGCAGTGGGCCACTCCATTATACAATAACTGTCTCACTGAAAATTCACTTACAGAACTTCACCCCCTTTTGACTCATCAGTATTTATAGATCAGCACACAGCAGCACCCATTCCGTGACATTTGGTACTTTGCTTTTTGACAAGCAAACAAATCCAGCATGGCTGAATTTTATAGTTTGGCTGCTGTTAGATTCTACCGTGATGGGAGCCTAAACCCACTGATGCCCTTTGGACCTGAGCTGCTTGACAGCAGAAGGGGATGAGCAGGGAGCAAAGCAGCCCAAATGCAAGATGCTCATATGTACGCAGGGAATGCAACATGACAAACTGCTAGGTTTGGTTAAATTGGGACTGTTAATTATAGCAGTTTAAATTGGGTTCTGACTCAGATTTTGAATTTGTAGTGGCAAGATGACAGCCTGGAGAAGGTGGTTGTAAATGGCTGACTCAGAGGATGATGATCAGCATGACAGTGCCTTCTGCCTGTGCTAGTACTATGTGTTTATAGGAGAGATGTTATAAGGTGACAGTCACCAGTTCAGCTCCACCCCTTGATCTGTTCACCAGGCATTATGGAGACTGGAAAGACCAAGAGAGCAAATGGAGGAAGGAGCACATTAATTGGGTGAGTACAAAATGGCAATCTGCCATCTCTTTGGTGCTCTCTCCTCTTCTTTCCACATGTAATGCTGGTTTTCCAGATTCTTCTGTAAGCATCCAGCTGCTTCTGACTTGAGTTGATGAAATGGCTTCTAAGGGTAGGATGATTGGGAGCTTGGTATCTCCATACAGGGGCTGCCAAAAGGATGGACACTTGGGAGAAAAGCTCTCTGATAAGAGGGTTGAAAAACCTGCTTTAATTTCTGACCAAATTATGCAAAAATTGAACACTTGTCCTGGAAATACCAGATGCTGACAACTCCAGTGTCTTTCCTCTCCCCAAAGTGCTTTTTTTCTACCAGTTGTCCTTGAAGTACTTTCAGTCATGCTTTTATGCAAAATGCAAATGTCCAAGATTCCTTTCCCTGTGTACTAATATGGATTAGCTCAGCTGTTCAGATGGTGGTTGAAATTCATTTGCAAATGTTGTAGGTGACTAAGTTTCAGAACTGTAATTTGTAAGTTATAAACAGGGGTCAAAAATCTAATTCCACAAGAATAATGTAGCTAACCCATGCTTTGATCTTAGAAATTCTTACACCAGTGCTTGGCTGAGGGCACTGCCAGCCAGCATCCGAACGGGGAGTGAGGAGGATTTGTTACAAGCTACTAGTGACTGAGCTAGAAGCCAGGAAGGACACACACTAACATCACTTATCAGTTGCTTGTAGAAATTATATATAGAACCTGAAATTATTGTCTACAAATCTCTAACTCTGCTCTAATAATTGCTAGAATTGAGAGACTAATATATTCAATAAATTACTTTTTTCATGCATTGAATAGCTGAGAACAGATTGTGATTCCCCAGTCTATTTGCTATTCAAATGAATTCAACAGATACCTTTTCTTATCTTTAACACTGTGGACTGAGAGCAAATATCCACGGCATGTAGTGGCTGGTGCTTTGATAAATCATATGCATCACTGCTGTTTCCTGACAGGAACACTGTGCAGATACCTCAGCTGAATCATTGTTTATGCAGGCATACAACAGGGTTTTCAGAAGAACTTCCATATGTGGCTTTAAAAACTGTTCCCTCTTGCCTTTTTGTTGTTGTTCTGTTGTTACCAAAGGTCTATTTTCTAAACTATCACTGAAAACAAAAGGAATTTAGATGGGGCCAAAACCAAACTTATTTACTCTTTTCCCCCCATCAAATACCTATTAACACACAGTGATTGAGGCCCTGATGCAGAAAGGTGATTTATGATAGGCATAGCTTTCAATGTGCTGTCATGCTCCCATTTAATTCTGTGTGACTATGCAAGCAAAAAATGAAGCACGAGCATTTTCTTGGGAAGATCAGGACCTAAGCAAAGATTATCTGAAAACTTTCTGAATTATTCAGCTCAAGTAATCACTGTTTGACTACTGCTCCACTCTTTGACGCTGTAAGTCAGCCATCACAGTTTCACTGTCCTGTAGACAGCCCAAAAAATGGAATGTTGAGACTATTTCTCTGTGCAAACGAAACAACAAATATAACAGTGAGCATCCACAAACATATGCAGTCTGTAAGGGGACATGCCCAAGAGACACTGACCCTGGACAAAGGAACAGTCATTGTGAATTTCCCAGAGGTTGCCAATGGGATTTTTTACCAATAACTTATTTCATCAAGCAATATTCCTTTTTTTTTTCCAGAATAAATTTTATATTTTTTGGAAGTAAGCAAGAACATTTCTCAAGGGCTTCCAGGAGGATTTCACAGAGTTTGGACTGCATGTAGCTGAGAGGAGAAGGATGGGCAGAGACCTATCTGTCTGAGATCATGTCACCCTATTTATTAATCCACAGCAGAATTCCAGCAGGTAGCACCAGGAAATCTGACTGCTGGCAAAAAGAAAACACTGATCTTCAAGTGTTAATTCAACTGTAATTATAATTTTCCACAGCAACAACACACAGCTTCCTGGGAACTATTCTTGTGTTGGGTGAACACTTCCAGGTGGCTTTTGTGCCACTACTTTCCAGTCTGGGAGCCCATTCCTAAAACCAAGGAAGCCCTGCTTTCAGGTTTATGTGTCTGCTCTGTAGAGAAGCCATACAGATCCATCACACAAGCTTAATCCAATTCTCAGACCCTGCTGTGAAATAGATGTTTTGAAGGTGGGGAGAAACCCTCTAGCAAAGGCATAAAATCAGTGGAGTGCCTTTCCTCAGATACAAACTTATGCTTAGCCATATGAGAAATGTTCTAACCTACATTTGTGCCTGAAACAACTCAGCTGGAGGAAGGAACAAGGCATAGGTACAGAGATTTACAGTTTTTGATGTCCCCCAGGGTAGAGATGTAGTGACAGATTGCCCAGTCAGAGAGAAGACTGGGAGAGATGAGAAGATAAGGCAGGGTATTAGTCCCTTCAGATCAGCCTGCAGTCTGGGTGAGCAGCTCTGCTACTGTCTGTGGCCATTTGATTATTTTTCTCCTACACATGCTCTCTATACAGTTATGGTATATTCCATTGGTGTATTGTGGTATATCACCTTCGCATTTCTCCCCACCCCTCTAAGGTGAGACACATTTGTGTCTACATTTGCACCACGGAAGACACAGGGTATTTAGCCAAGCTCTTCCTCTGGGAAGCAACAATCAACATTACCAAACCACAAACTGAAATGCTTCCACCACAGTCAGTAGTAATTAGAAGCAACCTGGGAACCCTGTGCCAGAGTTACTCCTGCCCAAACTCTTGCTGTGGTGGAGAGGTTCCATGTGGTGGAGGCCCTTGGAGAAATCAGTTCCTGCCTCCTTACCATGGTGAAGTGGATGGAGGAGACTGGGTGGTTCCAGAAGCTGAACGCTGCTCTGGAGAATAAAAAAAATTAGGGGGCAAATAAAAGAACCAAAAAAACCCCAACACAGGTGGGCAGGATGCAAATGGGGGGGGTGAGCGGCAAGAAGGGCTGGCAGGTGCCACGGGCCGTGTGAGTGTCGCTGGAGGGCACATTCTCAGCTTTTTGTGCTTGTGGCACCTTCTTGGGGCTGATGGCCCGCAGCAAAGCAGCCCTAAAAGCCGGCATTGTTCCAAAACACTTACTCAGTCATGCTTGAAGGGTTTGTACATGTTTTTTAGAGGTTGGAAGAAAAAATGTCACTGAAAAACATAAGGCAAGCCCTCGGGGTAGATATACCCTGTGAGACAGAGTAATCTTGTCCTGCCGCTTACCAGCTTTGCACCTGGTTAACTCTAGGTCAGAATGAAACTATATGGTCAGAAATGATTATTTGTGACCCCAGACAAGAACACGACCTTTCTATCTTTAGACTCCATTGAAATGGCAATACCCTGATTATGGAATATTTCTCAGCTAATTAGGAATGCAGGCTCTACAGGTCACTGGGAGTTCATACTATTCCCTTGGCATAAGCAGATGTCTTCAAGATAAACTTGTACTAAACACATCAACAGCTCCCCACTATCTCCTGTGTATTGGGAAGAAAAAAAAAAAAAAAAAAGAAAAAAATAAAAGAGAGACAGCATCTCACCAAAGCCTAAAGAGCCAGATGACTCCAAGAGCTGGATATTAATTTATGAACATTAAGTAAATAATTGCCTTTCGGGTAGCGGCTCCTGGGCTCTACAGCACATGGCTGCCAATATGTAAGCAGGACTTACTGGGGAGGTGCAAATCTGAGGCCAGGAAAATATGCTGCAGAGTCTGTAATTCCTGCAGAGCTGTGCAGGATTCATGCAGGGCCAACGTGGGCATCTGTGCTGTGCTTCCAGCCTGGAGGAGTTAGGGAGCACAGCACATAGGCACTCAAGTAACCATCATCACAAAAGCCTGTGCAAACTTGGTGCAGCAACATCTTCATTTCTGTTTCTACCTGCCCTCTATTTTTGTATTTTCCTTCACTCTCTTTCCCCTCCCAGACCCACTACAGGCTTTCTGATTGCCTCCCAGCTGCTTGCCAAATTCTACGTTCCCCTTTATATCTCCTTCATCTTTCCTTGCCTACCTTAAGCAAGCCGTCACATCTTCCCTAAACTTTATTCTCTACCTGCTCTGCTCTTTGCCTGATCCATTTTCCCATTTCTCATTTAGATGGATGCCATATTGCAGTTGCAGTTTGTCCAGGATTCTCTTCCACTGATTGTTCTTGCTACAATTTCACCTCCTATAGCAAAGGACTGCTTTCCAAAGAAAACTGGTCATATTTTCTGGTGAACTTACCTGCCCCTGCCCTCCCATCAAACTTCTCTGTACCTATAGCCGTGATTCAGCTGGCAAGCACCACACACTCCTCAAATACATGCTCAAGGGAGGAGAGTCCTGCTGGCACTGCAGAACCAGCAGAGAAGCTGTGACAGCCTCTCTTTCTCTGAGGACCACTATGGCTGTACTGTCCCAGAATGACACTCTTACTTTCCAAAACATAGCAAGTATTTTATTTTGTTGGCCAAGCAGGAGAGCTGAATCTTTCTCATGCTCATGGCTTATAACTCTTCATGTGACAGGTCATGATGGCTAAGGCATCTGCTTTGCTCTTTGGGAAGCAATTCAATTTCATCTGCTGTATTACAGAGTGCTGTTCAACAAGGTAGCTGATGTTGGAGTTGCTGTCTGGCCATTTTCTGGGCAGATGATATACTGCCACCCCTAGCCTGTACAATGAACACTGTAAACACACCCCTTGTATGGTTTTATTCTGCAGGACACTGAAGCGTTTGCAGCTGATAGAGATGCAGGATAGCATCAGTGATCCTTCAGGTGCTGAGCTGGGATTTTGTCCTCACTGCCGCACTGCCGTTTTGCCAGGAAAAGAAGTGATAAATAACAGCCCTTTATGTGCCTCTGCCTGGAGATTCATGGGTGAATCCTCTCCTCTTGCCTGTGGCACTAGTGAGACAGAGATAAACAGGGGGATACATGAGAAGCCCCCAAGGGGTAAGGGACATACCCAAACCCAGTGTTAGTTGTGTGCAGTGGGCACTGAGCCTGTGAAGTGAGAAAGGAATTGCCATAATGTTGGAATTAACATTCCTGCTTGAGCCATAAAGAAACCAGGACCATATCTTTGTGCGTCATAACAATCCTAATGCTCCTAGTGGAGCTAGGGAAGCTGGCAGGAGAAGGTAGGGGACTGCAGAAATCCATGCACTGCTGCTGGAGTTGAGCTCAAGCAGCTGTGTACAAGCTGGTCACCTCAGGATGGATAGATGCCCTACCCTTTCCCCTTCCCATGCAGAAAAACAGGTTCTTCTCTCACCATACCTCTTCCTCAACCAGCGGATACATCTGCACACAGCTGGTTGGGAGACAGGAGGGACAGCCAGGGACTTGCTGTGGTACCTGTATTTTCTTTCTCATTAGCAGATGCACCCTCTCTGATTTCTCTTTTATTGCCTCAACTTCCTTAACACCATTGCTTGTGTGAATGATAACATTCTAATGCCAGCAGTATGAAGGCACTGCTGTAAATAGGGGCATTTTTAACTCTGAGCCATTTTTCTCTTTTCACTAGGAGAGTTTATGTATTGTTCAAAGCTGAAAGACTGAAAATACAGTAGGAAAACAATTCTCAGTGGCACCTGTGATGTCTGTTAAAAATGTGTGGGCTACTGAAGGGGAAACATCTCATCTGCCATGTAAAAGATATTCAAAGATATCAGCTTCTGAAAAACATGACCCAGGCACTGAACAGGTCTTGTTCTATATCCTCAGATACTTACATGATACAGTGTAGGGACAGGCCTTTTTCCAGTTGTTATATCTACATATTCTATCTCTTGATCACTAAACAAATACCTTTCTGCAGAAGAAGACTGCACCTTTCCTTCTTTACTGTCAGCAAAGATAGAGATATTTTGGCTGGTGGAGTCATTCTGGTGTGGTGAGACTCCAGAATGTGTCATGCTGTCCTCCTCACAGTGATAGGTGCCTCCTAACTGCCCCCAAAGATTCCTCTTCTCCAGGCTGAGAAAGTGAGGTCCCTCAGCACATCCTCATGGGGCCAGTGCCCCTAACCATTTTGCTGGCACTCTGAATTGGTTCCCATTTACCAGTGCCTTTCTTACGTATCAAGGAGCACAAGACTGGATGCAATAACCACTGACTAAAGAGGGATAATCCCTTGCCTTCAGCTCCCCAGCAGGGAGACACTCACCACTATCACCTGCATCACATGGAAATATATTTCCATGATATATGCAAGTAGCAGGCAGATAGATAATGATGTCCCAGTGATTTGTTTGTTCCAGTTGTGATGCAGTCGGACACGAAATGATCACACAGAGACCTGGAATCTTTTGAGATGCAGCGCTGAGGCCGAAAAAGAGGCCTTTGTTTATTAATTTCCAAATATATACTCTTATCAAGGTGACAATGGATTGGAAGGTGAAATTCCCACCTTTCAACCACATTGGTCAATCAGACTATCAATCACATTCTCCTCCCATTTGAAGGCATGCAAACATTGGCCATATTTACAAAAAACAATTCTTTGTTTATGTTAAAAGGCATAGGAAAGTGAGAAACTCTGACTCCAATATGAAACATCAGAAGGCTAAGAAAATTCTGGGTGACACAGTTGTGCCCTCAATAGATTTCCACTTCTCAAGGCTTCTACATATTTTGGGGGAAAGCATAAATGTTTTCTTCCAGTGTCATGTTGGCCTTTGGAGGTCTGACATCACTGTCTGGTCTCCTCTGACATGAAGGGAAACTGTCTATAAAATATCCCTCTTTTTTGGTAATAATAGTCTTAAATAGACTTTGATATCACAGAAGCAGAGTAGGTTACAATATTTAATATCATTTACCTTTCATAGTGGACCTGTGAGACAGAAAACTAGTTTCATTTTGAATTTATGGATATGTAAATGAGGCATGGAGAAACGAATAGATTTATAGATAGAAAGGCTATCACAGAATAGGAGCCTGAACTCCTATCTGCTCAGTTATCATGCTCTGTGTTCTGGCTATTTCTTCTTTCCTGCTTCTATTTTGGTGTCATGTTGCCTTCATGGATGAGATGACTTGTATCACTACACTCTATCGAGATATGCAACAGGATGCAATCTGATCCCACATACCCATGAAAGTGGGAAAGCACTTGGGTTAATTTGTCAGCTCATCAAAACTGAAATGCAGAAAGTTATTTCTTCAAATGCTGATCCAGGAGTACTAGTGGAATAAACACAATCTTCCTTTTATCTATTCTGCTTATCTGTTTGGTTTTGACACTGAACCTTCTCTGTCCCTCTTTGCCTTGTTTCAGTGCACAAATCATACATGGATCTCTCCAGATCCCCCTCCCTATTTCATTAAAAAAATGGAATATGAAGGATGTGCAGAAGCCCTGGAGGGAAGTGACACAAACCCAGATGTTGTACAATATATGTCCCAGCTGCAATGAGCCTGCATGTGGCAGCTGCTTTTGCACAGCCATCAAGAACAGCAGCTGGAGGGGCTCTGCTGTTAATGGCTCATCCCCCAGGAAGGAGCTAGTGTGAGGAAAAACAGCAGGCTTTATGTACAAGATATCACGTCTCCATGCTTTATGTTTCGGCTTTGTTATAAAACAAGCAAGAACCTAGAGAAAAAGAAAGCAAAATTAGATATGGTCCCTTGCCCTAAAAGTGCCATGAGACATTACTCCCTGCCTTCCAATTAAGCCCTTCCCTTTCTGATTCAGTCCATAGCAGATCAAGGTATTTGTTACTGTATGAACTATTCTAAATACCTTTCCTAAGGCAGTAAAAAATAAAAGTGGTCTAAAAGCAAAGTGAAAATGAAAAAAGAATCACGAGCTTTAGAGCCTGTCCAGCGAATTCACATTCCTAGTGGGATTTTTTTTCTCATCCTCGAAGAAAAAGGCATATTTTAGGACAAATAAAACAAAATAGAGGTTTATATCCTCACTAAAGAAAAAGTAGTTTCTACCTCACTGTCACTGTGTTTTGATATATGTTTAGTTGTGTTATATCCTAGGATCATCTAATTTCCATATAAAGTGTAGCTACTTTCAGTTTTGCTATATAGTGTTCAGGGGAGACTTTGATTTGTGTGCCCTAGGGTAGATCTGAGAAATGTATAATTTTCTTTAGGTCTTTTCTGTCATGCACCATCAGTAAATTCCTGTACAGATTACAACATGGAAGTTTAGTCAGAAGTCTGTGCTGCCACAGAGGAGAGTGGGAGGGATAATAATAAATGTGTGGACCGAGGTGGAAAAAAACAAAGGTAAAAGAAAAGAGAGGAAGAAAGAGAGAGAGAAATTCCATTAAGAAAGGTTACTGAATCAAGAAGAATTTATCAAAAGTAGACTGGTGAGAATGGCTCTTGAATTTTTATGAATTTGTGGGGCACACTAGTCAGTCTGCTTTGGACTGTAATTTCAGGTAATAGCAGAATTGGGACCACTAGGGCATAGTCTGTCACTGTTTCTAATCTCCACTGCTCTGGAACAACAGTTACACATCTGTTCAATTAATCACTAGTGATAACAAAAGTTGTTTTTTTCCTACTTTAGAATTTTTTAAAAAAATTTTTTTTTTAGTGCAGAACTTTATCAGACATAATTTCTTTTTCCCTTGTGAAGAAAAGCTTATGAAGTTCATTTATACAGAGAGCATAAATCCCATCTCCTACTGTTTTCCCCTGTAACCTAACATGAAATATGGCTTAGAGCTCAACTAATTCTCAACATTTAGTGCAAACTGATGAAAGTAGTTCATCACTCACAGGGATGCAGCGGGCCTGCAGCCACACATACAGACCAGGAAAGGTGCATACAGCAGCGTCATGGCATGACACACACAGTCTCAGATATACCAAAGCAGCCAGGTAGCTTCATGATGTTCACTGGGGATATATACCATTAAAAAATGAGTGCCTCCCATTTTACAGCAACACTGTCTCTCTTCCTTGTCACTCTTCCCCCTCCCTACATTTATCTCCTTCTCTTAATGTCTCCCTTTTTTCAATTTGTGTCTGTCTCTGACAGATAATACTTTGTCTCCTTGTTCTCCTGGCTTGGTGTGTGTCCTGCCTCGTTTGTTGCTCATTATTCGCACTATTTATTTGCAGGACGTAGATCCAAGAACTTGTCCATAATCTATTCAATAATTCCACTTCAAAAGAAGCCATTCTGCTGCCACATATAATCCTGACAACCAACTATCCACCAGCCCGGGTAGGTCTGGCTACTGCATACTGGCTGTGCTGTGACATCAGCCTCTTTCCCTTGCCTCCTACACTTTAATTCACTATTAAATTCCCCTTGCCAAGTTTTACCCTTAGCTGCATCCCTGCAATGGGAAGGAGCACAGCAATGCAGCAGGGATGCCCAGCTCTTCCTGACTCCCCAAATACCACTTTTCCTAGTGAGAACACTTGAAACTGTATTTCCAACTTGTGACATATAAATTATTAGAGCTGACATTTACAATATCTCCTGTCTGAAGCCTCGAAGATAACATTTGCCAGCCTGCAGGCAGGCAGGTGTGATCACCCCATGTAATGGAAGGGTAAACAGAGACATAGGGTGAGGACAGGAACTTGCCAAAGGAAGCCAGCCCTGCAGCTTAGATCATTATGTGCAGCTCCACTATCAGGTGGATGAATGAGACAAACCTCTGTTGAGACATGGATGCACCCCAGTGCCACAGCCCCTGTGCCAGCCAGTGATCCCAGCAGAGTGGGCAGCGCAATGATTTACACTGTCCGGGGGCTGCCCTGGAGAAGTGACTAGGAACAGAGCAGAGTGATGGCCCCAGGGACCCCCAGGCACTGCACAGGATGGGGGAGTTTTCTTGCTGCTGCATGCAGGAGGATCTCATATTAAAAGATGAGATGGGGGATGGTCTCCATGGCAAACAGGAATATCTTGCTATGTTCCAAGAGACAGGAAAGTCAGACATTTAGTAAGGCAGACAAAGACCTAACCACATCCTTCATAGAGAGGCAGGAGCATTCATGTACAGTTACTGTATCAGTGTGAAAAGAAAAGGTTGAATATGAAGTTTACTAGGCAGCAAATAGGTCTGTCTTGTACCTCCCTCTCTCCTTCAGTCAGGAAAGAGCAGGTCTATTTCTAGTCATGGAGACCCAAATAACCAGAATGTTTCTTCTTGCAAAGTGGAGGACAGGGAAAATTTTGCAGCCCAATTCCTCTCAGATGGTTTGTGTAAGAGTCAAGCAGGCGTTTGAAGCTGAGCATTAGTGTATAGCTCACAAGATGAATCAGGGTTTTGGCTCTGGTTCCTCTGCAGAGACAGCAGCCCCAGTGATGACCAACGTGGTGGCTCTTGCATCAGCTCCTCAAAGTGACAAATGTCTCTGACTCAGTGTTTGTGCCAGGCCATACACCACCACCTGGCTCAGCCTTTCAAGTACTGTCACAGCACAAACAATGGAAAGAGGGTCTGATTTTTGGACACTCAGTGGAGCCATCAGGTAAGTTCAGCTCCCACTGCCCTGAGATGTCTGGGAAGGTCCCAAGCAGGTCTTGTGCACTCCAGCACCAAAAGCATTCAGTGCACAGAAGCTGCTCCATTTTGTAGCACTGACCTGCAGCCCCCCTCCACATCAGGCATTCACTCTCCTGCCCAGTGTAAAGGACATGCCGTTCATTCAGCACCATTCCACACCATCTCCAAAAGTGCAGTCCATGCAAGCAGAGGCAGCACTTAGAGCACCACTGCTGGTGCATCACTGATGTGTGACCTCTGCAGCAATACCCAGGATGACAGGAAACCTCAACACTTCTGACATGCCAGTTCTGTGCAATCCTGAGCAAGGTAAGGCAACCTCCAGGCTTATTCCAGCCTGTCCTTCAGCACAGACAGGGAGCAACTTACAGCTGGAAGGGTGGGAAAGAGCTACCATGGCTCTGAAAGTCTAACCTCTGTTAGGACACAAGTTCCATCATGAACTGTACATATGTAATTAACGTGAACTTTTCTGGAAGGGCCCTGAAGTGATTAGTCCATTTAAGCAGAAGCTGCAGTTCTCCAGCTCCAGGGCAGTCACTACGTCAGCCTTCACTATCCTGCATGCACCTCTTGGTGGCTTCAAGAGCCTTTGCAGCTCTGACAGCCCACACCATGT
Organism: Hylia prasina; assembly: GCA_013397195.1. Taxonomy (NCBI): domain Eukaryota; kingdom Metazoa; phylum Chordata; class Aves; order Passeriformes; family Sylviidae; genus Hylia; species Hylia prasina. The sequence goes on from VYXD01016084.1 coordinate 161,095, forward strand.
GGGGCTCAACTAGGACTCTACAGAAGCTGCAAGTGCCTGCTCCAGATAGTGTCCCAGGCAGATGGGTCTCAGGAGAAAAGGAAAGAAAAGAGGTGATATTTGCTCTGCAGTTTGGAGCCATTGAGGCACCCATGCCAAGACACATGGCTATGTGTTTGCTGGGGACAGTACTGCCTATTTGGAGATAAGGCTGTGTGCTTTGGGAGAGTGGATGCATATGGCTTTAGGAGACCTGTTCACACTTCTTTTATACCTTTGAGTTCTGTTTGTTGGCTGCTTTTGCCTGGGTTTGGTGTGAATGCTTAGGTCAGAGAAGACCTGCTCCGACTGAAGAAATATTCTCAGCTCTTTTGCAGTGATTCTGTTCCCAGCTGATGCCCCTAGCATGGGAGGGTGTGAGGGCACAATAAAACTGATAGCTTGAACAACTGGGAAAGGGGATGCATGCACTCAGAATGCTCTCAGAGGGCAGTAATGTCTCTCCATGCTTTTCTGCTTCTTGTCTGTCTTAATCTTTTTGCACCATAGGACTTTTTTTTATTTTTATTTTTTTTCTAATCACCTTCCTAAGCTGCGCCAACTGACTGCAATATTCTCCATATCTTCCCCCAAATTCATAAACCATGTTTTCCTGGATCTCTCTTGTGGTTGCTCTTGCATGACTCTTACAGAAAATTTATGCAACAAGAAAGGGTTTTACACAATAAAAGAGCTGCTCACAGCAAAGGGCAGAGAGTCAGAAGGCCTTGGGTGGTCAGTGACCAGCTTCACATGAAAGCCAAAGAGGGATATTGAGCAAAGGAGAGAGCAGCAGTGACAGCTGCCTGCAACGACTGTGGCAGGGCTAAGTATGGAGTGGAGGCTGTAGCCGAGCATCAGGCAGGCTGAGAACATTTCACTGTGAGCTGCCACTCCATGGCCCAGCCCCTCCTCTCCCACGGGAGCACTGCTTTGTCCCACCCTCTACTTATTCTGTGGGATGAGCCGGGCTGTATCCCCACCCCAGAGGGGCAGGGCTCATCACACCACCAAGACACATCCCTGATTCTTGTGGTTTGGGACCTGCTGGCACCGTGCAACACCAAGGCTGACCACACCTACCTTTCACAACCAGAAACTTTTTTGACATTTTTTACTCTTGTCAAGTCAATGAAGTATGTTTTTATGGAAGGGTCAGAACAGTGCTGGTGAACACCCTTTACCACCCTTCTGCATATTTAGCTTGCTGTATCTCTTGGTGATATGCCTCTATCATAGCTCTGTGAAAGTGGTTTCACTAACCTTAATGTCTGATTGACTCTCTCGTCTCTTAAAATTGCTTACTGCCTCTGCCTTCCCCATGCCCCATCCCTGCCCAAGGGCTGGGCTTCACTGAGTCCTGGTGTTTCTTAAGATATTTAAGAGAAACTTACAGAAAGGAAGAAATAAGTACAGTGATGACCCAATAATTAATTGGGTCATCACTGGGACAGTAATTAATAATCTAGGATCTAGTGCAATGACCTGGATGAATTAGGGGGACTGTCAGGAAAGAATGGAACGTGACAAGTATAGGCTCAGCACAATTAAGAGAATTGCAGATGCAAATACAAAACAGGGTATCCATGGGTGGACAAGAGTAGTGCAGGGAAACAACCTGGGGTAATCAGTCATGAAGAAATAAAGATGAGTAGTTAATGAAAAGCCATAATTAAGAAAAGGCAAGTACGCTCTTGGGATGTATGAAAAGGAAAATAATATGAAAAATATTACCCAGAGTGTTTTGTCAGAGCAGCTACCATCAGCTGAGATGCAGCTACTAACAGTTCTGGGTTTGTACCTCTGGAAGGTGAGGACAGGCATTTATCTTCAGGCTGAGAAACAATATTCAAGAGCGCTCTTCCCTCCCTGGGCCAGCAAAGCCTCTGTTGACAAACACACACACAGTGCAAGGTCAGTCAATTTTCAGTCTGTTTCAGAGGCTGAAGGAGCAGGGAGAGCTTAAACCTACCTTTCTGGATCAGATGGCAGTTTTCACATCTTTATATTTGCTGTTCATTTTTAAAATCTCTTGATAGTACACAGTGGGGTGAGTCCTAAAGTTATAGCAAAACATGTGTGGACAAAGAGTTTATCTCCTGCTCACAGCATGCTCTTGTACACACTGTAGAAAATATGCACAATGGTGGCCAATGCAAAAGGAGATGTGGCATTGCTGAAATGCAGGTGAGAGTCTGCTGAGCTGCAACCAGGCAGCATCCCATGGGTGACTAAAATCACATGGTGACTTCTTCAATTTTCCTGAAATTGCTGCTTCCAGCAGCTCCCATGCTGTGTGGCCAGCAAGATTGAGGAGAAACAGGAGGATAGCTGGCAGTAGGCAGCATGCCAAGCCTCTGAAGATAGCTGATGGCTGGAGGATTACAGTGCTCAAAGGTGGGATGTCCAAAGGTCATAGTGGACTCATTGCAATTGCTTGCCTGACTTACCACATTTGGAAATTTTGTCCACCCACAGGAAGAGTTACCCACCTGGGCTACCCAAGTCAGCAATCTGGGATGGTGGGAGACTGACCCACAGCAGACAGAAAAATGTGACTGAAACAGAAGATAGCTGCTAAAGCCCAAAAATGATGGGGTTATTGTGAAATACAAGTCATTTCAGCTAAAATAAAAGCAGAATGTGTTACAGAGAATGTGTGACTGGCAAGATAGGCACTGGCTGTGTCCTAAGCATGGACAGACAAGGTAGTCTCAGAATGCAACAGAAATGGAAATGCCAGTGGAAATGCCAGCAAACACAATGAGTGGAGCAGGAGTCTGCTGTGGTTCTTCATAATGCCAGTGGAAAACTACTGCTGCCATCAGAGGATATGAGTACACTTCCCAGATGTAACCACATTGAGCTATGCATCCCTTATGCTTTTCCTTCATGGTGGAAACGTGAACCCTCTCAGCCCTGTCTCCTGGGGACCCTACCCTGGTCTGACTGTGTTGACCACCCATCCATCACTTGCACTGGAGCTGGAGTGCACTGGGGCATGGTGATAAAGAGGAAGGGCAAGGATGCCTCAAACCATCTTGCAGGGAGGCCTGTAGGGCTGATTTTACTTGTTCTCTTCCTTTCCCCTGTGTCTGCCGTGTCGGGAGACCATCCTCTGAGGAGACTGATGGATTGTATGTTGGGATTGGAGATGAAACGAGGAGAAAAATATTCAGTGCTCAGGAGAAGAGGAAAATTATGAGGAAGACAAGGTGACTATCTACCTACCCAACTTCCTTAATCCTATAGAGGCAAGAAGTTATTTTAAAAATCAATATTCCCTCTGTTTCCTCACCTACCTGTCTTTGAAGTGAGCCCTTTCCTGAGTTCGTTAAATTCCACAAGGAAAGGGGAAGGAATAGGGGTTGTCTTACCCCAGGAAAAACATCCATGCTGATAACTGACTTCCCTTTGATGTAGTGAAACTTGAGTCTCTCGAGTTCCACCACAGTAAAACTGGACATTCTGGGCTCTATGCCCATTTTAATGCCTTGGTTTGCCTGAAGCTGTGGACAGACTTCTGTGAACAAAAGTTTGCTGCTAATAGACAGGAGGTCAGTCCTGTCCTTCCTGTCCCAGCTAGGCTACAGCAGCTGACATTGCCATCATAGTGGTGGCTTTTTGCTCTTTGGATATAGTGAGTCCCTACCCCCTCTGACACACAGGAGAGAAAACTCAAATAAGTGTTTGCACATCTAGAAAGCAAATGTGATTCATAATTAATACAGGCCTGTTAAAATTGTGTTGTACTTTAGAGACTTTAACTGATTGACAGGTCCCTGACCTAAGGAGATTTCTTTCTATGTTTAAGCGTTGCAGGACAGGTAAGCATGGCAAACAAAGGAAGGGTTGGATGGAAGAGGTTGAAGGGCCACAAAATTAATATTACATGCTAGCATGGTTCGTTACACAAAAGTCTTACACACGCTGAAACTTTGCTGACACCAAGAAGTCTGTAAGGTTCAGAAAAGAATTTGGTATTTTACTGTTATGGGTAAGCTTGAGTGGTTTCTAGGGAGCTTGCCTGACTCCAAAACCTTACTGAAACCACTGGAAAAAGCAGTTTTCCATGAGGAGGTGCTGAGTAAGTGCTCCTTTGCTTAGCAGTAGTTATGGGCTCATGTGAAGATCCGGACACATAGCGTGGGGTTTTAATGCAAATATTTGAAGGCATTTTTTTGAGCTGTGAGTCAGAGGTAAAAAGATGAGAAGAAATCCTTTAAGAAGTTATAGTCTAGAAACAGCAAGTGGAGCAAACTGCTGCATGGCCTGGGACCAAGGCTACCAGACAGACAACCTCTTTGGGCAGTATTCCAGCTGCAAAAAGAGGTTTTAAATTTTGCTAAGGAAGATGCTTCCTGTGTTCTTGGTGCCTAAAAAAAAAGGTGCTTCAAAGAAATATCTGATCACATACTGATAAAAGGCACAGTAAAGCAGGTCATCTGCAGCAAATACAAGTGCAGAAGCTGCAGGAATTAATCAAGGCGATATCCAGCTAGCAAGGTAACAAAGTCTGTCTGAAGTTACCGACACATTACCGCCCCACCTAGGGCTCTTAATCATGTTTTAGCTCCAAATTCCCTATTATTCATATCCAAAATCCTTTGAAATCTGACTTGAGCTCTTAGGCTTTCCATGGCTAAGGATGTGTCTAAAGGTGTTGGGATGCCTCAAACAACTGGCTTTGAAGTGGGGAAACATCTCCTGTCCCTGTTGCAGACTTTTTGTAATGATCGGTGGGGTAACATTGGCTGTGATTCTTTCAGTTCTTTTCAACTCCTACCTTGGAATACATGAGCCAGCCTCTGGAGGGGCTTTTCTTCTCTTCATACTGAGACCCATGGGTGCTCAGGTCCAGTGTACAATTAGCCTTTGCTCATTTGCAGACCTCTCAGTCAAACAAGGAAAATCCCATTGGAGCTTGGCTGGCAGTGGCCAGGAAACCTTAGTGAAGCTTCTGAAGAGAATGTCATGCACAGTGGTGCTCTCTTTCACCCCATTCTGTACATTTTCTGCTCTCTGTCTATTTAGTCTTCTGAGACATACATGGACATGTTTTGCTTTCATAAGCACAAACCACTTCTATTCCAAAAGCAAATTTACCTTTTATTTAGGTATCTGAATAGAATTGCACTAGATAATTGTGGTCTTGATTGCCCTCATAGGCAGTAGAAAATGTGTTTTCTTTGCTTGTGTTGTTGCATTTTGTTTTATTTATTCTTTTCTGCATGCCTATATTGCAGGGAAATACTGAGCCTACACAATGTATGTAAACACAATTCATTGTTTGAACAAGGGGAATCACAGTTGGGTGACATTCTGTAATTCATCAAGAGGTCTGACACTCTGTTATGAAAAGACACTTTTCTGTATTTTGGAAAACCTTTTTCCCAACAAACATTCAAGCACATTGTTTGATCAAGCAATAATTACATTTTATCTACCTTGTGTATTCTCTTCAAAGTAAGAGGTCAGAAAATAATAGTTCTCTCCAGCTTTAAAATGAATCCTTTAACAAATGCTTTTAGATGCAAAGATATGGTGAAAGGATTGTTCTTACTTGGGGAATTTAATATTTTGCTGGAAGAAAAACCATGTCCATGGAGTCCAAGATGACAGATAATGGGACTTACCCTTTTGGTGTCACAGATGTGTATCCCACACAAATGTACTGCTCCCCTGTTCTTCAGCTGAATCACTCTCGAATCAAGGTCTGATGCAGTTACTTCTAACTTCTCCACTGATATCAATCACCTCTGGATTAGGCCTTCAGAAGATAAAGGTAAAAGTATCTGAGTCTATTTATTTGCATCCTGACCCCCCATTAACTCAGTATGAAGGAAAGGAGACTTGGCACATGGTGGCAGAAAGTAGCTTATTGCAGAGGGAGTGAAACAAGCTGGGAGGCAAGTAAGATAGGTATAGAGCAGCTGAAGCACTGTGGAGTTCACCAAATTCAGGCTCACTCACAGCTCAATGACACCAAGGGAGTGTGGGAGGAGACCTTGATCAAATTGGTACAGGATTCTCCTATTCCTCATCTACATGTTCAACTCCTGAACATGATTGCCACAAAATATGACTGATCTCAAGCACTGATTTAGGAGCACCTCAAATAGCTGAATGTTTCTATCAAAAGCAAACAACCTTGAGCTTTGCTTATTTTTCTTACCAAAAATTAAATTAGTGCTGGGATTCAGTTCTCCCAGATTTGCCACTGAAAAGACGAGTGCCAGTTCTACCCTAGTTCTCCTGGATATCTTCTTTTGCTACCAGGCAGAAATGGATAATTCCATAGGCCAGTCCATCTAACATATCTTCCATACCTCCCACAGGAATATAAAGTACTTGTTAAGCTCTTAGGTGGCCAACAGTGGATAATATGAATGTGTCCTACAAGTAATATAAATGTCTCCTATAAGAACATGGGCAGTACACCATGCTTGATCAGGATTTTGTACACCGTTAGCCCCAAACTGCGTATCAAAATTCTTTTATGTTTTGTCTGTTCCTTTGAAAAAGATGAGATGCCTGGCTGCTTTCAAATTCATTTAAAAGTCTAGAATGCAGCCAGATAGCACAACAGTCAATCACGACTGTTTTTATCAGGCTCTCATCTGTTTCAGGATGTCAGTGGAAGTTCTGCTTCACCAACCAGGGTAGAAGTTGCCCAAGGCATTTCCCCCTCCCTCTGGCTGTTACCTTGTTTTGCCAGCAGTTCCTGTATTTCATCTACAGTTCATTCCTAGTTTTAGGAACACCTTTTGCTGGAAGTTAGAAAAGTGAAAGCAAAAACTGGAAAGTTAAATTCAATAATAAGTTAATAAGGATAATTGAGCTATAGTGTAGAAAGACCATTTGTCTCAATGAAAAGCTCTGGATATGTACGGCCATTTTAGAAAAGGCAACAGTCAAAATAAGGAATTCTGTAAAGTTAAGGGGTCAAAGTGGAGAGCCAAGATTTTCTACCTGCAACTTTTAAGCATTTATAATGACACAGGACTTTTGAAGGAGATGGGGAGAAATGTATCTTTTAAGTTTGCCCATTTGGCAGACAGTAATTCAGCTGACCTAAGCAAAATGGAGCTGACAAATGCCACTATGCTTAGTGATAAGGGTTTTTCTCCTTTATTTTTAATGAATACAAGAAGGACCCAAATTTTTTCCTGCAGAAGACCACATCTGGAGATTTGCCAGAAAACTCAGGGTCGCTGACTTCTTGCAAGATGGAGCAAAATAAAGTTACCTAAATTTTTAATGAGAAAGTAAGATCTGAACAGAACACAGCTCCAACATGCCAAGCTAAACTGCTGTCAAAGCTGGCTGTCTTGAGGAGCTGCAGCCATGGGTTAACCCTCTGTGAGTCTTCAGGACATGGTGGTGCAGGCACAGCAGGACCATGAAACATCAGTCTTGGCTGACCCAAAAGATATGTTCACCCAAAAAGTTGCTCTTTAAAGTGAAACCTAAGTCTGCAAAATTATTTTTCTCTTCATATCTTTTAAGAGATGAGCAACATCCTTTTTTTTTTTTCTTTTTTTTTTTTTTCACTCATATGAAAAAAATTCATAGCCATAATTCTAGACTCCCTGCAGCATTTAGGTAAATTTCCATTCCTTCCTTTTTATGGAATACATACTCCTGGAAGGACCAAGCAGAGATAATCTAAATAATCCAAATCATCAGTAATTTTATGAAGAGAAAGGTGATTAAAAAACAAGTCCCAAGTGTTTGTGAACCTCAGACTAATTTCCACCTCATTGATGCTGCACACTGCAATTCTGAGATGGCCTCTCATGTCTCCCTGATGTTATTGGTTAGAGAAGGTGCAAGGATGAGAACAAGGCTCTGCATTTCACATTTTAAGGTCACTTTCAACAAAGGAGCTCATTTCACACCAAGCTATCCTAGAGCATCTTACCATAATAAACATAATAATTAACAAGCCCTCTTGAGTCTTGCATAATAAGCAAGCCCACTTGAGTAATTTTCAGGCATGGGGCAGTTGACCTTTTGTAAGAACTTCATGCCTCTCTGCTAGCTCATCCCTGAGGGTCTGTTACAGCCAGCTCTGCTTGCAGCCCTGCTGAGAAACCTGCTTCTCCTCTTCTGCCCTGTGCTGCCTTGGGCTGCATCCACTTCCTGCTAGCCAGGCATCCCATGGGTGTTGGGAAAAGGAGAGCACCAAGCCACCATCTGGAGCTGATCTCAGAGCTCATAAAGCTTCCTCACATGTGCAGGGCTGGGTAATCACACACGACCCTGCATGCAGACAATGCAAAGCAGCAGGCATTTGGAAAAGCCCAATAGCACCCAAGGAAAGCCAGGGGGGTTTTATTTCAATTAGTTTATAAGAGCACATGCATTTCTGAAATGTCATAAATTATAAAGTAATTTACATTTTACTCAATTACTATGTTGTGGAATTCACCAGAGCTCTTCAAATCAGGTTACAAACTCTATTTTCCTAAACAACCAGTTAGTTACCAGTTTGTCCCAGGAATGCTTCAGCCTGGCTGGAAAAGCAGGGGGATCTGCAAAGAACATTGCCAGCATGTTGAGGGAGGTGATCTTTCCTCTCTGTATAGGCCTGGTGAGATGTCTGGAGTACTAGGTTCAGGCCTGGGCTCCCCAATACACAAGAAACATTGACATACTGGAGTGCATCTGGGAAGCGTCTTCTGGACTCACTCCAGTGAATCCTGGAGAAAGAAAAGCATCTCACCAGCTGGGGAATTCCAGCTTCTGCTACAAGAAGGGGGCAGCCCAGCCTGAACATCAGTGCAGTTTTCTAGAGAGCATGGACCCTGGAAAGTTGTTTAGTATAATGAACACAGTCCACATTTCCCAGACAGATGGTAAAGATAGAAAAATGCTGACTGAGGAATTTAATTTTTTAGAGCTAAAGGGTTGGGAGAATTCTACCCCTCCACACTCAGGCCCTCAGTGATGCTCCAGGAGAGACTGGCTGGCAGCAAGAGCCCTGCTGCCTCTGCCATCCTGAAATGATGACCTTCTTCCAATGCCAAGATATTCCCAAGTAAGCAATCATTCAGCTGGGCCTTCCTAGCAAATCAGAACCCCTGAGTTATTCCAAAGTTGCAATGGTTGTAACAAACATTCAGAGAAAACTTCCTGGCTGTCAGCAGAGGATAGAGCAATATCCCTACAGTGCTATGACAATTTTACCACATAATAGTAGTTCTTTCCATGCCCTATAACTGCAGATATAGTGGGATGATGGGATCACTGTCAGGTCAGGGTAGTGACATGCAATCTGAACACATGACAGGACAAGTGTTGTCTTATTTGCCTTTGGTTAAAAATTATGATGATGTCTATACTTGCTGTATCACGATGAACCTTGTTTCCCAGTTTCCACTTCCACTTAAGAAGATGGTCAGTTAGCTGCACTTACAAATTGCCAGTCATCCTTAGCTTAAGAAAAACTTCACAGCTAAATTACTACTACCTCTGTTACTGTGTCCTCTGTTATTGTCTTAACTGCTATTCACTTGTATTTCTTTAAGGTTTAATTGCTCTTATGATTGAAATTATTATAAATATCTTAACTGTATTCGGTATTCTCCGGTTCAGTAATGTTAGATTATGGCTGTGGAAAAATATATAACTGCCTGTTTATAAACATAGAATCGTGCATCTAGGCAATGTATCATCCAATAAATTTATCTGTTTGTCTTTTCCCAGTGATGAATCACTTTCTTCACACCACTGTACTCTAACCTCATAATGGCATTCATTATCATAACATATTCAAAGCCTCTGCCTGTGCGTCTAGTAAGGAGTGGTTATTATAATAAAGATAAATGGGATGGGAAATCTGGTAGTTAGTGCTAAACTAAGTTACAGTCACTCTTTAGAATAAGAGTCCATTAGAAATTAATACATAATTTGGATTTAAACCAGGTGTTAGCATCTGGGCTTTCCCAATTCTATTCTGAAGGGCTGCATAAAATCATTGAAACATTGGGTCAGAAGGCACCTTTAAAGGTCATCTAGTCCAACCCCCCATGCAAAAAGCAGGGATGTCTTCGACTAGATCAGGTTGCTCAGAGCTCAATCCTGGCTGTACCTGAAGTGTTTCCAGGGATGAGGAATCTACAGCCTCTCTGGTCAACCTGTTCCAGTGTTTCACCACCTTCATCATAAAAAATTTCTTCCCTGTATCTAGTCTGAATCTACCCTCTTTTGGTTTAAAAACATTACTCCTTGTCTTATTACTACAGGCCCTACTGTAAAATCTTTCCCCATCTTTCTTACAAGATCCTTTCAAGTATTGAAAGGCCACAGTATGATCTCCCTGGAGGCTTCTCTTCTCCAGGCTGAACAATTCCAACTCTCTCAGCCTGTCTTCATAGGATAATTTTTGTGGCCCTGTAGCATGGTGCCTCCAGCAAAGATTTTTTCATCCCAAACTCAAACTTTTCTCTCTCCTGGGCTTTGAGATGTGTCCTACCCTGCTATAATGATCTCTGTATTTGCTGTAGCATGATGGCCTCATTTCAGAGGCTGGCATGCCTTCCCTGCTACAGATATCAATAATCCTGTGTTTTTTAGCAATGTAGTAATGGAAATAAAGGCAAATCAGGCTGCTGAGAAGCCCAGTTAAGTAGAAAGGGGTATTTTTTTGCATTTGATATAAGGAACTGGCTTATGCGGAAGATGATGCATGGAGTAATTTGTTCTCTACCCAGAAAGGGCAAACAGCTTTATTTCAGCAGAGAAGTTCAAGCCATCTTTGTTTTAGCTGGGGAAACAGATTATAAAAGATATCAATGCTTAGTAGTTTGGGATGTGCACAGAGTAAGTTCTGGGATCATTTTGCTTTAGGGAATTTTGGTAAGACATCTGCAGTGGTAATATAGCAACACATACATACAATAATGATGATAAGGTAACCATGGCAATGATGATAAGACAGAACTGATTCCAATACACACATGTCAGCCACAGAGGAGAGATCCATGAAAATAAACAGTTTAAGAAAATGAGTATGTCAAATGCATATGCTCAGGCCTAAAACTGCTTGTGGAAAGCGTAGTTGCTTTACCAATTACAGTATCTTCTACCCTCTTGTTCCTTTTTTTCCTTGTTAAACTAGAGACATGATGGACCTGGAGGGTATAAAAGGCTGTTTGATAGATTTGCTTTCTTAATTTTAGCACCAGGGTGAGTTAATAAGGATTTTGGCTTCTGAGGCAGCCATACAAATACCACAGCAATAATTTCTGTCTGATTGGACAGACGAAGCAAGCACAGGATGAAATGTTTGAGCATTTCTACTTTTCTCTCAGAATAAACCTGAAGTCAGACCCAGAATTTCTTTTAAAATTAGGGGCAGCAGTTTCTGTCTGAGATGCCTGTATTATCATCAGAGGCTGAGAGTGGAGAGGCAGGTCTGGGAATGGGGATGATGTGCAGGCCATGTGCCATGCCAGCCAAGCTCAGGCACATGCACAGCCCCTTCCTTGTGCAGTCACAAGAGCCCAACCAGGCTTTACAGCTCCACTGCTGAGTCCCAGTCTCTCTCAGTCATACACACAGCATATCACCATCCAGGTAGCACAGTGATCTCATAGTTGTAAAGAAGAGCATAGAGGTATAGAAGAGGAGCCCATCAGGGAGGGTCTTTAGAGATGAAGAACAGTAGTTTTTCAAGCAGTAACCAATCCCATAAACCCCATTAAGAAAAAAATTCCCATTGATTTTAGCAGGAATTTTCCTGTGTTGGGCTTAAAATATTCAGCCCACTGCCATGTATTTCACAAGCCTTTGATTGCAAATATGGTTCACAGGTCCATAGGCTTGGATTAGCATTGTTAAAAACACTGAAGTTTCCACTCCTCCATCTTTCAGGCTTGCAACTTCATGGCAGTATCAACTGTTGCCTTTTTCCTCCTTGAAACAGAAAGGAAAAATACAAATTTGCAACATCACAAATCTGTTTTGCATAAGTCCTTGGGCCTAAGCCATCTCTGATGGAACTCTGTTGCCTGGAGTTGTATATATTTTCTTCCTGCATTTCGCTCCAGAAGTGTCATCAGCGTAGGCAGTAAGGTGATTTGGTAAGAACAATTGAAGAGATGATCACACAGGGATCCTCATCTCAAGCCTAATACAAATCTCTGTCTAATACTCTTCACATTAAGTCCAAGTTCAATGTACTGTGCACTAAGTGATGCACTTGGTCTCTCTTGGACCAGGCAGCAGAAGAAGGAGATGGATGCATAAAACACAGAATGGATCATGGCCAATTAGTGGTGCAGAAACCATGGCGGGTCATTTCCAAAGTAACAAATGAGCCTGGCAGGCTGGCATGTCTTTGTGCAGTGACCTGGATCAGGCAAGTGTTGAAGACCTTATCTGTGTGGGCTGGTTTTGGTGTTGCAAGAGGAGCTTAGGAGGCCCTGCTAGACTGCAGGCACAGAGCAGCTGTGTGAGGGAAAGAACAAGAAGAACTTGAGATATAAGTCAAGCTTGTAACTGCAAGACGCTTACAAATCATTTGAACTATGGTCCCCATTACTCAGAGCCTGCTTCTGTCCAAGAGAGATATCTATCCAGCAGGGAGGAGAAGAGGAAAGTCAAAGCACAGATTTCAGCCAATTCCTTTAACTGATTTTGTTTTCCCTTCAGTTTTCAAGGGAGGGAAATGTATCTGAGGAGCTGGGAACGTCTAGTCAGGTCATTGGAGGTCCATGAGCCCAGCTGAGCTCGGAGCTCACCAGGGCAGGCAAAACACAAACAAACCATACAAGATGCTCCTTGCTGGAATGGGGCCACTGGATAAAGAAGGGAAAGGGTAGAAGGGGAAACAGAGGCAGAGAAAGATGATGGGATTTGTCTCGGTTTGCTGTTGATCACAGTGCTGGGCACTGACCTCCCAGGAAGAGGTCGGTGAGACAACATGATGCTCCCAGCTAATGGCTGCCCTGGTGGGTCCCCTCTGGTTGGTCAGGATGGACTTCCAATGTACAGAGAGAAGAATCTGTTCTGATGTAAAAAAACCCCACCTAGTAACAATAACACTAGGGGTTTTGATGTTTACAGATGTCACTGTTAAATGAGAATAATCAAATTAGTTCACTGTAACTTGATGTCAAAGTGAAATAGAACAAAAGATGAAGGGACCAGAAGCTTTCTTTTTTTGTGACACCAGAGAGCCCATAGAAGAGAGGCAAAAAAAAAGTAAAAGAGAAGAGAACAGGAAATAGAGTCCTTTGAAAAGCTTTTCCTCACAGCTTTTGTTTAAAGGAGAGCTATGTATTTATATGTACTTAATATTTCTTTCTTGTTTTTCAGGCAAAGAACAAGCAAGAACTCGAAACAATTGCTTCTTAAGTCCCACTGTATTTTCTTTCTGTTTTTTAAACCTTATTACTTTTATTATGTGGCTCAAAAACATCTTACGTCAGTTGTGCTTCAGATTTCTTCCCATCATTAAGGACTCCAGCAAACAGTTTTCTCCACAGAAACACTTGGGAGCTGGATATTAAAAACCGTAATTTCTAGAACCTGATACATGAATTGATGAAGTATAGGTGAAAATGAAGACAAAGGCAACTTTCTTGCAAAAGCAGCAGCTGGAATCACAGCCTGGAATTAGGCTGCATAATGCATATTCCTGACACCAGACAAGTTTTACTCATTCTTCTTTCTGAGCTTGTTACTGATGCTATTACAGATAAACATGTTGACAGCTCATCTTAGGAGAAGAAACGTCTCATCTTTGTAGAGAACCACCTGCAGGATGGGGTGTGTGGCTGCATAATCTATACAAATCCTTGGGCAGAAAAATTGCATCTGTCTAGACAGACAGGCAGAAAAATCTTCAATATTATTGTCTAGATCTTCAAGTCCTCAGCAAGAAACCTGCCCAGGACTACTAGCTACAGTAGGTTGTGCTGAATTTTCTAACATTTTTATGTTGAGATTGAAGCTGTGCAGAGAAAAGAAATTCTGATCAATGTAAATTTTCAAGGTTTTCATGTAAGTTTTCACCATGAAACCCTTACTCTTCAAAATTCTTCACAAAAACTTTTTGAAGATTTAAGTTGCTTAAAATACATTTCAGCAATGATACTTCATTTTCATTATATTTCTCAGAAATGTTATTACAACAGAAAATAGAACACACAGTTAAACAATTGAAAGGATCACAATGCCTTCAAAACTAGAAACCTTGATGTTTAATTACAAAAAACCAGGATAATTCTAAACAGGATAGTCTGATATCAGAGGTACTTTTGCTGTTCAGATTGGGATTTGGCAGTGGAATCAACATGATTATATAATAGAAAATGGTGCTGCTAGGTTTTTTCCTATTCAGTCTTCATGGACATCTGCTAAAATGGGTGAAAATTATTAACTATTTATCAATATTAACATTTTTCCTTGCTGTACAACAAAGTTTATCAAAAAAGTAATGTAGCTAGTTCTATGACATTTAAGGGAAAACAGCACTTTGTTTCATACAAAATTTTATACTGCTTACAAAGGAGTTTTTTATTTTAGACACTTCTTAAAATTGCATTGAAAGGCACCAACAAACGATTGGGAAAGGACATAAAAATATCTGATTGCATCAAATAATGAAATTACATATGTAGACACCACACATATTCAATAGGAGATTGACTACTATTCTGTAATAGGATCATAACACAATTGATCCTATGGTACATTGTGGAAGTGACATGGTCATGTTGCACGACCAACCTTGGACATGATAACTAGATAGGAAGAAGCTTTAGGAAGAAAAAACCAGAAACTTTAGGAGGAAAAAAACAACATCTTAGAGTTCAAAAAATGTATGCAGAAACCCCAAAAGTTTCCCTTTACTAGGTAGACAAGACAGTGTTGCTTATGACCAATGGACAGTCACAAAGGAAGTCTGGGTTCCCTTGTGAAAGAAGCTTTCTTAATTTGAGATGATCAAGAACTGGAGATGTACAAAGGCACTGAACTCCAGAATAATACAAACACTGGGGAAAACGGCAAATTCAGTAAGTCAGGAGCAACAGGAGGGAATATTAGGAGTTGAGTGCCATCACCCGAGGAATGAGGATCAGGTAAGACTTCCAAAGGAGTGGGAGGGCTGTGTTAACTCATGGGCTAGATGAACAGAAACAGAAAGAGGTGCAATAGCACGGTGTATGAGTTTACCCACTTAAAAAACCCAGCTGTGAGTTGAAGTTTGCTAACTGGAAATGCCAGAGAAGAAAGAGCTGGGTGGACACAGTCAGCTGACCATAGCTGTGACATTTCCATAGGTAAGACAGGCCAGCTGAGCTATTTCCACATGATACATGAACACAACTGTTTTGGAGACTTAATCTGACTTTTGCATGCAACTATAATTATTCATGTTTCAGAAGGCAGCTTAAAACTAGACCAGGCAAATGAAGAACTGTTAGGAATATCCACGGAGTGGAAACAGCTATACAAGTGAAGCCTAAAAGAAGTTATATTTACATATATACTATATGGTAATGAACCATAAATTCAGTGCTTACCATTACAACAACATGATGTTTTGACTGAAAAGATTTATACCTCTTCCTTTTTATCAGCTAGCTTATGGCAGAATTTGGCATGTATAAATTCAGAGAGCAAATGCTGAGACAGCATGTGATTGCCCTGCATAAATATGCTGAAGGTGGGAAAAGAAAAGCCATAGAGAGGCTAATGAAGCAAATGAAGCTCCAGGACTATGTTGTCACCTGGACAAGAGATAAAAACTGGTCATAAGCAAATTCAGTCTGGAATTCTGAAGCAAGATTTTACCTGTCCAAGCAGGATAGCTGGAGAATGGCTGTGTAGTAGAAAAAGCAGGAGCAGAAATCTTAATTGGTTTTACAGTTTCATCAAACTGGAACTCAATTAATATTTTAAAGGGATTTCATGGTATAGCTGTCGGAAATAATTGAGATCTGGATTCAGTGATCCAGAACATTGCTTCTAATTCTATTTTACTAAAATACAGCTGTAAATAAAATGCCCAGAAAACACAAAAGACAACAACAACAACAAGTCCTCTGAAAAAAAAGTATATTGGGGAAAATAGAAAATAGGTACAAAGGGCAGCATCATGGTTCCAGGAGAAAGAAGAATCTGAACTGGAAAGCAAAAGATGCATAGGAAAGGGAGAAAGCACTAGGCAACACATCAGAGTCATCTAGTAAAAAAACCCCACAACAACATTGTTTGTGTCAGAAACACTGTGATTTAGTGTCCTTATTAATAATATGAGAAATACGAGCTGTACACAAAGGGTTCTCACAGATGACCCTGGCCTGGGAGGACCTGAAAGGTGAGTCAGAATATGGAAATAACACAGAGTGACCTACTGAGTCTGGGGACATTACAAGAGAAAATAACTAGATGACTTTCCACTTGTAAGCATGAAAATATACCTGAGGCAAAATCCTCCAAAACACTTGTAGTCAATGGCAAATTGCTAGCAGAAATACTGAAACACTTTGCAATGAGAGTGGGTGGCCAATTGAACATAAGTGCACATTACAGTTTGGCTGCAAAAATGCTGATGTAATTTTAGGGTGAAGTTCCCTTGATATTTGAATCAAAGGCAATAGAGATCTATTTTCTATATCATTTTAATGCAAATGTATCTGGAATAATACACCCAGTTGGGGGAGTTGCTGTGTATGGACAAATTGGTAAAAGGAGGGTGGAAAATGATAAAAAAATATCAGGAATCTAGACAGACAGTCTTACAAAGCAGATGTAAAAGCTCTCTGTGTATGAACAACAAAGGTCCTTTCAGGCCTATTTTTCTGTGACTCCATACTAAGTAGGTATAGATTCAGAAGACAGGAGTGCAAAAGGGGAGGTAACACTTTAGACTACTACATAGAAACAGAAGTGCCAAATGGGGTGAAACTGGCAACATGAGATTGAGTAGCACGAAAATCTTTCAAGATGTACTCAGCTGCAGAAAAGCTGCTGGGGGATCTGGTGGAAGCTTGGTCACTCAGGATTTTTACAACAAGGCTGGACAAAACATTAGAAAATGTACCATAGGGAGCAATTCTCTGCTGGCCAAGAGCAGTGGAGCAGATGATCTAATAGGCTTCTTGCATCTCTAACCTCTACAGTTTTATGATTTCTTACTGTAAAGCACAATATTTCAAGAGGAAAAATAAATAAATACAAGGTAAAATATTAGATGGTAAAAACTCCCAACAAACAAAACAGATGGAGAATTAATGAAGTTCTGTCCTTTTGCCTTTCTGTATTTAAAGGAGTTGCTTCTGGCACATTGTTTTCTTGTCAGAGGCACTTCATTTTCTTTCTTTGACTTACCATTTTCACTCTCACTACAAAAGCAGAAATAGCCACTTGGGACTGCTGATGTCTTTCTAAGGAAGGATGCTGCTCTCATGCTGTGGAACAGCATCAAGGCTTTGGTCAGTCAAAGCATAAAAATCTCATTGTTTTCTTTGGGAACAGATTTCTTTTTAAATCAAGCCCCAAGCAAGAACATACATCATGGTATATTCCCCAGAATAGCAGTCCTGCTTCTCTTCTGCATTTCCTTCCTCCCCTCCTCCAGTACAGACTCTCATTTTACCTTCTTCACCCATTGCTTTTATGGAAGGTGAGCATTCACAAGTCCATACTACCTTTAGGGAGAATTATGTGTGAACAGCATGTCCAAAAAAACACCAGGGACAGTAGTTCAGATTTTTAAATGTGCATTCATTTGTCCCATTCATCATTAGTGGGAATTGTGAGACCTCTGGTGACTTTGAAATTTTGATCAGCACATAGGTCCTGATGACAGGCAAATGCACTTTCAAAGGGAATAATAAACTGATTTTCAGAAGTCATGGCAGTTTTGACATACAAACATGTCAACTAGATAGATATGTAACACAAGACTATCCACCTCGGCTGTTACCTCTGTCTGCCCTGGGGCGTTTTCACAGCACGTGGTCCCCTGCAAACAACAGGATCCACATGACATCATGACACAGAAACCTTGAGGCATTGTTTCAAAATGCTGTTTGAGCAGGGGCTTTTTTCCTGAGGTGTGTTTTTTGGGAGTTTTTGTAGAGAAGGAGCAGTATAAGTGGCAAATATATGAAGGCAGTTTGTAATTTTGTGCCTCAGAAAGAATTTACGAAAGCAGAAGCTTCAGCAACACCTCCTAAAGACAGATTTATAATATTACTTCCTCAAAACCTACTTTTAGATAGCAGTAATAATCTGACTGTGATTTTGGTCATGTCAATACCTTTAAATTGGGTGGGGTTTTTATGGGAAAAACTGTTTCTATTTCTTGTGCAAATCACACATTCTGTATACAGACTACAAGTAATCTATCTATCAACAAACTGCAGCCAGCTTCAGGTGAGTGGCTGTGACGTACCACAGAGCAAGGCTGCACTTGCACCATGAGAAGGGAGCTATTCAGCCCAGAGATTGAATCCAGGATCTTAGAGCTTCTGCCTTAAATTGCCGTGCCCTTGCTGGGATAGTTAGCCTGTCAGGACCAGGCAGTTCCTAGGGGAATGTCCTGCAGAGCATGGCTAGTTTTCAGAAGATAAGCAAATCCAGCAGAGATGCTGTTGAGTAGCAGGTGGTCTGAAGATGCTTTAAGTTCCAGTTTCATTCTTCTTCCCTTTGCCATGAGTCAGTCCTCCCCAACCTACTTCAGTCCTTTAACATTTTGACTTCTGGAGGTGGTGCCAGCCCCACTGCAGCTCAGGACATGCTGGAGGAAAAAAAAAAAAAAAAAAAGGAAAAAAATAGAATTAAAATCATTCTGAAGCCTGAAACAGCCTTAACACAGGCTGTGGAAGAATACAGCCTCTCTGATGGCAAGCTTGTGGTCAGGGGGTTGCCTGGAGTATCTGAAGGATGGGGATCTGCCTGAAATGGCTGTCTCACAAGACATAGGGGAAAAGAGATTCCTATTTACCTTGTAAAACTACTGGCACATAAAGTTTTGTCACAGTTTGTGATATTAATGATAGCATTGGGATGTGGGACTTTCAGATTTTACATCTCAGCTTTACGTTGTTGACAGCTAACTGCTCATTGGTTCCAGTTTGGAGGATCATCTCATGTATTTTTAGTTACCTAAAGATCTGACATATGGTCTAAGCTTGTAATTTGCCTTCCTTTTAGAATCAGTGGAGAGGGCCATGACTGGTGAGTTGTCCCATCCTGTCCTACAGGATTCTGAGCTTGAGTGGGGATGTCACACTGGGGACAGCAATGCTCACTGATCTACAAGCAAAGGTGCTTGAAGCAGACTGAGAAAATGGCCCTGCTCACTCAGTTAGGAAATCTGGTTCTGTGCTCAGCTAAAGCACTGTATGTCAGTGAGAGAAGATATGAACCATGTGTTCACACTCAGGTTTGCCCAATGTTTTTAGAAATTACAATAGGGTCTCTGATATTTTTATCTTGGCATGTCAGTGCATGAACACCCTTGCTTACATAGGATAATCATAGAGACATAAAAAACAATACAGGCCAGGAAGACAGAAACACTTGCAAACACCTCTTCAAACAAAATAGAAAAGTCAGCGTACTGAGGTCTGCCTGACTTTTAAAATCCTCATTTCCTCACTCCTGACAGGTGTGAACAGGACACCATCCTGTTTGGAGGCTGTCTTCTAAAGGAAACACGTAGAGTAAATGAACCTTGATTTTATGTTAGAGAATGACATGAGTCCAAACCATCTGGCTTGTGATACAGCTTCAGCCTCCCACTTTACAAAACTAAGTTTCAGCCTTTTTGTGTTGCTTTGAGGACTGTCCTTTGCTCCTCTTCATGCTATGTGGTCCTAGTGTTCACACAGCCCCTGGGGGAAAAAAATTAAACCAAAGCAAAACAACCCAAAATTCATCCAGGGGATAAAAGGAATATGTTGGTGCCTCGTTATGCCACACAAAGTGCCCATTGCTTTTCTTGACTTCAAGGCCATAGTCACTCACAGGGAATGGGGCAATAATATTTACATTGGGATTTCAAGGAAGACTGCTCCTATAAATTAGTAAAAGGCATGAGTCATCCCAGCACGGTGTTTGATCCAGGAGATGCAGTTATCAGCCCAGCATAACACTAGCATCTGTCCAAAGCACTGCACACCCTCATTAGCACACTATTCCTGGGAGCTAAGCAGGCTGAAGGTTGCAAAGAGGAGCTATTGTTATACCAGGAGTAATTCTTATGTTTTATTGATACCCAATAAACTGTGTGTTAGCCTGAAAGCACAGAGAGAGAGACAGAGAGTGAGAGAGAGAGAGAGAAAGGGAGCTGAGGGCTGGGCTAGTCTATTAGATAACACTCAAACACAGGGAGTGGAACTGGCCAAATCCTTTTCAATTACTTTTTTTCAATAAATGTCAGGTTTGGGGAGGAGGACCATCTGAGCGATTTAATAATTAATAAGAATACATTCATCCTGCTGTACAGCTGGACACATCACCTGTGAATAAATCCCCCAGATAATATATTTGTGGATCTTCATGGTATTTTTTCATTCTGCTGTTTCACCAATTTCTTTTTTGTGTGTGTGTGTCAGTCTAGTCCCAGTTGTCCTAGGATTTTCCTGGAAATCAACTAGCGAGATAACCACCTGGGGGAAAGGGAACAAGCGTGTGGACCTCAGGCACTTGCCTGTTCAGGAGCAGAAGTGATGTTTGCAATGATTAAGGCTCATGGTAATGCAGGGAACCTGGCTGGGGAGCTGCACAGATTAGGTGATGCGACGTGGCTCTGGAAAAGACAGACAAGTATGGGTGCTGTGCACAAGCTGGGAATTACTGTGGGTGTCAATTAACCTTGCAGATCACAGGGTTTATTAGGCTGAATTATTTATCCCAAAGATAAAACGCTGAAAGAAAGTAAGGCATCATTAAACAGCACAGCCTTGCACAGAGTTTAGGCAGTGAACCAAGTTTCTGAACAATTTAATTTATTAGGGACCTAAATTGTACTAGATTATCAAATCAAGTGGAATAGAGGCAGGCAATGCATTTTATGTTCAGTGCCCAGAATGTAATAAGTGTGTTATTCCATTCATGCCATGTCTCAGTCTGAGTTATGAAGAGAAAGGGATATTTCCTCTGTAGGGTAATTTTCCATTTTATATCCATTTTTAAAAACTGTCAAACAGTTGTCACGAAGGAAAAACATTTCTAGTTTATCACCGAAGCTTGAAACCCGTTAAATGTTAATGTAAAATGGAGCACTACATATAGTCCCAATACAATGGGAAGAAGCTTAACTGTTTGAAGTCTGTCTTTGTGAAGATTATACCCTGGCAGAAAAAGACAATAGGAGAGTTTTGCCTTGGGAAAAGAGAGATTGACAGGTCTGCGTGTTTTTCTGCAATCAATATTGTAGACAGAGCTCTTCTTACACAGTGGGGTTCAATTAAAGAAAAAAACACGAGAATTTGGGGGAATTCCCTGAAGAGTTCAAATCCTTTCTGAGAGGAGGGAATGTTTTTTTCAAGATGAGCTTGCATGAAAAATTCATGCACTAGATGGATACATTCATACAAAAAGAAATTTGATAAATAAATAATTGTTTTAATACTGAGTCACATAGCAGTTGCCCATCCATATTGACCACTTCAGTTGCAAAACTAGTCCTTAGTGTAAACATGTGTAAAATTAAATCATCCAGAAAAACAAAATAAGGCTAAAGGTCATACATGTTAACTGAAGCAAGTAGTTCATACTAAAGTCTCTCACAACATCCAGGAAATAAGAAACTGCCACATGCAGACGAGAAACGGGTACAGGGATGAACACAAAGACACAGACAAAACACAGCACGAAAATGGGTGATGAGCAGAGATTTGCAGCCATCAGGAAGGAGAGAAGAGGAGGCAGCTGCAAAGACAGGAGGCCGGAAAAGACAGACGAATTGAGCTGGAAATATATACAGTTATGACAGCGGCTATGAAAGCGATTACATGAAGCTGCAATTAGCTAGCTGTACTCGACTGCTATTCAGTCACACTTTCAGCCCTCTCCTCATTTTCCCCTGTATTGACTGCACGAGAGTCAGTTATTTTTGTTGGAAAAGAGTTATGCACAGAACACCTGGGATGGGCAGATAAAGTGCCAGCCTGGTCTAGGGTCTCTGCATCTCCAGGCCATGGAGAAATGCAAGTGGACAGGAGCTCAGGGAGGGCTCATCCCCTAGCACAGCCTGCATTTCTACTGCACTCTTTCCCCACTAGGAAGCCAAAATCAAAGAGGGAAAACTTCAATGCTTTTTCTTCTAGCAATTTCTGTGTCTTTTCCACCTGTCAGTTCCTCTCTCTCACCTTTTTTCCACCTTTGCCTGGTTGTTTTCTGTGTTGTCTCATGTAATTTTCTTTCCTCAGCCAGTTCTTCCCTCAGACATCTACATCTCAGGGAACAATCCTGTAAACCACTCTCTTTTCCTTTCCTTTTCTGCACCTTTCTCCACCTGCCTTCTCCCCTACCCATGCCCCTTGCTACAAGAAGCCTTCCTTTGTGTTTCTTTCACAATCTCTCTCTGCACAGTCATATTCTTTGGCTATGTGACTCTGTCTGCTCCAAGAGAAGCCCTAGGACATAAGATTGAAATGGCCTTTTCTTCAGTCGCAGGATAAATGGCTCCAGTGCTGGCATGATCCTGACAAATTAGATGAAATATTCTGTAAGAAGCTAGGAAAAGTCTCACAATCACCGGCCCTTGATCTCACAGGGGACTTCAGCTTATCAGATGTCTGCTGGAAGTATGAAACAACACAAAGGAAGCAGTCTAGAAGGTTCCTGACACAACTGGTGAGTGAGGCAACTAGGGAAGCCAATCATGAAATGACACATTGTTGGAGAAGTAAGGAGGAGGATCAGCAGAACTGCTAGCTTAGACTTCTGGGGGACAGACATTGACCTGTTTAGGAGCCTGGTTGAGAGAGTCCCTTGAGAGGCAATACTAAGGGCAAAGGTGTCCATGAGAGCAGGACATTCTTCAAAAAAGAAATCTTTGAGATGCAGGAGCAGACCACTCCCATGTGCCAAAAGACAAGCTGATGGGAAAGACCACCCAGGCTTTGGCTGAAATTAAAGAAAATTACCTTTGTATGAAGGAACAACAACTTACGAGGACTACAAGGATGTTGCATGAGTTTGTGCAGGGACAAAAAGGATGGTCAAAACCCACTTAGGATTTAAGGCTATGGTTTACTGGTAGACTTGGCAGTGCTGGGCTAATGATTGGGCTCAAGGATCTTAGAGGTCTTTTACAGCCTAAATGATTCCACAATTCCTCTTGTTTTCCCTTCTCTGAAGGGGGCTCCCAAAGACTTGCTCTGAGCATTGTCTTGAACTGTTTCCCAGTGACAATGAGCTTGGCTTTCTAAGCAGAAATAAATTAGAAGAAAAGTCATGCTTCCCATCCTTCTCCCCATAACAGTAATTACCTTATGACAAGAATTTTCTCCTATTTTTTTAAAGAAGACAGAATTAACTCTCCCTCAGTCTATGCTACTATAATACCCCATGCTCTGCTTTGACTCATGACTGCTTTAGTCACCTTCAAGTTAGAGAATAGCATTATGTAGTAAAAAAATAATAATTTTTTAAGAGTTAACTAAAAACTAGAGGCTGATGGTTGTGTTTAGTTATAGGATACATTCAAACTGCATTGCTTAGTCCCAGCTGTATCCCTTACATGTTTCACCACAAAAGAGGCCCTCTAGGAAGGATGCTGGTGAGCAGGAGACCTACATAGTCGTTGCAATGGGAAGACATGTTTTGGCAAATAGTGCTTGGGCAGACACCTAGGTTTATGTAAAATAACCTGAATCTCTGGTTTATAAGTCTGTAAAATTCATCCTTGCAGTAAAAGGAGAAAACTCACGTGCCTGTGCATTTTTAAGGTCTTGTCCAAAAGACCCTACTACAGAAAACTCATTTAATCTACCTTAGAGGGATGAAGGGCTGAGTCAACCCTGCTAGGATTTGAACCAGTCGCTCCAGGGAGCCTAATTATTGCAAATGTGGTGCTTAAACCACTAAACCCTTCTCTCCTGCTATAATCACTTCTCAAAGAGTCCGTTTTGATCCCTGAAGTTTACACAGCACCTGTGATAAAGGCAAAGTATTTAACAAAGTCTCTTTAAGCTGAGTATATCATTATTCATATTACAGCAGTTTAAAAGAACTGGGCAAGGATGAGAACATTGTGCTGCAACAAAGATCACAGTAGCAGCATCATGAATTGCTTCTCAGCTCCACTCTCTCTTTTCTTTCTGCTACACAATAGAAAAATGGAGTGAGAGGACTGCTGAGGCAAATTGTGTGTGCTCCCTCCATGCTGCCCCCCTAACCATGGGTTTACTTGAAGGAGGTTTCATGTCATGTGTCTTGGCCACAGGCTGGTGCATGGCTGGAGGGTGACAGGTGAGTGAGCCTTGTTCCCCTCTGTACCCAGGCCAAGTGGCACCAGGAGCTATGCACTTGGGAATGCTCCTGATAGAGGCATGACTGTGCTGCAGGAGCAGGGGAGGCTTGGTGTGTGGGCATTGGGAGGGCATTGGTGCTGCAGGGTAGCAGCTGATAAAATATCTGTAACAGAAGTGCTAACAACAGCTCCTTGAGTTTCTTTCTGTACCTCCGGATGTTGGTAGTATTTCTGCACAGTTTAGAAGGCAGAAGTGGAAGCTGATGAGAATCTCTTGACAAAGCTCCTGGTTGGAGGTGGAAGGAAAAGCAGAGCTGAAGAATAAAAGGAAGATTATTTTTTTTTTCAAACTCTGAGCTTAAAAAAACCCATATCCCATGTTCCTCCTCAGAGATAACATTGCAGCTAATAATTTTGCCTTTTATTCCCTGGGAGAAAAGGGAATTTTTGTCCCCCCTTTCCTCCTTTTATTACCTGGAGGGGATGCATTTTTTTCTACTGACATGAAGATAGACTAAATCTGAAATGCTAATGGACTGGCAGTGTTTGCAGTGGGGTGAACAGTTTTCTGCTGGAAGGCTGGTTGGCAGGATACCGTCCTGCAGTCATTGAATCATTGCACTGAATCACAGCCATGTTGGCAGGATCCCATTCTGAGGAAGTTCACAGTACTGTCAAACACCTGCTGTTGCCATTGAATGGTATTATGCAAGATCTGAAATTCTATTTATCGAAATCCCTATTTGATTTTTTCCCCCTCCTTTTCAGTCACTAGTCTCAAATGACTGCAGCAAAACCTATTCCCAAGAGCATTTTAATTCAGCCTGATGCCAGGATACCAGTTCTCATAGGGTGAAAATCTGTTCTTCTTTGTGCTGATGCAGAGATTCCAAGGTAGCACAGGATACAAAGACACACAATCATTCCTATAGCACGTGCTCTGCAGAGTTACTCAGGTAAGAAGATCAAATAGACTTTGACTCACAGAAGGCCAACCACCTTTTTTTTTCCCTTGAAAGCCCTAGTTGTACAGCCTGGTGGGAGAATCCACTGCTATAAATAGGTTTTATCTCCTAATCTTCTTAGAGATAGTGGTCGTTTCAAGTTTGAGCCACCATGATGGGAAACTTGGTTTACGCACAACTAGGAAGGGAGCAATGCCAGGTTATGAGAGTTAGAGAGCAAGAATGTTCTTTTTTCTATTAGCTCATAAGATATAGTAATTTAAAGTGGTATTTCACTGGTGTGACCCATACCTTCCGTCCTGCCATGCAGCTCATTTCACCTTGATGTTTTGGGGCCTTTTCTCAAAAGCAGTAGCTCCACTCTGTCTTCTTGGCTTTACTCCCAGCCCAGCTGGAATCAAGCATCTCTGGCTCATCCCTGCCCCAGGGCAGCCCCAGCCATCCCAACTTTCCATCTTCTTATTTTTATTTCTATGGACCTACCATCCTCTTTCCTGCAATCTTCTAATTTTGGATATTCTGTTCTGCAAACACCACTCCCTGACTGACTCTTTCCTCAACCAATGAATCTGGTCTCTGCACAGAAGAGGTCTCCTCCTGTCCAAACTAAAATACCTACTTGGTTAGCAATTCATGAGGAGATGTCAGCAAGTTATGCCAGACTGCAACAGAGCTCTTCCTGTCAAAGCCCAGTCTTTCCTGCTGGTTCCTTCTTAAGCCATTGGATAACACTGTAACCTTGCATCAAATTCACAGTCCGTGTTTGAGCTTCTCTTTAGCTTCTCACACCCATCCCCTAGCTTAAATTTCACCTCTTTTTTTAAAGTAAAAATAAAATCTAACTTGCTTTTCCAGTTACACAATTAAACCCTCAGCCAGGAGCTGAGCTTGGGTCTCAGTTTTTGTTGCATCCTTTACTTTGGCACTAACACAATCTTGCCTTGCCAGAACCACTGTAAAAATCATTTTTGTAGCCTGTCTCTTTGCTCATGTCACCTGTCATTGTGAATCCCTCCACTGGCTGCCTTTTCTCTGTTGTGCAAAGATATTGCTTGTCCCCGTGCTGTCATTTTCTTTTTAACACTTAAAAGGTGATTTCTGTCTCCCATTTGCCCATGGCTCTCATCTCTGCTGCCCCCTTTGAATCTCAGACAAGTCCCTTTTCTTCATACCATATTCTCCTCTGTGATAACACCTGGAGTTTCAAACAGCATGTCCCCAAACAGGTGTAAAAAATGCCTTATTTTTGTCCTTGAAATCCTTCCTCTACACTTGCCTTGCATATGAGAGTTACAAAAGCCTTCATATAGTTAGGCTGGCAACAAGTTCTTCACGATGACCATGAATCCCTCTCCAGCTGTACACTTCTCTCTTCTTTTCTTCTACAACAAGTCACCATCTCTTCAGCAGATTGTGACACAATACAATTTAACAATAAAAAAAAAAAATTTCAAGCAAGTATCTTTAAGAGAAACCAAACCAGCCAACAATCAAACAAAACAAAAAGCTCTATAAAAAACTTCAAGCCACACACGGTTTTACACATGTATTTTAGGACAGAGCCCCCAGATCAGTTTATATTTGTAGGAGGGATGTGACAGAACCTGCAACTGAGGCAACAGAGATTGGCTGCTGGGATATCAGCAATGCAGAACAGTGTGCACAGTCACTTGCTCCCCCCAGTCACGTGTAGAGCCTGTGGCAGTGCAAGGGCCTGGACCTCTCTCACAGATCCCCAGTTAGTGCCAAGCACTAGGGCATTAATCATCTGCACACTTGCTGTCTTCAAGCTGATACAAGCTATTCACTTCTAAACTAAGAGCTTGGAAACAATGGCTTTTTAAACCAGGAAGCAAGATAGTAATTAACATGACCTGTCTATCACCCAGATTATTAAACTGCATTATAAATGTTTTGTTGCTGAAGATTAATTATGTAAATCTTCACAGGAGTCTCACATAACTGAAGGAAATATAAATGTTTGTTCATGAGCTCTGATTTTTAGCTCTCAGCTGCTTTCTAAAGGTTGTTGGAGTTTCAGTCTGCTATCAACATCACAAAATTACCATTAGCAATAGCCCCAGTGCTTTGTGCTGCATGTAGCTAATAGCTCTGTGTGCAGGTGGCTGACAAGAGCTTGTCACAGAGATTCAAACACTGTCTGAACCTACAAGCATGGGAGGTCAGGAGCTGCAGCTCTGGCTGTGGTCACATGCACTGTAACCTGCTCCTAATTCTATGGCCAAGAGTTGCTAGAAATATTGGAGAAATATTGCTTAGTGAAAAATAAAAGAAGCTGAATTTTTAGGACCACTGGAACATTAATTTTTTTATTATTATTACTTTTTCACTGTGTAACACAGGTGCCATCCAGAAAAGCAACTTTTAAGGTTCGCATGGACTCCTTAGAGCTTTTTATGTGCTGCTGGCAAGCAGAATCAGCTAAGTATTATTTCTGCTGAAATTTTCATGAAGTTCAATGAAATTACTTTTAGCATGTCCAAAACTCATAGGCTCAATAGAAAAAAAAAATGTTTTGGCAAGATGGTATTTTGTCAATAGGAAACTGCTAACATGAACCTGTGTCGAGGACTTTGTGGGAATGTGATAATGTGTTCAAGCTCCAGCTTCAGTTTTTGCCACCAGCATCTCCACTGCTCAAAGTCACAGGATTTTGTAACCCAAGATCTCTCCTGGACAGGAAGGAGGCTGTGGTGCAGGCAGAACACCTCATTACAAAAGCATATTAAGAAAAGAATTTTAAACAGGGAGCAACTCTGCATTTTAAGTTACAAGGGAAGGTGAGCATACTTGGTCACACAATTTCAGATTCAAGATTTCTGTTTTGTACTCCAGGCCTCACAGCCATTTAACAGTTTATCTTTACTGCAGAATTGAGATTTTCTTTAAAAAATTAATCTCTTTTATTAGAGCTAACCATTGGAAAATCATATGACAAACCTGTGTCTTGCTGATCTCACATATCTCAATACATTGTTGACCCTGAAACATAAAGGCAGAAATAAAAGATATCATTGATTTTCAGTCCTTCCTTAATGATCATGTTAGCAGAAAGACCCAGCTACCTTGCTTGTTTTATACAATCTCCAAGCACCTCTGTGCCTCCTCAGGAGCCAAACCCAGCACTTATTAACACCCTGTTCCCCTGGGCTCCTTGTGGAACACTTGGTTGCTGCTGCTAGTGGCTTTTAGGCATAACTGCACAAAATTAAAAAACAAATGTGTTAAAAAAAAAAAGCATGCAAAATTAACATGTGAACAAACAACAGGGGCCACTCAACAGATTATATTTTCACTGTCGTGTCGTATTAATTAAAGGTTCCCATCCCATAATTAAAATGAAGCAGCCAGAGAAACTCCACCATGTTATGCAGGGTTGCTCTGAGGGGTTTACAATTATGCTGCCAGGTAGTAACCAGGTCTTTGAGTGAAGAGATCAGTCTGATCAATGGCATTCAGAGCTTGGATCCCAATTTCCATGAAGTATAGGCTTGTGACCCAAGGTTTTGTTTTGGCCCCATCTTTAATTAGAACCTGCTTTGGCTTTCCCTAACTCAGCTGCAATACTTGGCATGGACCTCCTGCATATTTAGATGATGACTAATGAGGATTTTTATTAAACTTGAGCCTCGGCTGGGTGGGAAAAGGGAACCGCTTTTTAGCTTCGGATGGAAAAGACTTTTGCCTCTGGAATATTTCTCAGCACGGAGCAAAGAACTGGGGGAGGAGATGAAGATAGCAATGCTGTCAGTGCTGCCACTAATGGGGCCTGCCTGGGGCACACTGTTGGTATCCCTTGGAAGGTGACCTTGACTGCTAACATTTACATTTTAGCAGCCATTTGGCATATTTGATTGTGTCTACAGCAGAAAACCACACAGTTCTCTGAGAGACATGTAGCTCAGATCAATGTCTTCAATGCCACTGTCCCTCCTGTCCTGCCATTCTCTGATGTTTGCTATTTAGTCTGAAAGTGCAGGCTGCAAGAGCACCACAGCACTGCCCCTTCTTATTAATATGGGGAATCAATTCCATCAAGCACTGTCCATACAGGCTGACTCAAGGTAGAATCTGCAAATTAAAAGCCTTCTCAAAACAATTAAATAATTGAAATGGGTAAGAAAAGCGCTCATTGTTCAATGAACCAAACAGCTGGCCATTATTACTTGCCTTTGGTGTGATTTATCAGGCTTGGACATGTGGGAGAGACTGTAGGTGTCTGCCAGAGGTATTGCTGGGTCAGATCCCAGAAAGCTTTGTGACTGCATTTCCTGTCATTTCCTTACCCCACAGGATCTGTCTTGCAGAAGGTGGAGATTTGACAATAACTCCCAGTCCTTTCTGCCACATGTTTCAGAAGTTCAGCAGATGGCTGTGTGCTCCTACCACCTGGACAAAGGGTGCTGTCACCCTTCCAAACACATGGCATTAGCACTTCTGAGGGACAGGCCAACCCACTGATGCTGATGTGCTTTAATTCACAATATCAGGATGGCTAAGAGCACACATGGGGCTAGATAGGATGGCTTACCAGATGGGTGGTAATTTGTTAAGCTGCAAAAGCTTTCAACTGAGTAATCACAAGCTAAGGTCTTCAGCCAACATAAGCTTTGTCTTTAATATAATTGTAAAAAAAAAAAAAAAANATTTTGGGCCACAGTGTGTGCAAAACCTTTTATTTACTTCAAAAATAAGAATCTCCCTCTGCCTTCCCTCTCTGCCGCTGGAAGTTCAATCACTTATCAAAATCGTGGTGCCCTTTGTCCTGACATGGTACATTACTGAAATGATAAAACATATGTTATATTAAATATTTACCAACTCCTAATTGTAGCATCATTTGGCCAAGAAAAGAGGTGGCTTCACATTGTCAATAGTTGTTTACAGTCTCCTCAGAGATAACAGGATAAGCTAACTTTGCTCTATAGTTAGCTTATCCTGTTACTCCATCAGACTTGAGCTTGAGAAGCATCTCCTGAGCATCATCTCCTGAAATCAGTCTTGTACTCCCTTTTGCACTCCAGTTTATGTACACTGGGAATCTCCACTGTGGACAATATTGCTCAGGGTGTGAGCTGATAAATTGAACTCTGGATTTCAATTCAGTTTTCCAACTGTCCTCCCAGGTGAACACAGGAAAATCACTTAATTTACCCTGTTTTTCTTTTTCCCAGGTATAAACTACAAGAGGAAACACATGGATGTTTAAGTTATTAAGGTTGTCTTCTCACTGAAGGTCATAGGAAGAAATATACATTTTAAAATCCCATGCTGGAGAATCTTTGTCAAAATCATTGCATCCAGCAATACTGTTGACAAATTCTTAAATATGAGGTTGGTTCATTCAACACACCTGGAGATGATGAGTGGCTTACAGGCTACAGTTACCGTGTGAGATGAACAACTGTCTGATTAATTGAATGGCAGTGATTTTTCAGAACAAGGTGTATAACACACCTTCATTTGCATGGCAGGGACCTCAGGCCTTAAAATATTTTCCAGATTCCTGAGCAAAACCAGCTTCTCACTGAGAGCAGCAGCTGAGGCAGCTGCAGGGAGAGACCAGTTGGAAGATCTGCAGAGATTAAAGAATGACAGAAGCCCAACCTGCTACGGGAAAGGACAGTGAACACTTGAAACTCTGACCACACTGCAGTTTGGTCATTCTTTATCCTTCCAGTGGGGACAAGATGTAAAAGTTAGCAGTTGTATTAATAAGTAACATTCCCCAGTCTTCTTGGATGTGGTCCTGGTTTTGCAGCTTCACATATACCAAACCAGGCAACCTCTAGTCTCACAGATGGCCCTGTGTCCCATGTTTCTCCAAAATCCTATGGTACTGGTAAAAACTCTGAGGCTTCAGAGCAGAAGTCAATCATTGGCAACTCAGGGTTGGGAAGAAACTCTCTCAATAAACAGTTTGTCCCCAGACTGGGAGCTCTTCCTAAAAAGCAGTAGGTACCTGTCTTACCAGGATAACTGAGTGGGGTGGATGAGGGTTCTCTGTTCCTGTGCTCTTCAACACCTTCATGGGTATCTTGGATGCAGGACTGGAAGGAATTCTAAACAAGTTCACAGATGATACAAAACTGGGAGGAGCTGTTGACTCCCTCGAAGGCTGCAGAGAGGCAAATTAGAGGACTGGGTACTTACAAACCACATGAAGTTCAACAAGGAAAAGTGCCAGACTCTGCACCTAGAATGAGGCAACCCTGGATGTACAGACAGAGCAGGGGATGAGATGCTGGAAAGCAGTGACACAAAAAGGGACTTGGCATTCTTGGTAATGGCAAGCTGAACATGAGCCAGCAGTGTCCTGGCAGCCAGGAGGGCCAAGCCTGTCCTGAGGGGCATCAGGCCCACCATCACCAGCCAGGCAAAGGAGGGGATTGTCCCGCTCTGCTCTGCACTGGGGCAGCCTCACCTCCAGTGCTGGGGGCAGTTTTGGGTGCCACAGTGTAAGAAAGACGTTATTCGAGAGTGGCCAAAGTAGAACTATGCAGATGGTGAAGGGCCTTGAGGGGAAGCCGTGTGAGGAGCAGCTGAAGCCATTTGGTCTGTTCAACCCGGAGGAGAGTCAGGGGAAACCTCACTGCAGTTACAACTTCCTTGTGAGAGGAAGAGGAGGGGCAGGCACTGATCTCTTCTCTGTGGTCACCAGTGGCAGGACCGAAGGAATGCCCTGAAGTTGTGTCAGGGGAGGATTAGGCTGGATATTAGGAAAAGGTTCTTCACCCAGAGAGTGGCTGGGCACTGGAACAGGGTCCCCAGGGAAGTGATCCCAGCACCAAGCCTGACATACCTCAAGAAGTGCTTGGACAATACTTTTGGGCACAGAGTATCATTCTTGGGTGTGGTGCTGTGCAGGGCCAGGAGGTGGACTGGATGATCTTTGTGGGTCCCTTCCAACACAGCATATTCTGTGATTTTGTGCAAAGTCCTCTACCCCTGAATTAGAAAGAACAGGTATAAGCTGAGCCTCTTTGTATTCATATCCCTTCTTACTGCCCTAAAGGCTGGATGAGAGAAGAACTACTGAGGCACTTTTCTTTGAGGCAGGAGCCTGGGCTGACCATCCTGGCTATATAGCAAGGCTTGGCTATCAGCTTTAGAGCTGAGACAAGGAGAAATGCTGATGGCTGCAGTCAGGAAACAGTGAGGCAGTATGGTCTGAAGAGTTATCCCAAAGTTAGAGCCACTGAGGAGCAACCTAATCCACAGAGCTTGTGTGGCCAAATCCACCATTAGCACGTCTCTAGATTTACTTTCCCAATACAAGCTGTTACAGGAGCAAGACATTAAAGATTACCCTGGACATTTTAGTGTCTAGAAGACTTGGTTTTTCCTGTCTTAAAGAACTCAAAAGTCCTGTTCTGATATGCAAAGAGTTAATTCTCTGTTAAGAAAAATAATGCATAAAAAAATATTTTCATTGTGCAGGCCCCAGGTTTTTGAGATGCTTCAGTGGGCTACTGGGAAATCTCTTTAGGACAGAGTCTGGCTGAGCTGTCAGATTGACTGCTAGAAGCACAGCCGAGTTTCAAATGGACGAGCAGTGTGCGTGCGAGACGTATCCCAGAAAAGGAAGATGTTTGACAAGTGAAGTGTTTTTATTTTATGATGGAGAACGAGCAGGAACATCAGACAGGTAAATCGGCCTGCCAAGCATGAGAGTTCCTGAGTGACAGGCTCAGCACCAGCTCTGCTTGTTCAAGAGGATCCAGCATTCATTCTACTGAAAAGCAACTCTTTAAATTGTTATTTGCTGACTTTTCTTTACTGATTATAATTGCCTTGTGCAGGTTCAGAAGAGCAAAGGGAAGTCTTTGCTTTGCAGGCAGGGGAGAATGGGACGTGATTCTTCTTGTACCAAACAAAAATGAAGGAAGCTGGAGCAAGTTAAAAAAAGCCTGCAAACAGTCAGAATAAAAACCAAACCATCTGAGGGAGAGAAGCAGGATGAACACTGATGTTTTTCAGAATTTTGTTACAGATTAAAATCACAAAATACCAATTAGAATATATATCAAGGATTGACTCCTACTAACATGCTCTAGCAATGCAAGCATCTTTATATTAGAAATTTTGAAAACATAGCCCTGTAATTTGAGATTATTTACTACCATGTTACTATACAAACATGTCTAATTAAATATTTTGCTGAGTGTTATGATAAAGATGTTCAAATAAATAGACTAGAAGGACAGCATGAGGACGCTGGATAGCGTGACATAAATTGTTTACCCATCTGAATGTGAAATTCCTTCTTTAGTCACAAGTGACTAAAGTGACCAAGGCCACTAGTGAATGTGTCCTTTCATCCCGGAATGGGTGAAGAAAAAACCTTGCAGTACAACATCATGTATTTTTTCTGAACTGTATTCAGCAAAGTGTTTAAACATTTGCCTTAATCTATTACTATTCAGCAGTTAAGTACTTAACTTGTACTAAAATCCAGGAGAAAAAATACACTAAATCAGACACTATACACTGAATATTTTAAAGCAAAACTATTTTAGCAATGCTTGTGAACACATTTAAAACTTTATTGGGACCATTTTGAGATCTCTGTACTTCTCAAGCTCTGGTTACTGTGTTAAGGTGAACTGTACACAGACCAGAAGGAAAAAAATATTAAACTTAATTAATCCAAAGTGATTCATAAAATGTCCAGAATAAATTTCCTGTACCTAGGAAAAGGTCTCAGCTTTGAAGTCTACTATTTGGAGAATATTCAGGGCTAAAGACAAAAGCTAAATATTGGCAGAAGTCTTTGATGTTGCAAAGTTCACAGCTCTAATCAGTAAAATTATAAGGTATTTGATCCTCAAGCAAGGCTTGGCACAAAACTGAGCCCTGCATGCAGCAGCAGTGAAAAGAGAATAACTCCAGGGGTGAGAGCTGGGAGGATCTTTGGAAAGAAATAAATAGGCAGGATATCCAAAATGGCAGCAGCTGGAAGCTGCTCCGAGGTGGGATGTCAGGATGAACCCCCTGGGAGATGCGATACCACTCACAGGGCAGGGGAGGAGGTCAAACGTGCAGGGCCCTGTAATTTGTCAGACGGCTAACACCATCATTACCTGTGTGTGTGTGCACAGGGCATGCTTGACAATAAATTACACTCACAAATTTCCAGGCTAAATGTCCTCTTATTGGCAGCATGGAGCACTGCACCCCCCCATTAGGAGATATTGTTTTATAATGGGCAATAAAAGTCGGGTCTCACAGCGTGAGCCTGAAAAAGAGTCACTGCTGAAATTAGCAGCAATGTCAATAGTTTGGATTTTTCTGCATATTATATATTTTTCCTTTTTCTGACATAGGTGGGAGGAAGAGCATAGGAAGAAGCATGGGCTTGAAAATGGACACAGAAGTGGAGAAGGGGTCTGAGGGTGGAGCAAGGGAGAGGAACATGGGAGAAGAAAATGTCCCTCTTTACCACTGTTACCCAGTATCAGGCACAACAGCCTCAAACAGCAGGCAGAAGCCAACATCTTAGCAACATCAGCGGAAGAAAGGAGGTGAGAGGACACAGAAAAGAGAAAATCAGAGTCTTCCTGTTCCCAGTGGAGACAGGATCAAGCCCATAAGGAAGGAAAACTAGCAGCCACTTCCATAAGGTGGCTTCAAGGAGGAGACCTGTCCCATCACCCTTCTGGGTCCAAGAGCAGCATGTGACTTATCACAGTTGTATTGCCCTGGCTTTCCCACAGCCATCCCAGGCTCAGGATGAAGGTTCTCTTTTGCAGCTGACAGATGCCACTCCCAACACTTTCAGGGCTGGGAATCAAGGAATTGCAGAAGATGCCACTTCTCCAAACTAGCTAAAGCCAGAAGCCTTGGCAGTGGCACCGTCACTCCTTATCCATGCATGCTGTTGTGTTTCAGTCACAGTGAGCCTGCCCAGAGTGGGAATAGGAGAGAATGGTGAACACAGCAAAACTATCAACACTGAAATTTAAATATGTTTAAATTTTCCTACGTAAGCTGCACCTAATGCTTTCCTAAGAGTCCAACACCCCTGTTTCTCTAGACCCCTGCCTTGGTACTCCCAGAATGGCCATCTCTTTATATCCTGTTGAAAAACATCAGCTGCTGCACTGGTACCTCCTCTGCTAATCAATGAGATTTGGCATTGAGATGGCAGAGAACAACTACAAGGTAATGTACACTGAGAGATACCATTTGAACTACCCATATGCATTGCTGGGTTCTGAATTAACTGTAACCATTTAGAAAAAACAAAGGTCCAGGCAGCTTACTGAAAACTTTGTTATTCTATGTTGGTCGTTGTCTCAGACTCTGTGGAGGAGAAGTTTTAGTATTATTTTTGTTCCATTCTATAAATTGAAGACCTTTGTTCCATTCTGGTTATTTCAGATTGAAAAAGAGATATGGTAAAAATAACAGGGACCTGGGGACAGGTGACAAAGAGGATTAGAGGGATGGAAAAGCCAGTGTGTAGAAGAGATTGAGACGTAGGATTTGTCACAGTTCCAGGGTTAGCTGCTCCTCTGACCTTTTTCTAGTATAGAGGCATGCTCTGCTTCTTCAGGCCCCTGTGGGAGTCTGTCTATCTGCCTGTCCTTTCCCTGCTAACAGCTCCCTGACAGCTTAGTGAACATGTCTTTCAAGGAACTTGCTTTTTAATGTCCAGCATGCTTGGGATCTTTTGACTCCTGACCTTGACAAAAGAAATATATAGCTGGATTCTGGAAATAGCATCCTCCCAACTCTGACTGTTCTGTCATGACCCTTGTCTTGCTAATCTGGAGGCACTGTGCAGCCTTCCAGCTAGTTAGTTCTCTGCTATTAAACTGAGCCAATGTTTACATATAGTGTCACTGCCACTCCATCACACACCTTATTCTTAGTGATTCAAAAGCAGCCCTGCATCCTCCACACTCTGGTTCAGTGATGGTGACACATACTTGAAGCTTTTTTTCCTTTTTAAAAATGGGGGTTATGTTTCTCCTTTTCCAGTCAGAGGGAACTTCACCAGACTCCCATGACTCCTCAAATATGATGGACCATAACTTAGCAACTTCCTCCACCAGTTCATTTACGACTCATGGATGCATCTCATCAGGTCATGGACTGAATCTTAAAATGGGCAGTTTTTGAAGGGACCACAAAGATCACCCAGTTTCAAACCTTCCTGCCATGGGCAGGAATGTAATTTACTAGATCGAGCTGTTCAAGCCCACATCTAGCCTGGCCATCCCTTCCAGGGATGGAGCATCCACAACTCCCCTGAGCAACATATTCCAGTGTTTCACCACCCTCTGAGTAAAGAAATTTTTCATAATATTTTCTCTACTCTTCCTTTTATCACTGATATATCTATAGAAGCTTTTCTTGTTGTCTTTGATGTCCCTGGTCAGATTCAATTCTATCAGGGTTTTAGCTTTCCTAACCTGATACCTATTTGGATAATTTCTTATATTTCTCTCAGGCTACCTGTCCTTGCTTCCTGTTTTGTGTCTGAGTTTTCTCAGGAGCAAGTATTTCATCCATGCCGACCTCTTGGCATTTTTGTCTGACATTCTCTTTGTTGGGATGCATCTCTTGAGCTTGGAGGAGGTGATTCCAGAATATCAACGAGCTCTCTTGGGCCCTTCTTCCCTCCAAGGCTTTATCCCACAGTGCTCTATCAAGCAGATCCCTGAAGAGGCTGAAGCCTGTTCTCCAGAAGTCCAGGGTAATGACAGGTATTAGCAAGGGAAATTGCCCTGCTCTTCCCCACTCAAAGCTGCATGGCTGAATGAGCATGACGAGGAGAAGCTCACCTGAGGCTGTTCTAGTCCCCAGGGAAGGTGGACTTCAGTACTACTGAGAGAAAGTCACTAGGCTTGCTTTATGCAAGCCTAGAGGGCTGAATCAACCCAGCTAGTGCCTCTTATTTCCAAGGATGTTCCAGGAAATGTTCGAAATGCCCTGGTCTGGGAATGATTCTGTACCCTGACTTGGTGTCAGTTGGTCTCTCAGCTGCCCATGAGGAAAAGCAAAGTGGCATAGGTCCACTTTTGGCTCTCAGTTGCTTACACTTATCAAACATCAAGCTGATGCCACTGAGGTGTGAGTGACTCTGTTCACAGGAAAGCAACTAAGAAAAATATTCTAAAAAATCTCCTTGTAGGAGCAACCAACCCATGTGAGGATTTAATGGAGAGAGATGTTTCTGTAAAAAATAAATGAGTTGTGCCTTCAAATCTCCTCAACTATGGAAATGTAAAAAAATCCTCATTTTTCATTTTTTGTATTTATAAGTTTGTTTTGCAGAACTGCCCTTCTTTTATACAAACACTTACCACGGTACATACCCTTCCTTCCTTTGCTGTCATAAATTATCTTGTGGATATGCTCTGTGAAGTTACTAACTGTACTTTTGCTATTAATCTTGGCTCTAACTTTTTCTAGATTTCGTCTCCTTGCCAATCCATCTTAGGCAAGAAAGACTTGCCTAAGCTTTGGTCAGGGCTCTTCTCCCCTCAAGGGAGCACCACTCTGTAAAGTGTCTGTAACAACACACCTTTTAATGATGCTCTCCTTTGTCTTTTACTGGGCTCATTGCAAGGCTTGTACTCCATTTCCCTGTAATAACTCAACTGCCACCAGGTTGGTGCTCCTGACAGTGACATCCTTTCCAAGACTTTTCTGTCTTGCCCCATCTGGAGCAGGGAGATGCAAAGAGACTGCCATGCTCTGGGGAAGTGATAAGGGCTCACCTCTTCAGTGACCTGGAGTATTTCCACTGGGGATACGATTGGCAGCAGCCAGCAGAAGAGCACATGAATTAATGCTCCCTGCAGCTCCCTGGGGTGGTGTTATTCACTCCTTTCCCTGCACATTTTTCTGCAGACCTGAGTACATGTATAGTTTGTGCCATATTTACCACCTTAACCTCTTCCTTTAGTGGACTGTATCAAAATAGAGTCAAAGAAAATTCATCCCCTATACTAGATGCTAATACAAACAAGAGAACTCTTCAGCTGAGTGAGTTCAGATGGTAAAATAATTGGTGTAACTATACTCAGGATGAATATATGCATGCAGGATGCAGTCAAAACATTTATACCTTTTACATCAAAGCACACAACTCTACTAAATAAGAGCATTTTTGCAGGCTCAGCCAGTGGAAAGAACTGATAAACACTTGAGCGACCCTCATGTATATTTAATCTGATAGGCAAGGGTGATGGGTGCACACACACACACAAACACATATGTACCTTCTTCTATTGCTATATAGCACTTCTGATGTATTTTAAAATATTAGAAACTATACAAGCACCTCCCTACCTTGCATACCAGAATAGGAGGGGCAAGGAGGAGCATGATAAGACAAAGACCATGCATGAAAATGTAGTATCTGAGATTCTGTTTTATTTTTACAGGTCAGCCCCTGATTTTGGTAAAATACCTCATCCTGAAAATTTTTGAATCCACAGGTTTAGCACTAGCAGTCTTTCTCCCCCTCTTTTCCTCTCTCTCCATCACTTTATATAACAATTAATCACCTATATTGCAGGGCATGTTACATCTGGTTATATCAATATATATTTCATATATTGATAAAGTGGGGAAGACCACACAGATATTCCCCCCCTTCCTGTTTCCTTAAATATGAGCTCTTGAAAAAATCTTGAAAATTAAAGTGGGGGGCTGAGACTGTAAGACCACCATGGCTGACATAGAAGTGCTGTCCCTTGCAAGGCCCAGGCACCACCCTCCCCTACTTCACCCTACTAAGCAAGGAAGGTAGTCAGCCATACGTGAAATCTAGGAACTGAATACTTAGGACCGACTATCATTTTTGCTAGGGACACTGCACTATGACCTTGAGAGTTTGCTCAAAGAAAAAGGTTGAGCCTCTTCCCTTGGACGTGGTCAGGGGAGGAATGTCCCTGGTGAGACTACCTTCAGTGGCCTGTTCCCTGGTGATATGCAGAGAAGGGCAGTAGTGGTTCCTGACTTGTGAATGGTTAAAATCCTTCCCAAATTTGATAAACGTTAGGGCAAAATTTTCCACTAGTAGCAGATGAGTGCATGCAAAGCTGGTAACCTCCAAAACTAGGGGTGTGTATCCCTCCCTACCAAGACTCACTTGGCAGCTAAAGACACAAAGTGTGAATTTTAGGGGAGTGCACTCCAGAAAATCTAGGAAAGCTGCAGTGCCATTTATCATGCTTCAAGATCTTAATCCATTGCAAACAGGGATCAAATTGCTGATAAGCAATATTCTTACTTAAGGAAGAAAAAAAACCCCACTGTGACAAGGTAGAGTTGCAATAAACAATTAGCAAAATATATCTACAGCTTGAACAAATTGCAGTCTTCTGGAGGAGGCTGGTGAGTTGCTTTTCCCATCACACGGTAGCCTTCCCTCTCAGTCTGAGACTATTAACTTCTGACAAGGTGTGAGGCCTGATTTAGACTGATCTGATCTGATGGAGTGACCTATTTCTATTACCCTCTCCCTCTCTCCTCCTGCTGCTCACTTCTCTGATGGCCACTCTGGCTCACTCCCACAACTCTGCCAGCAGCTTTTGTATTTCGGCTCTTGGAAAAGTAATGATGATAATGAGAACTGGACATGGTTTCTCAGCTCACAGGAATTTTTAAAGCCATTTCTCCTGTTACAGGGAACTCTTACATAATCCCTTTTCCTTTCTTTACTTAATGTTACCACTCCCATTGAAATGCCCCTCAAACATGCAAAACAATCTACCTGCATACTAGCCCACCATTTCTTGACATTTTTTCTCTCTTCTCTCCACTTGATGCCAGCTGAAGGTCACTTCTCTTGTGGGATCCCCACCCTGGGAACATGGAGGGGCTGTGGGAAGGAGAGTGGGATGGGGATGTCTTCACTCTTGACTTTGACTACAGCAGGCTGCACATATTTGTGTAAGTCTCTTTCTAGAGCAACTATGCAGCATCCTGTCAGGTTCTGAACTTGTCCATTCTTGGATTTCTTTTATGACTCACTGTGAGAAACAAGCCAAAAGCTCCAGAATTTTGGGGATTTTGCACTTTTTTTTTTCCTTTGGATTAATCTTTTGTTTTATTTGTTTGTTGGTGTTTTTTTTGTCTGCATTCTGCAAGCTATTGCCCTTTTCAAACTGCTTGACAGAACACTGCTTCGTGACACAATGCTGACATGCAAAATATTGAATGGTTAAATGCTATTTTCTAAAACAATATGGGACAGCTTACCACCAGGAAATGGACCAAGGCCAGAGACACTGGGAGAAAAACCATCACCACCTCAAGTCAATGCTGGCACTTCATATAACATTTGGACTTAGAGTTCTAATTGTCTTAAACCAGGATTTTGTGACCTAAAAGATACAATGAGAAGGTTTAGATTTTTTACAGTGAGTCTTTATACTAGGACAAGCTGAAAGAGCTTGGAGTTTTGCTATTGATTCTGACTTAAAGTGATATTGATATGAATTTTAAATATGTGTGTAGATAAAGAGGGTGCAATGATCACTTCAAATATAGTCTATTAGTGCTTGTTCAAGCAATTTTGTATTGTATAACATGATAAAAATTGGACAAGACCTTATTTGGTTTCTGTGTTTGAAGCTTTAGCAGGTATGTGCTTTTTATGTTCCCATGTCTAATCAATAGATCCTGGTTTTTTGGATAGGTCCCAGAGTCACTGCTTAAGAACTGATGGAGCTTAAATGCTAGGACTTCACTTCATAGTGCTGTTTTCCCTTCCATTTTTGTATAATCATCGTCATTCTGGAGAAACAAGGTATTGTATATCGAGGAGCATATTCAGAAGCCTTTTGTGTTTGCCTTCATCGTGCTAATAACAAAAGTACTGGTGGTAGCAATAATACAAGCAGTAATAAAAATATAAATGCATGCCCTGAATAGCACCCTATTGTGTCTGAGCTCAAATCTTTGTAAATACTGACAATCTTTTGTCTTCCTAGTGCTAGAAGATGCTTTACTGTTTCAAGTTTTTCTGCACAGAAACTCTTTTCAAGGTTGAGGCATTGTTGGAAGCTAACAACGGTGGCTTTGAAATACATAATTTAAGCTGGAGAGTGACAAACACCCTACCCTACTCCTGGGAGAGTAGCTGTGCTTTCACTTAATGAGGTAGCTGAAGACATCTCTGGTCCTTTTCCCACTTTGAGCCCAAATGCCAGAGGCAAAATGGTGAGCTTTCCTTGCATCTGTGCAAAGATCCCAAGCTCTGGGTCTCTATGCACTTGCAGCTGATGTCACCTTTCTGGAAAGGTCATTTTGACTCGCATAGTTATTAAATCCTGTCTCCTTTGTTCTACCCAGATCAATCCTTGGCCAATGCATTGATGAAGCAATGTCTGATTCTTTGTAAAGTGAAGCATTATGGCAAATTTTGTTGGTAGGTGAAGGCAATTTGAGCTTGACTGGATGCTGCCTCCTTTTGAGAGCAGGGCATCTCTGGTGTCAGGGTAGCTGTGTATCAGTGACCATTATACCTGTTAGTGCCACGAAGGGTAGCAAAGTAAGAGTGCAGCTGTACCAGTTTTGATAACTACCTGGTTCAGTGGCACCAACCAGAGGCAGGCAGAGAAGTATCACCTAGAGATTTTTGCATGCGTGGTAGCAATGAACTCTCCATCTACCCCAAAAGATGCCCCAACTTGGAAAGCTCACTTGCTTCATAACAATGGCTGTGTCTTCTGCACTTTTTTCTTTACAATACACACTTCAGAAAGGTTCCTGAAAAGAGACCCTATACAGCACCTCTGTATACATTCAGAGCATATTCAGAGAATTCTTATAAACTCTTCTTCATGTAGCACTTGGATAATGAGTACACCCAATATTCTAAATATAGGGTAAATGTCACATGCACATGGAAGAATTCATCCATGAGATATATTACAGATTTCTGATGCACAACTCATTAGGTTTTGTTATCTGATTCACCAAGTTTTCAATGAAGACAGATTGCCAAACAGGAAAAGAGGCAAAGAAAATCCAGTCAATTTATTCTGAAGGATCCATTCTTTCCACAGGACATTGTTTTGGGAGAAGTATGCTTTAAATCAGGGTGTATGCAATTGGTTAATGCCACAGTTTGATTTGATGGTACTTGGTCGTCCTTATCAAATGGTATTTA
Source organism: Hylia prasina (assembly GCA_013397195.1). Taxonomy (NCBI): domain Eukaryota; kingdom Metazoa; phylum Chordata; class Aves; order Passeriformes; family Sylviidae; genus Hylia; species Hylia prasina. The sequence goes on from VYXD01016084.1 coordinate 203,687, forward strand.
TTTCATCAAAGCAAAGGAAACAGAAACTTGTCCAGAAATTGGAATCCTTGCTTATTAATCTAATGAGAGCTGTTTTCTCTTCCCATTTCTCTTTCATGCCTGTTGGGGACAAGAAGACTGCTTGTTTTATCATCATTGTCCATACAGCTATCCCACACTGCAGAATCCATGATGACTGCATTTTTGAAAGAGTGTCTCCCCAGGGACTGTAATTATTCATCTTTCAGGAGACACAAGATCTATAATACACAAGTGCTGCAGACAAGAACTAGTTTACAGGTTTATCTCATGACTGAAAGTACAATCCATCTTCTCTGGCATGATTTAGGAGGTGCTGCATAAGAAAAGAAAGAAAGTGGGCCAACCCCATTTCAACTTGTATTCCCCTGTTCACATAGGTCTTATTCTTTTAATTTCTCATTGAAGATAAGTAACACTTGAGTGAGCAGAAGAAATGGGCCCTATTTCCTGTATCCTGTAGCACACCTTGCAGCCATTAGGGTTGTGCCTGCACCATGTTTGGACTCCCTGCAAGCTTTCTTGCCCTAGCAGCGACCCAGACTGGCATCTGCTCTGTTATGAGAAAGCAGAACAAGGAAGGCCTGTTTCTGGTGGAGATAGTGGGATCTGGAAATCCTGACAACTTCATGAGGTAAGAATCAAGCTGTTCGTAGAGAACTTGAGTGTCTGAATGGAATTTTCCTAATGTTTACATGGTAGGTCTAAGCCTCTGAACAGGAATTGCAAAATTTCCCAGGTTTCCTCTAAGGAGTGATACCTTAAGACAGTTCCTTGTGTCTCATCCTTCCTCTTTTGCCAACAAGTCAGTCATTTCCCACTATCACCACAGAATAGCCCTGTAGCTATCACTACAACTCCTTTCCCAGGAAAATTTATTCTGAAGATGGGACTTCAGGTAGTTCAAGCTTCTTGGAATGCAATTTAGCATCTAAAGACACTGAAGACACAAGACTGCCATATGTTCATGCATCTGTTTGGAAGTCCAGGTTGGGTGTTCAAAAGAAAATGTGAATGGACATGGCTCCAAGCTGAGAATTCATCTGCAGAATAATATGTCATGTATTACCGTGTTGCCTCCTTAGAATGTATTTTTTCACCATCATCACCACATATTTTTAATTTCCATGTATGCTAAAATCCCCATTGGAAACAACCCATTCCTCTGTGTTTCTTCTCTCCACACCCTACAATAACCATCTGTTATTCCTAAAGGGTAAACATAACTTGTCTTTTTCATTGCGACATAAAATGTTACTCAACAACCCTAAAATATTTGCATTTTCTATAAAAACCTTGGCCAAATCCACTTTCTGTGGTCTTACACAGTCTTGCCTGCTCAGAGGGCACCAAGCACTAAAAATCCTACTAAAGGATTGTTAACAGAGAGAGCACAGGGTCTCTAGCATTGGGTACATAAGGAAGCAGGCATCAGTCCTGGGTGCTCACACTGCAAAGTACTTCAAATACCAGAGTAAGACAGGAACAGCTAAACTGTTCTCCAGACATCTAAATTTAAGGATTTACGTTTCTTCTGATGCAGCAGATGACATTATCGATTCTGAAAGCAACAGAAGGAGTGTACTGCTCTGCCTTGCTTTTGCCATTAGAGATTAAATCAGCTCTACTGGGTCTTTGCAGATAAAAAAAACCAAAAAAACTCTTAAGAAACCAGTTCAAAATTCAGTAGCGGTCTTAAAGGGCCTAAATCCAATCACCTCAATTTTAGCTGTGGTTTTTAAATACCTCTAAAATATACTAAGATGGGTAGAAACCCTAAATCTAGGGTTCTTTGAACACATAAATCCAAACATCATTGTTGCTCCTTTAGCTGTCTCTGATTTTGTTAGGCAGAATTACTCATTTTAGTAAAGAGCCATCCTTTGAAATCAATATCACAATCTGGCCAATATTTAGGAAAAATATCCTCATCTCTAATATTTATACTCATTCGATTATGACCACCTGAAATGAACTAAGTTAAAAATAAGTCATTTATTTTTTACCATTTCACATCAGTGAGTGAACTGGCTGATTTATATGATCATTGGTATCATCATAGTGTCTAGGAAAACTTGCCTACACCTACCTTAACTTTCCTGGCTCATTTGCACTTCTGTGCAGACAGTGGAAGGCTGCAGACACTGCAAGAAAACAATAATAGGCAAAAAAACCCCTCCAATCAATTAATTAGATAATTTTCATAAGTCCCAAGTCTTGCAACACAAAGAAATAACCCACAAATAAATGAAAATTTGGGCTTCACCCACTCAGACCATGTTCATTAAATAATATAGTCTTCCAAAATCTTACTAATTTATTTATTGCAAAAGTATATTAGGTTTTCAGCTCACCTCCATTTTCATGCCATTTTAGGATGGTAAACTGCAGCAGGAATTGATTTGTCTGGACTTTGCTAATTCTCTGTACCTGCCTCCCATGTTACTATAGTTTCTGACACCTGCCCTTCTGTGACATTTTTCTGGGAAGCTGACCACTGTGCTTCAATTTATTAAGCCCTCCACATGAAGATATCAATTGCCTCCTGGCAACAGGAGCATTCATTATATATCTTTGGGGGACAGGCACTTTCAAGAAAATTTTCTGAGTGAGGTATGTCACTTGCTGTTAGCTCTTTAGAAAGGATACATTTAACCCTTTCTTTCATCAAAACTATTCAAAGGCAGAAATACTGACATTTCCATCAAAATGGTCGCTCACCAAGAGGTGAAGAGGCAGTTTTAGAAACCACATGTACAACAGTTGTGCCCAGGCCTTTCAGAGCAAAAAGAGTCTCTTGAAAGCATATATACATGACTCTGTGCCTCTGATAGTTTGAGGGTTTGGCTGTAAGATTTGCTTGAAGCCCTGATGAAGCCCAGACTCCCAGACCCCAGGGGCATGTTTATTGGTTTCTACATTCTATCACTTGTTGCATGAAGGAATACAGCAAATTTAGTCTTACCAATTATTTTAAAGAACTGAACTTGGGTGTTTGGGATATTATTAGAGGACTACACTAATTCATTGGCAAGTGTGCTCTTGATGCAAATCTGTTAGTGCCAATCATTGCAGGGCTCAAAAATGCATGTAAATTACTGTAAATTATAAAACATAATTTTTAAAAGAATATACATTGTAAAATTGACTCTAACAGGACACTTAAGTTTCTGGGCACCAGGACACAGAATAAGGAATTGATGAGCAGAAAGGAGACAGAAGGTCAGTAATGAGACAACATTATTTGACACTGCATCTGAAGAAATTGTTATCCAGATTTGGAGTTCATATAAAAGCTTAAATATGAAGTGAGAAAGCTGAGACAGAAAATGCCCTGGCAGACATTAACTTTTCAAGCCACAAGACTGCTTGTGCCAACACTCCAGGTCCCACTCCTTTAGAACACAAAACTTACCTCACAGCTGCCTCCACTGTCCCCTTACTTCCCTGATCTCTTCTGAGAACATCCCCAGGATGTCTGGCAAAGAGCAGATCCTGCCTGTGCAGGGTGTTAGTCAGCTGTGGGTTTCCCCACTCCTGTGCAGCTTGCAATCAAATTTAAAGACGAGTCAAGGTTGTTATAATAAATTATATTGGGGAGACAACAAAGGTAAATTGTAACAAACCCATGCTTTTAGCATGCCCAATGCCAAAAGTTTCTTCCCATAGCACGTTTCTACAGCACTGAGCAGGATGGTGCCTGGGATGAGGACAGGATATCCTGCTAAGGAGGCTGGGATTGTGGGCAGCAGCAAAGAGGCTGGAGAAGCAACAGGAAGGAAACTGTTCCCTCTTGGCAGCAATGCAGCATGGCAGAGACCACGAACACAGAGTGGGCAGCACCACAGGGCAGGTGAAGAAATATCAGGACAGGCAACAAGAACTGCCTGTAGTAGGAAGCAAAGGTTTGGGCTTGCAGAAGGAAGGAGACTTTCCTAAGAATCTAGAGAGGACCATAAGAAATTCATAGATCTTGAGAAAAAAATGAAAATTGCTGGACAGAGTGAAGAGTGAGGAAACTTCTATTTTGCTTTCAAGCCTCTTATTTAATTTGTCTCACCCATCTTGGTTTGTTCCGCTGCTCTGTTCTTCTTATGGTTCAGTTTGTTCCAGGGGATTGTTTTATTTATTTGTGCACATCTGTGTAACAAAGCATGGCTTTGGATCTTGGATACCTTTCTTCTCTGTTAATATGCGTGCTTAAAAGAAAATGAGAGGTATGTCCTTTTGAAAGTGTCAGCTACTTTGTTGGGCCAACCCAACGATACAACTGATAGAACCAAAAATAAAGCCAAATCAAAATGACTTTGTAAGGCTGTACATCAAAGAACACATAGTAACAGATGAGTAAAGCTTTTCAGCAGCTTGCCACTATGAGTTAACCCAGTAATATACCAAATCTAGAAATACTTGCCATTTCACAGGCTGTTGGATCTGCTTTAAACAGCAGATAACTAGGGAAAAAAAGTAAGATGGGATGGGGTGTCCACTCATGCATTCTTGGAAGAGATCAGTCCATGGATATTAAGTCAAAGGCCACACGTGTGATGGTACAGTGAAAGTGATTTTTAAGACTAAATGTGGGCTTAGATGCCTTGCTGACCACCTATTTGTGGTTAAGTGAAAGGACATACATCACTGGAAAATATTAATAGCTAGTCTTCAGGGAAAAACAGTGGAATACAGTCAGCATTAATCACATCCCTGACTCTATCTCAGGAGCCAAGAAGAGGTCATTTTTTTCCCATCAGGAACATCTTGGTACTTAAAAGAAAAAATGCATTCACACTTAAAGGTTTCTGTGGTGTAACCATAGAGATGTGTTAATGTAATAATCACACACAGCCATGTAGGGGCTTGTGCTGTTTTGTGCAAAGGGGGTTAGCAAAGTCCAACCTTTCTTTTATAAGTAAAGGTAAGGAAATATGTAAGCTTTAAAAAAGCAAAGGTTTTATTAAATTAATAAACTTAGTTCCCCTAATTGTTTTCTTTGAGGTCTAAAATTGTAACAGAAACTCCACATGGTGCAAATCAGTGCACCCAGGGTAGCTCTGGGGATTTGCTCCTGCCAAGAAACCAGTCCCTCACTTCCTCAAGGCTCTGACATTTTGAGGACCATGTTGCGACACAGAACAGCAATTCTGAAATGCCAGAGCAATCCCACTTTATCACCACATGATCCTGCTGAGTAAAATAACAAAGCTCAGTTTCCATGTGCAGTGTACATTTCAGCATGCAAGTTTATTTTTCTGCAATGACAGTTTTCTGCCCCCTCTAATTTCTCCAGGAATTACTATGGGCCCGCACACTCCTCAGGTGATACTGTCTCAGAAAACTGATTTGTTATAGTTTCTGGACAGAATCAAAATTCATTACACTAATCAAGTTCTTTGATAATTCTGTAGAGCACTGCTCTCAGGTGAGGTGTGGAACCACAAATACAGATATTCTAAGTGTCCTGTAGCTTTAAAATCTGGTGAGATATCTTAGTGGACAGCTCATCATCTCTGCTGATGTGTGCACTCATACTGTTAACATTATACTGAGCAGGCATGGTAAAACCCACCAGAATGTGCTGTTTTCTGTATTTGTAAGAAGTGAGCCCACCTCGGTGGGAATCCATCCCCAGCACAGTACGGATACATCTGGTAGTTGCAAAGCCACAAACCCTCTCTAAACTCACTTAAACAAAGCCACAGATGATCTAATTTATTGCTGGTGACAGTCCTGCTTTGAGTTGCTGTAGGCAGCCCCTAGCAGCCCTCTAGCAGTTAACAGGAAAAAAAATTCCTACTGGCTTGAAATGAATGGCAGGTGTTTGGGGAGAGAGGTGGGAGCAGCTTAAGATTTTAAAAATTACACAAACATTTCCAATTCGACCCGGAATTCATCCCCTCTAATATTGAAAACATGTTTCATTTTCAGCTTGCTGATGTATTCAAGAGCATTATTTCTCTAAAAAGTGAGAAGATAATTGCCTGCCTGAGTATGAAAATGCATTGTGATACCTTTAGCTGGTTTCCATTCTGCCTATCCACAATGCTCCTTTGAGTTTGTGATTGCTGATGTACACAATGTACTGTAACAAAATGTTATCTTGTTTTTGTGCTACTAAAAGGATTGTTAGCTGTTTCTTTCCTGAACTGTGGCACCACAATATACATATTGTACTCATTGGCAGGCAATTCTCTGACTGCTTCCATCTTCCATCTTACTGTTGGCAGAGCTGTATTTCAGCACTGCTCAGACATGCACTGATGGGTGCTGAGCTCTACATCTAGGCCTGTCCAGCAAAGGGCAGCAAGGCTCATGAGAGGTCTAGTAAACATGTCTTTGAGGAACAGCTGAGGGAACTCTGGTTTAGTTTCAAGTAGAAAAGGCTCAGGGGGACCTCATTGCTCTCTGCCACTCCCTGAAAGGAGGTTTTTGGGGCCAGTCTCTTCTGCCATACCTGCAGTGACAGGACTAGAGGGAAGGGCCCTAAATTGAGATAGGGGATGTTCAGATTAGATATTAGAGAAATATTTTTCACTGTTCGGGTGGTCAGGCGTTGGAATAGGTTGCCCAGGATGGTGGTGGAGCTGTCCAAGAGGCAACTGGGTCTGGCGCGGGGTGATGTGGTTTAGGGGTTACAGTGGCAGTGCCTAGTGGACATTTGGATCAGATGATCCTAAAGGTCTCTTCCAGGCTTGATGATTCGATGATTCTATGTAGGCAAGACTGCACTTCTACATGGTTCCAATGTGCCTGACCTGGGAGTTGCTGCAACACGGCTGTGAAGCTTGCTTGCCCATCAGGGTTTCAGAATGAGGAAAACGTGGACAATTTTCCAGAGACAAAGAATGTACCCTACACAGAGGTCTGCCCAGTTTATCCTCTCTAATCCATACTGCTATGTCCCCTCCAGAAACTTCATGTAACCAAAGTAGCTGTCATAAAAGGTAGGGAACAGTCAAAGCTCTGACTGGCCTGCAGCTGAACATGCTCCCAGCAGTTAGGGGCAATAAAGAAAATCCTCTTGAGTGCTCAAGCAGGGAATTAATTATTTCCAAGATGTATTTTCACAAAGGCGTTTAGACTCCTGATAGTGGCACCTGAAGGACTGAAAAACAGAGCACTTGCTTCAAACATGGACATATTTGGGAACTTTGCAGAGTCATATTGTTTCAAGACAACTGTTTGACAAATGAGAGCGTGGTGAGTGCTAAACAAAGGTGATCTGTTCAAATAATGTCACAGCCTGAAAGAAAATACCACAATCAGAACCAGTCAAGTGTGCGTCCATCATGACTAATAGCTGGTGTCAGTCCCCACTGAGTGACAAGCCCTGTGCTCTGGGGCAGGTGGAGCCCAGCAGAGCTGTGGTGGCAGCACAGCAGCTGGGACCTCCAGCTGGCCGGGGGCTGCAGCAGCCCCAGGGCTGCACAGGGACCCACAGGAGCAGGGCTGGGAGACTCACAGCGCTGGTAAGGAGGCAGATAAAGCACCCTGGAAAATATAGGTCATAAGCCAACTCTAAACTAACATGAGGAGCCAGCTCATTTACTGCTTGGCAGCTGTAATGGGTGGGGTTGGGGAAGAATGAATCTACGGGTCCCTGAAGAACTCGCACTGCTGCTGTCCACAACAGCATGGATGATATCAACAAACATCCGAGTATTAATGGCATTGCAATTCTGCTGATTTTCATTTTAAACCCCCAAAACTATCAATCAAACAAACAAAACCAAAGGTAAAACCTTAGCTAAAAAAGGTCCAGTGGAGAACTGAGGATTTCCTTCCTTTTCTTGGTTTAAATCATGCCCGATTCAAGTTATATGAACCCATGCACCTTGAATCTGTAATGGCTTTGTTTTGGTTACCAGGAAAATAGGAAGAAATTACTGTGCCAGTGATTCCTTTTTCAATTATGAAATAAAGGGTAAATGACTATAAAATATGAGTGACTTGTACAGAGAATATGTGATATCTTTTCTCCTTTCCTGACTACCTCTGTAATCATATAAGCAATTGAGAAGAGATTGCACCAGCCTTTATAATTCCCCTTCAAGGCACTTAGAAAGGATGGGAATTCATTCTGTTCCATTTGCAGCCAAACTTTGCAGTTCTGAAATTTTCTATCCCAGAAAATCAGATTTATGAGGTAAAACAACCATTGGGGGAATGTGAGTCTGACGGAGGAAGAAGGGTGATTAGGTTATTGGTGCGTCCACAGGAATAATCATGTTTAAACTGGAACTGGAACACAGCACTGTCCTTACCAGGCCCCCTTGATCAGACCCTCTAGAAGGAAAATGGAAAGAAGGGGAAAAGGTAAATCCATGGTAAGATTTAGAGCAAGGAATATGGGAAGAAAATGCTGCACCAAAAAGCCAGCAATGAGCTACACGTTTTCTCATGTACCAGGGATCAGTCAATCCAGCTTGTGGTTTGTTCTTACACTGTTCTTAACTGTACAGGGTGCCTGTTCAGTGTAATACAAAATGAGATGTGTTTCTGTATTTTAGCTGAGTTTTTAAGTTCAAACCACCTTTAAAGTACATTAGCAATCCCGTAACACCTGACAAAGAGGAAAGGCTGGGTACAGTTCTTCCTCCCCAATACACCCAGTCTTCTGTGCCACACTCTCTGCCCCCAAAAAAGACATGGTAAGAAAGAGGCATTCTAATCTTTACAGACCATTGACTTCAATGGGCTTTGGATTGCTTGAGCCCTCCACTTTTGTATTCTAAAGAAACCAAGAGAAAGCTCATGAAGATCAGAGGCAGCTGAATGTCTTTATGTATAAAATAGCTTGAAAGGTAGGGCTTAACCCAGCAAAAGAGAGAAAAATTCACAGTTCACCTACTCTATCCAGTCACAGATTTGTAATTTTGACACTTGTGATAAAACGAAAAGAAAAAAATGTTAAAATTACATGGGGAAGGGAGGAGGGTCATGAGTCTAAACTAAAAGCCTGAAAAAAATAGTTTCAGGGCTTCAATTGTCCCTACAGATTTCCTCTAAAGACTGACAGCATGTGGCACTGTCTTACTCTAATTTTCTCCAAAGGGAAAATGAGACACTGTATTAACATTGAATTAATCAGAGGAGCCAAATATATCTGTATGCACAACATATCTGTATCTCCCTCAGAAACAGGCCAGTCCAGCAACAATTAGGGTTGGAAGGAACCTCTGGAGACTGAGCACCAGCTGGAAGAGAAATTCTTGCAATGGAGCCCTTTCTGTTTAATCCCTTAATCTTCTGAACAGTAGGGATTCTCTCTTAAACCCGACTGGAAAGTAACATCTGCACTGTTGAAAGAGAGAAAGCACCAGAAGGCAAGCCACAGAGGTCTCAGCTCCCTCTCTCCCACTCTGTAGTTTTCTCTTGAAGATGCCTGTTTAAGAACAGTTTACATTTAATGCCAATGACACAGATCAGGCAGAACCCCAGAGGCTGAAATATTCTCTATTTCTGAGCAGTTACGGCTCCCCATTCTATGGCTCTGCCATGCTGTGGCAAAGGCAGGAGAACTTTAAATGACAAGGAGACCATATCCATCCAAAAGATGGATTAACCTGCAGAGACTGGTTAACCTGTGTTTTTACACCCTGAAAGTTACTACCTTTCCTCCCTTCAACTATCCCTTCTTATTATTCATGGTTAGTATTTTGACAGTGTAGAGCACAGTGATGTTCCTGTCTCTAACATGTCCTGACTGTCAGTCCTGGGGCTTTATTATGGGTTTCAGTGTCTCACTTAGATTCAAGGTTAACATAGTAGAACAGATTCATTGAGGGGCTGTCTCCCAAATGCTAGGTCACAGTTTCATGGGTCTCTTCGTTAACCTAGCCCTACAAAATCCCATGAAAAGTCAGGCACAGCACTCACAATCTGGTTATGTCTTCTTACAATCTAAAAAAAAAGGGGAAAACATCCCTCTCTAATTAGAATTAAATATAGAATATGTATTAATATATAGAATTCCTATGTATAATATCTTCAAAATCTCAAACCACTCTGAACTCAGGTGACCAGATGGGTAGCAAATGTCACTCACTTCATTCTGTTCTCTCTTTGAATATATGTCTTTTTCCCTTCTTTGAATATATGTCTTTTTCCCTCTCTGCCCCTCCTCCCCCCTTTCTAAATTGTCACAATGCTGCAGTACAAGTATCTGTTGCAGAAAGGAGAGGTGATGGTAGCTAGCCTTATGTTGCTGGACTGGCCTGTTTCTGAAACAGAAGCACTCACAATTAAAGGAAACTTTTTACCAATGGCCAAGAAAATCTTCACAGAAATTCTTCACACTTAATCCTTTACTAACCCTTCAACTTTATAATAGTAATCACTTGCTCTGGAGAACAGAGACTGACCCATGTCATATCTTAGGTTAAAAGCTACTTTTTGGAAGAAATACTGAGTTGTGAGTACAAATCAGGCATATGCTGAAAAAGGCAAGTACACAGTGATAAGAATGCACTTTTTTTGTCTTCCATCTGAAGTCTGTAATTTATCATAGTTTGCATTGTATATTCTGTGACTTCTGGTGAGGATTAAAGATGAAGAATGCTCTAGTTTAGCTTTCTGGGCTCAGAATCTGTGACTTGTTTGATGGTTGCAGAAATATTGGTATGCAGGCCCAGAGCTTCTTTCAGTCTCAGCTGGAAGCTTCTGGCTCCTCACCAGGGTGAGACCTGCCCAGGAACCAGTGAGTTACTGAGCTGTGACACCTCAGAAACAGTCCCCAGGTGAGACATTTAGATGGCACTGCAGTGGTGGTCCAGAAAGATATTCAAGGGACTGGGGACCTAAGCTTACAAGCAGCCCTGAAGCCCTGTGAGGATGTGTAGGGCATCATGCCTGTGGGTATTCTCTTTATTCAAGTAATGCTGATAATAGCTAACACCTCCCCTACTGAACACACACACTTCCCAGGTTGTGTCTAAAACAGACTAGAGACTTGAGGGAGACCTTCTCATCTCCTCTCTCTTCCAGCTGGATCCATCAGACAGAAGACACAAGAGTATCCCAGACTCTCATAGAATTAGGTCTTAATAAAAGATACAACTAATAACGTAAAGATAGGTAATTTATTTCAATGGAGAAAACTTATGTAGAATGACTGAAAAAGATGAACTAGAAAGGCTGGTAAAGAACCTTCCTTCTATCCACTGGGTCCTGAAAAGGTAGGCACATTCCTCCAGTTCTTGTTCAACTTTCAGTCCATTCCTGAGCCAAAACCACCCCCCCTAAGGCTTGGCAGTAAGCCTCTTTCCCTGTCAGGCTGCCTTCTTCTCTCACATACTTTTCAGTCTGTTCCTTGCTTGCTGCCCCTTTTGCCCACTGCCCACCCCACCCTTAATTTGGGAAAGCTATACCATGCCCACCTTTTCTTAGGGAAAAAGAAATCATCCTCCTTTTGTCTCCTCCCCCAAGGCTTTGGCTTAACCCAGAAGGCAGCAGTGAGGACCTTCTTACTCTCATAACCTCTGCAACATGATGTGCAATACACTATAGCGGGCCACAAATAAATTAGAGAAGGAATACTTATATTCCAAGGTTGTGGTATACTCTGCTGCTTTTATGTCCGCAGTGTTTCTAGTGCAGCCCTTCAGAAAGCCAGAGTTAATGCAATGGTCTATGAGTAACAGAGTGCAATTAGTGAAGGCTCCTGGAAGCATGCAAAGCAGGAAAATCGATCTTTGCAAACCTTGGCCTTAGCCTGGAAAGAAGTGGTTTATGATCATGGTGCTTTTTGACCTGTCAGCATCATGGCAGTATATTACAAAGGCTGTTGCTGCTCCTCCCTGGAGATGCACTGGAAACAAAAGTGGATTAAGGGGCAGAGGGCACTGCGTTGCCTCCTCAGCTCTCCAAATGCAAAAAGAGATATATTGCCTGGCCAAGAAGAGTTTGTAATCTAACAGCTTCGTACTGTTGTTAACACACCCGCCCAGTAAGAATCCCCATGCTGTTGCATTCAGAAGGTCAGGTGCCTCCTTGCACTGTATCTAAGTGGGAGGCTCAGTGGTGAGCACTAATTCATGGTCAGCATGTCTTCATTTCTGCCTTGACCCAGTTTCTGAGCTTTTGCTCCAAGCTGGCATGACACTGCAGGGATCAGAGGACATTTGTTGGCAGCTAGGTGCCAAGACTGTCTAGGGAGAGGTGGAGGTGTTGCAAAAAGACAAGTCTCAAAAATAGATACCTTTACCTGTGAAATCCTAAAATGCCACTGTGCAATCAGGTGATGCCAGGGATATGCCATTCACTGCCCTTAGGAGCCAACAGCTCTGCTTTGCTTTAGTGGAATAGCAGTTGGGTGGTGATGGAAGCACACAAACCTCCCACTTCCAGTTCTCTTGATCCCATTGCTTTGAATTTCAGATTCAGGCTGAGCATACAGAAGAACATACTGTGAGGATATGTTTCTCCTTCCTTCCTTCCT
>VYXD01016084.1:216766-243001 GCA_013397195.1 Hylia prasina
TTTTCTTTTCTTTTCTTTTCTTTTCTTTTCTTTTCTTTTCTTTTCTTTTCTTTTCTTTTCTTTTCTTTTCTTTTCTTTCCTCTCTCTCTCTCTCTTTCTCTCTCTTTCTCTCTTTCTCTCTCTTTCTCTCTTTCTCTTGCCTTTTTCCACCAAAATCTCTGCAAGTGTGCTGAGAAGGGGCGGGAGTGTGTCTGCTGCAGATTATTACTGAGACCACTTGTGACACTTTCTCATTAGCCTGTGTAATGGGAAGCCAATCTGCTGCTCAGGAAGCAGCACTGCAAATTATTTTCAGCCACAGATGATGCAGCCTGGCTTTGAACTGCTTGGGCCTTGTTGTAACAGAAGCACCAGCAATATTCATTTAATGTGCATTGACCTTTCCCTGACCTGGGAGACAGAGACAGCTCCTGCTCTGGCCTTTTTCTATCACCAGACCTTTTTCTGTAAAGATTTTGCTTGGCAGCCTACCAGGAGGAAAATACTAAATGCTATCTGCAAAAAGGTGCAAAGTTTGCTTGGATTCAGTACAGCCGGGGGAGAGAAACAAACTCATTTATCTCTCCCCTCCTATAGCCATGCTGAGGACACATGGCAACTTTTGAACCTTAAAGGAGAGTGTTATGGAGTGAGGACAAAGGAGTAATCTGGACAAAGGGTGCCCCTAGGGCATTAAAAATAACTACTCCCCTCACCTTCTGTTGCTGCAGTAAGCTCACAGCACTTGTCACTCAGCAGGAGATCTGTATCAAACAGGATAAAACTGGGGATGACAGGAAGTTCCTGAATGTAGACAAATCCATCAAGTCCATACTTTGGACATGAAACTCTGAACTACTGCCTGCTACTAAAATGACATCACTTTAACATGCAGTTGGTAGGGGCACAAGCTTTTTTTCATTTCCCATGATAGCAGAAGAGAGACTCAGGATGATGCCCTGACCCCAAAGCTTGACATACCACACAGCAGCAGGGCAGTACAGCCATTAGACCAATTGCACCAAAATTTGTGCACCCACAACAGAGGCATAAATGAGGAGAAGGGGAAACATGAGACAGATACAGAAGGGCACAAAGAAAACACCTCTTCCTTGAAAATCAACCAGAGCTCACAGGAAGAGATCGTGAAGAAGCAGAATACAAGATAAGAGATTACTGCTTGGTCAAAAGCATAAGACTTCATACTTGAGTTGGATGAGCCTTTACTGACAACACTACACAACAATCAAACTGGGTCAACCATGCCTCAAGACCTGATCACAGAATCACAGAATCATTAGGGTTGGAAGGAACCTCTGGAGATCATCCAGTTCAACATCCATGCCAAGTAGGGTCACCTAGAGCAGGCTACACTGGAACACATCCAAGAGGGTTTGGAATATGTCCAGAGAGGGAGATCTACAACCTCCCTGGGCAGCCTGTTCCAGGGCTCTGCCACCTCAATGTAAAAAATTTCTTCCTCATGTTGAGGTGCAACTTCTTGTGTTTTAATTTATGGCCATTGCTCCTCGTCCTGTCATTGGGCACTACTGAAAAGAGTCTGGCACCCTCCTCCTGACACCCACCTCTGGGATGTTTTTATGTATTCATGAGGGCCCCTCTCAGTCTTCTTCAGACTAAATAGGCCAGCTCCCACAGACTCCCTTCATGAGAGAGATGCTTCAGACCCTAAATCATCTTTGTGGCCCCTGCTGGACCCTCTCCAGCAGCTCCTTGTCTTTCTTGTACTGAGGAGTCCAGAACTGGACACAGAACTCCAGATGAGGGCTCACCAGGGCTGAGTAGAGACAGGATCACCTCCCTCAGCCTGCTGGCCCCACTCTTCCTGATGCACCCCAGGATCCCTCTGGCTCTCCTGGCAGCAGGGGCACTCCTGGCTCATGGTCAGCTTGTCATCCACCAAGACTCCCAGGTCCTTCTCAGCAGAGCTGCCCTCCAGCAGGTCAGCCCACAGCCTGTACTGTACGTGGGGTTATTCCTCCCCACATGCAGGACCCTACACTTGCCCATGTCGAACCTTATTCTCTCCACTCAGCTCTCCATCCTATCAAGGTCCCACTGAATGCCAGCACATACTTTGGGTGTATACCTAATGGAATACTTTTAGATCATCTGCCACCAGAAGGCAATTTTTATTGTATTTATTCCCACTCCATCTTGTTTTCTGCCTTCTTGCTCTACAGATTACTCTGAAAGCTGAGAAAAACTGCAGATTTTTTTTCTGCAGTTTTCAAATGTTGAAAATACTGCAGTTTCAGTTGTCTCCTTGGAGGAAGGTCTTTATATTTCCTTCTTGGCCTTTCTTTTTCTCTGGTTTATGGATTGCTGATGTACTCATATAGCCTTTGTTTTGACCTTTGCACTATATGCCAGGGCTTGAGAGAACTCATCCAAGAAGCAAATGGGCATTTGTCAGAAATATTTATGTAAAGACAGAGCAGTGATGTCTCAGAGAGCCTGCCCTGGATGAAAAAGGGTTGTGCCACGTTAAACTGTTCTGACATTAGTTGTCATCTTGGCCAATCACATAAGCAAATGTTGGTCTGGCGCTCACTTCAAAGAAGCTGTGCAGAAAGATCACACTTTTCCAAAGTGCTGGCTGATTAACTGTGGGGCTGTGCATTCTTCCTCTAACATGTTTGCACAAACTGTGAGGCGTAGAAGGGATAAAGGTTCCATTCCAGCTATTTATCCTGTGTAGAATCAGAAACCCAAAAAGATACAGCTAAATGAATTTCTGGCAATAGAGGAGTTTAAACAAATTGCAGAGTCACGGGACAAAGCCTTGCTGCCTAGAAAGGCCAAGAGGGAACAATACCAGAGCCAATTGCAATTACCTGCTAACCCTGGTACTTCTAAAGCTGACCTCTCATTGCTATTGTTGGCTGCTTATTTTTTACAGCAATCTTGAATGTTTACATTGAATTATTAAACCCCAAACATTTGTGCCATTAACTTCTGGGCTTGGTAATTCTGACATTTCTGGTATTTCTTCTCCAGTGTGCAGAAAACACTCCTTCCCTCCCTCTCCTCCAGCTTTGTAAAGGCTCCAAAAGCTCAGTATAATCTCTGCCCTTTGTTCCAAGATCGCCTTGTGGGTCCTTGCCCCGATTTGGGATCAATCTGAATATATACTCTGACAAAATGATTATACCCCATCTCAGCACACTCCTGCTCCACATTCTGCTAAGTTGATTATAGGGCTAATTGGACACAGGGAACAGAACAATTTAACTTCCCTGGAAGATGACAGCATTTAAATGCCCAGAGCCATTGAGAGTAGCTCTATGCAGGAGCTAATTTTTCCACCTCACTTATCACAGGCAGCTTTCATGCACTGGAAGTTTTAGGGCAATACTTCTCATCAGCAAAGAAACCAAGTGTTCAGAAGCACACTGCATCAGCCCAGCACATTAATTTGCTCATTCTCTAATCTGTGTTGAGGTGTACCCCAAATGGCCCTTTTCCCCCAGGAAACATAAGAGCCAGCAGCATTACAACTCCTATGAAAAATGATGCAGAAGATGGAGTGAGCCTGCTGCTGTTCACTGAAGAGAGCTGAGGAAAATAGAAGGAGAATGGAGGAAAAAAAAAAAAGCAAGACTGAACATTTGGAGAAAATTAAGCAGAACAACAGAGAAAGAAAGGCAGACAAGATGACAGAGGCCTCTTCTTCACTTGAGTTGCTTCTTCCTGGGCACGTAAAGCTATGGCACTGAACAACTTTGGGAAAGCTTTCTGGTCACATGGCAAGAGGCTGCTGAAAAAGAGAACTGAAGAGTGCTCTTGATATCTCTGTACTTTTGAAACCTTTCAAAGGAATTGTTTCCTCCTGGTATTCATCAATGCTGGTTTCCCATGGGTGTGATAGGGAGGGGACCTCTTTTTAAAAGGTTTTAGCTGATCGAACACCACTCAGAAGACAATGACCTGTGTAAACCTTTCAGCCTCACCTATGCTCCAGCAGAAAGAACAGAAAACTTGCTGTTTTCTGTGGTACCAAAGTGCCCCCTTGGGAAAACGAGAGAGCCCATATATCCAGACATCTCAGACTGTCATGTGGCTTGAGCCCCACCACACACCTAATCCCTGTTCACAATCTGTGCTGGGGACACACAGCATTGCCCTAGGAAATGCAACCTGTTGTGAGACAGCATGTCACCCCCTTTCCCAAACAAAAAGCAGCTGGGAGAAAACATCTACCCCTAAATGTAGATTTATTAACACTCAGCACCAGGAAAGTCAAGGTCAAGGGTTAAAGCTTCCCTTTATCCATCACCTCTTGATATGACCTTGGTGGGGCTTTTTGCAAAGGGCAGGGACAGTTGACGCCGTAATGAGCTGCTCTTCCCAGGAGACCCAGCAGGATGAAACAGTTCAGAACACCCACTTTCATGTATCAGTGCAAGAATACAGGTTTGATTGGCAATAAGTTTCCCATTAAAAATACATGGGAACTTACCTCAGAGGGACAGAGAGTAGACCCCACAGGATAAAGTCTTTTCAGCCAGCTTTTAATGAAGACAATTATATCCATGTATTTGAGGTTTTCCTTCTTCATTCTTCTCCAAAGAAAACAGACTCATTTCACAGGGCAAAACTAGAATGAAAAATAAATTCACAACTCTTTTACTTTAACTGGGTCAATTCTATTTCAAAATCTGAATGACTGTGGTTTTAATACAACTAAGATGGTCTATAAAAATATTAGCTCACATGAATGTGTAATAGCTACTTTTCAGAATGAAATGGTTTTTAAATTCTGAGGAAATTAATAGTTTCTAAAGAAACAAGAAAAATACAACTTGGGTGGTCACTGAGACCATTTATTTTAATGAGTTAGCCTATTGACTCATACAAGGAACATCTAATGCTGTTTTATTCTGAGGATCTACTGAGGCACTCATTCATCTCTCAGTGAAGAATGGATGTCACAAATTTTGTCATTTGTTTGAACTTATATTACAAACATGGTAAACAAGGTGATCTTTGGTGCTCTCCTTCTATTCCTATTCTCTCCCTGTTTCCTGTCCTCTCCCTCCCTCTCCAGGCACACATGGAGACCCTGTAGCAGTTTGCTCAGCAGATTTGTGGATTTTACCCAGTGGACTATGGAGTTTGTTCCACCTATATGTATTTCTGAATTTGAACTCCAAACTCATATCCATAACTGATGTGTCTTGAAGCATGGAAATTCACAGCACACAAAATATCCTCATCTGCTCAACTGGTTCTCTGTTACTACTGACACTGATACAGGGCCATTATTTTTATGCTGGTAAGGACAGGGAAGAAGGGCACTCAGGCACCAATCCAGACTGAAATGATGCCACAAGTTACTGGTGTTTCATATGGAATAAAGGCAGAAAGACAGTGTACATATATCAGTTTACACCCCTGTCTGCTATCAGATCTGATCCATCAGGATTAAATTGTTCTCATCCATGAACATTTTACCTTCAGTGTAATACAGCATCTTCTGAGGTTCTGATGTGAAGTTAGGGGTGGAGATGGAGTTCAAGCATCATTCTTAGAAAAGAGAGATGCTTTGGAGTACTCAGATCATGATACTTTTAAAGTTGCTCAATGGGTTCAGAGCAGACACTGTAAAGAATACCTCCTTTAAAATTGTCTCCAGCTGGGAATCAGAAGACAAATGAACCATAGGCACCAGCATTTTTTTTAAAACTTTGGTCTTGGTTTAAAGAGCTGAACTGTGAACGTGGTGTCATGTGAATCATAACAGCCTCATAAAGGCCTGGACCTGCAACTCTCTTAGAATGGCCAGGACACAGGGCTAGTCCCTTCTCCACCCACCTCCAGCAGCAGCACTGGGGAAAACAGAGGCAGAAACACCTGCCACACACACACACACCCCCATCTGAGGAACCATCACACCAGATGGTATAAAAAACCCATCAGATAGCACATGCAAGAGTCCATGGCCAGCAGGGACTACAGCAGCGCTGAATCCTGGCTAGCTAAAGCTGGGTAGATTGGGAAAAATGGATCTTCTGTTCACTCTGCCTTGCACTCTGCCCTTCTGTGAAACAGCCACAGTGGGCCACCATCATGGCACTTGGCTGTGCTCCACTCCATCCCCAGAAGCTGTAAGGAACTCACACAGGGGAGTGCCCTTATTCAAAGTGCCCAGCCCTGCCAAGACAGGCTTCGGGTTCAAATGACATTAATTTGCAAAATCATCTGATTTCTCTCTGAGTGTCTTCTGTGTTGTTTAGGCAAAGTGCCTCTCTTAGGGCAGTCTATTTTTTCCTCAATATTGCATTTATAAAAGGAATTTCCTTACCCAGAACCAGCAAACACTCCCCCTGCTCCACATTTCCTTATCTTCCTCCCTGTCCCCATAAAACTATTACTTAAAATCAGGAAAAAATACTCTGGCAAACCATCTCCCCTCCACTCTCCCTGCTATCTGTTTAAAGATCCTTGACTGCAAGACATTCAGTACAGAACAGTCATCAATTTTTAATTCATTTAATCTCTTTTGGTAACAGTGTTCTCATGAACTGAAGGGCCCCTGAGAAAACTTCAGAGAAACCTCAGATGCTGGATCCAGGAATGAAATTTTGAGGATACAGTGGACTCTGTGACACTGTATGGGTTAATGGGGAAAAAAGATACTTAAAACTGAAAACCTTTCACCCCCAGCCAAATCAAAACACATTGTAAACCAGAGCTCTGTACCCTAACACAGCACAGATTGAAACAAGCAGCAGGGAGAGAATTCCCTGCGTCAGAGATGTTCATGATTCAGCAAACTTGGGAAGGAGCCCTCTGAGTAAACATGTGGGTTGTCTGTGCTCCTGCTTCTTCGTTCTTGTTCCAAGAAGCTCAGAGAACATCCTTATATGCTGTCAGTAATTAAATTCTGCCTGCTTAAATGCCTTGGAAGTCTCAAGAGAGGACAGTTTTTCTCCTTGAGTCTGTAAATGTGGGGGAATCTAATACTGTGTGTATCTGCATTGTTCTCCACAGAACTGTCACTCAAAAATGGACAAAATCCTACCTGTGTTCAACGTGAATGTTAGTTGGCTCTGCAGGCATTTTAGGGTAGGGAGCAAGAGGATTCTTGGTTATATTCAATCATGTCATATAATGGTAGCACTCACAGGTCCCAGATGTACTGGTGTGTTGCATGAAAACAGGTAAAGAGCATTTTATCATCTCATGAAAGAAGTTAAAAACAAGCTATAGCTCCAGTTCTGTGGCAGCCAGAAATGATGTGTTTTATCTGAACCCAAGGCATGGTTCTCTCCATGGCATGTATAAAAACTACATTTCTCTGAGGAGGCTTTTGGAAAGATAAACAGGTTTGATCACACGCTGTATGATACTGAACTTAATGCACACATAGAGCCAATCAGCTCTACAGCACCCAAGCAGCACAAAGTGCACATGCACCCATAGCTCCAGATATCCAGGGTGTCTGGATGCCACTGACTGTGACAGAGAAATGCAGTGCTGACAAGGGTGGCAGCAGGAAGAAGCCTAAAGCCTTCAACCACCCTCCTCACCATCCTCAGCCACACTTCTGAGTTGAGATCCCTGCCCAGAATTTCCTTACCTGTAATACCTGGCAGGCTGCTCTGTAAGGATGGGAATGACCCAGTCCTGTTTAGCTGAAGAGCTACTTCAGACTCAGTTGTAAAGAGACTGTGACTGCTTACACTAAATCACACAACACAATTCCCCATCCTTCCACGTGCACCTTAATGTAACAGGCACACTGCTACTGTAATGACAGGCAGCACAAGAACACAAGGCATTACACTTCAGAGCTATTCAGTAAATTAGTATGTTTTTTGCAAGATTTTGCGAAGTATGGGACATTTGGGGTCTATTTTTCAAAAAATGGTGACTAGAAAATCACAATGCAAAACGTGGCCTCGATGTTTAGTGCTAAAGCCCTTTCCACGACACCCACCAGCAGCACTGCAGCTCAGCCAGACACAGAGATGCTGGGACAATTTGCATAGTTACTATTTCTTGCAGAGACTTCCATTATTTGTGATGCCTTTTCCTAACCAAGTTATTTGTCATTTACCAGCAGTAACCTCTGATTCTTCGCCTGTGAACCTCCTGTTCTCTTTCACACTATTAAGAACATTATTTTCTATTCTTCTGTCAGTGGAGAGTGCTGATGATTAGCACTGCAATATCTGGTCCCTTTTATTGAAAATGTTAATCCTTCCTTTTTGCAGGGTTCTTTAGCCAGGGGTGTTAATACTTGGTTAATAGAATCAGGCTGCCTTTTTCTTCATCTCTTGTGTTGCATGTGTGTTTTGTCTTTTGGTAAGAATTTATTATAGTCTCTTGTTTGGTTGTTTTTTTTTTTTTTTTTCTCCCGAGGGGCTCTTTTNTGTTTTGTCTTTTGGTAAGAATTTATTATAGTCTCTTTTTTGGTTGTTTGTTTTTTTTTTTTTTCCTCCAGAGGGGCTGCTTTAACTTGTGTTTTTTTGGTGTGATTATGTTCTAACATTTATCACCCAGAACACTCATTGTTCTGTGTCTTTTTTGGTTCCTGAAGTCTGGAAAGGGAACTATAGAGTGTGTCTGTCAAAGAGGAGCTACCTGTGCTCATAACCAAGAAGAAGACTGAGAGCTGAGAGTCTTCCCTCACTCACTGCAGAGGTAAGGCTTTCTTTGGTATTCCACAAGCTTCCCTTCAACCTGAAGATCCTTTCAGCATTTGGATAGTAACTATTATCAAGTATCACCACCCACTGCTCATAGGACAGTTTTTCCATGGAGAGAGCATGATGTGAAGCATGGACCACTTATTGTACCTTCAGCAATCACAGATCCTGCCCCAGGGGAAAGGTGAGGTTGCCAAGCTGCAAACCAGAGATGGGTGCAGAATGAAGCCTAGGTAACTTCAGTGGTATGATCTTTTTAATCCTGATCAGGTAGCAGTTCAGTGAAAACTCCTCTTGTTTTGATGTGAAGAGCACAGACCCTATATCCCACAAATTGCTGTTGTGATGATTTTCTTTAAAAGGAAAGACATCACCTGGAGAAATGCAGTCACTCAAGGAAGAAAAATGCCAAGTCATCTGAAGCTTTATCTCTCCTGATTGCAATCATATTTTATTCTCAAGTAAAAAGCAGCTTTGGCATGAAGCTAGGAAGCAGTGGATGTTCAATATCCGACTCCCGTGGATATGGGAGTCCAGGACGATTTTCAAGGTTGCCCCAACAGACAGATGTGCTCCCACTGGAGATAGTTTCAGCAGGCACTCCTAAAGCTGGATNGACCGGGAGAGGGACCGGGAGCGGGACCGGCCCCGCCCGCAGCCGCCGCCTGCGCACGGCGCCGCCCGGTGGCAGCAGCGCGGCATTGCAGGGCAGCGCACGGAACCCGCCCTGGGGCTGCGGCGCGGGTTTGAGCGACAGCCGTCCCTAATTATGTTAATTGCACAGGTTTTTTGGTTTGGGTTTTTTTTTTTTTCCTCTCCAGAAGCCCTTAGGCTTTTGTTTGCAGGGAATAAATAAAGAGGGATTAGTTACGTTTATCTATGTTTTCCTAAGTCTTTACAGAATAACTGTTACGTGTAATTAAGTAATTTGTCTGTCCTTGACCAAGCTGATAGCAAATTACCAGACATTACTGATGAGGTTCCATTACATTTTAAGAATAGATTACATGGATCTGGGATTTATTGATTTTAATTTCTTATTTTAGACAGGATCAGCAGGATATAATGGTCTTATGAAAGTGAAAATGCAATGTTGCTTTGACAAGTCGCCTTTATCTAGCAGTATTGTTTGGCTGTATGTAGATGTGGGACTCCAAAACCATTTTCAAGGTTGCCCTAACACAGAGATACTCTCCCCCTAGAGAGAGTTTCAGCAGGTACACCTGGAGCTATGGGAACTGATTGANGCACAGACCCTATATCCCACAAATTGCTGTTGTGATGATTTTCTTTAAAAGGAAAGACATCACCTGGAGAAATGCAGTCACTCAAGGAAGAAAAATGCCAAGTCATCTGAAGCTTTATCTCTCCTGATTGCAATCATATTTTATTCTCAAGTAAAAAGCAGCTTTGGCATGAAGCTAGGAAGCAGTGGATGTTCAATATCCAACTCCTGTGGATATGGGAGTCCAGGACGATTTTCAAGGTTGCCCCAACAGACAGATGTGCTCCCACTGGAGATAGTTTCAGCAGGCACTCCTAAAGCTGGATGCAGCTATGGGAACTGGCTGATTCTCTCCCTCCATCCATCTATCCAGCCAGCCAGCTGAAGGGGTCAGGAGGAATGGGGGCACCCCGGGGCAACTTTCCTCGCATCTTCTAGAAGATCATGAGGCTGGCAGAGTTCTCCTTTGACTCCGTTGACCCCTCGCCTTTAAACACCCATGACCCTGCCTGTGCTACAGCTCCCAGGCACAGGCGGGCCGGAGCGCGCCGGGACCGGGANTGGGGCTGCGGCGCGGGTTTGAGCGACAGCCGTCCCTAATTATGTTAATTGCACAGGTTTTTTGGTTTGGGTTTTTTTTTTTTTCCTCTCCAGAAGCCCTTAGGCTTTTGTTTGCAGGGAATAAATAAAGAGGGATTAGTTACGTTTATCTATGTTTTCCTAAGTCTTTACAGAATAACTGTTACATGTAATTAAGTAATTTGTCTGTCCTTGACCAAGCTGATAGCAAATTACCAGACATTACTGATGGGGTTCCATTACATTTTAAGAATAGATTACATGGATCTGGGATTTATTGATTTTAATTTCTTATTTTAGACAGGATCAGCAGGATATAATGGTCTTATGAAAGTGAAAATGCAATGTTGCTTTGACAAGTCGCCTTTATCTAGCAGTATTGTTTGGCTGTATGTAGATGTGGGACTCCAAAACCATTTTCAAGGTTGCCCTAACACAGAGATACTCTCCCCCTAGAGAGAGTTTCAGCAGGTACACCTGGAGCTATGGGAACTGATTGAGTCCCTGCCTCCACCTACCCATCCATCCAGCTGAGGAGCTGTTGTCTTCTCCACAAAAGGAATGAGCTGCACAGCAAGTTTTCCATTCTCAGCTTTCCCCTGCCCAGTGTCAAACATGATGATGGGATATATTCAGGCAACTTTTGTTAAGAGCAGTATCATCCTGGATTTGTCCTCTGTGATCCTGCTAACTGATATTTAAATAACTCACACTCTTCAAGGATCCAACTTAGCTGCTTCCCCTATGCTTTGCTGCATCTCAAATCACTAATCCATATACCCTTTTCTTAAAATCTGCTTCCTGTGAAGTTTCCCATATAATTGTCACCCCAGACTGATGAGTTTCTCATCAGGAACCACAAAGCATAGATGTGCACAGAGAATGTCAAAACATCAGGGCTAAAAATAGATTCTTTTGTCCAAGATAGAGATACCATTTCATTCAAGTACTTTGAAGGCACTTTATTGAGCACGCCATGTCCTTACTGACTCCCAGGGAATATGTTCTCCTCAAAACTGAGTCTGGATACTGCACCTTAACATTTACTAATCTTATTACACCTTTGGTTTTTAAGTATATATTAACTTACTATAATCACACAAACATACTTCATATTAAACATATGCACCGCACTCTGCCAACAGAAGGCTTGGAAGTAAGTCCACAACTCCTGACAAATTGCAAAGAGGAAAAAATCTTCCAAGGAGATACTGCACTGATGCATCTGCCAAGAGGGCTGCCCAGACCTGATTACAGCCCACCACTGAGCTCTGGAAAGTGTGGCATCAAGGCTAAGTCTTCAAAACTGAAAGGCAACAACTAATCATAATTAAAGGGTGTGGATGCTTTTTTCTTCCCCTGAGAACTAGCACTTGGGGTGCTGCAAAATGAAACTCTTTCACTAAACCCCATTGTGTGGCTTTGTCTTCCAAACACACTGGGGAAAATAAAGGGAGGAGATTCAATAAGTGCATCCAGGAGAAACTTGGGTTACAGCCAAGAGTCGTGATCTGGACAGTGCCAAGACTGTCAGCAGCACAGAGAGGAGGGGTCGCTTCCAAAAGACTTTTTGCAGAGTTTTTATCCCTGCCAAACCCTCCTCCCAAGCCTGTAAGTAAGCCATGATGGCTATGCCTTTTTTTAGTACATGCAAAACCTCAGTTACCAGAAATTAGAATGCCATTGTGATGCTTCTGTTTCTTGAGGAAATGTCAGTGGTTTCCTCAGAGAAGTAAGCAGCACCCAAGGACAGGTGCCAATGCACCGATAGGTGATTTTGGTCATGGGCCAGCCCATGCCTGTAGATACAGGGACTAAACTGGTCTAGTTTCCTGGGACATGGGATTTCAGGGTCTTTTTCTCTGACAGCCTGACCTGACACACAGGCAGCAGAATATACTCCAGGGAAGGCAGCTATTTTCAACAAGAGGAGTGTGAGAAGGTGGGAGTCCCCCAGCCCAGTCTGGGGCAGCCCCAGCAGCCAGCTGGGCTGAAGCACTGGCTACCCACTGCTTTGGGTAAGGTTTACCAAGCTGGCATAGGCTGACTCCAGCTGCTCACTGGCATGGCTAAAGGGCAGTCCCTTTCCCTACTCCTCTCCTCCTCTCTCTCCTGCAGGCTTTTGGATGTGTGTCTTGTGTCTGGCTGCTTCTCTCAAATCAGCTCTTACTCTCAGTCTGCCCTTGGTGAACTGATTCAGCTCATTAAACTGGGTGAAAGATAATTAACTATGCCTGTGAGGGAAAAAGGGCAGGACACACTCCTTAGGGACAGGGAGAGGCAGCCCCAGAGACATTTCTCCAGGCTGTGAGTGGCTAGTTTTGACAAATCCTCCCTTTCAGATAGGCCAAGGAGGGACAAGCAATCACAGTTCTTGCACAGGCTACCTTCCTTGAGATTACATGTCCCTGCCCACTACCTGCGTCGAGGCTGGCAGCTAAAAGCCACCAGGGAACTTCATCTGCCCCTCACACATTACACACACCACATTCACCACACTCCTCACCTCTCCTCTTTTCCACCTCCCACATGCAGCATCACCAGTCCGTGGACCTTGCCAGAGGTCCACCACTGGCAGCTGTAGTTGTGCCACCCTAGCCTGAACAGAAATGTCCAAGTTTTATTCCCACTCATAAATATGTAAGGGTTCCATGGGTGCCCCTGAGGAAGGATGCTAATTATTTTGCTTATTTTAGTTTTTATAGCTGACCTCTCTGTTGTCAAAACCACAAGTCCAACTGATCAGGATATAAGATGAAATGTCTTTTTTCATCAAGGGGAGCACATACTTCTCTCAGTTTCTTTCTTCTCCTCCATGGGGAGAAAAAAAAACTTGTTTTTTTCAGTAGCCCAGCCATTGCCCTTTTGTTCTGTTTGTATAAAGCAAAATGCAAAGAATCCTGAAGAAGCAACCAAGCGCATGAAACCATTTTTGTATTCTTATTACAAAGAACAAGCATGTCAGAAATCTTTTGGGTTTTTTTCCCCTTGGAACCCGTCTTTTTATGTAGGCACTTCTTGAAACATAAATAAATAAGTCCTTACTTCATTTCCCTTTCATTTGGAATGGAAAGGGCATAAAAGGACAGTTCATTTTCCTAAGCGTTTTTCCTAACAACCAACAGGACAGCACCTTAGAGCTGACACCGTCCCTTCAGGTCTTTGGGTCTTGGCCGGGTCACTGTAGAGAAAAAAATCCCAACGAGTCTGGATTCCTTACAACATCTTTTCTGATGCTCCTGCTGCCCTGCGGCTGCTGCCGCACGCTTCACTGGAGAGCGCTGATATCCCGTGAGCTGCTCCTCTGCTCCGCGCCCCGCCGGCTCAGCCTGGCCGGGACCTGGCAGTGCTGCGAGAGCGCCCTGCTCGGCTCTGCTGCCCCAGCAGGCAAGCTGACAGGGCAGGGCTCTGTGCTCAGGTGCGGGTCCCTGCACAGCTCCTTTCACCTCTGAACCCAGCCAGCCCGTCCCCCGGCCAGCAGTGTCATCCGCAGTGATGTGCACGGGGTGTCACTGACCCCTGGCTCAGGCTCTGGACAACCTTTACCTGTCCCCAGCCTGCTCCCTTCGCATGGGGAAAAGATCACTGAAGCACAGCTCTGTGTGAGCTTCAGCACAGATGGAGCTTGCACTGTTCAAAGCGCTCCAAAGCACCTCAGTGTGTGCCTCATTCTTGTCACACAGACCCTCTTCCCTCGGCTGCCTTGCAGAGCACAGCAGTCAGGCTTTAGTTAGTCCCCCCTGTCTCCAGGCTGTCTCTGGAAAGATGCTGAGGAGCAGCTCTTTCTCTCCAGACATCTAACCTGGGTCTCTTTACCTCATTATCTGTGAAATAGGGGCCATTTATAACAGATTTTTCTTACATCTGATTGCTGACTGTGTGAAAATTCTTGCTGTAATGCCTTCTCCCCATTGAATTTTTAGCAGACTTAGACACAATTCCACTTTATTCAGAGATGTGTCATTATTCCTTCTGAAATCCTGGAGTGTTTGAGGATAGCTTTTAATTTGGGGTGCTGTAGAAAGCATTGGCTCTCTCCTGGTTTTGAGTTTTCAGCTGGTGCTGAGGGCCAGGAACAAAAAAATGGACAAACAGTGAGTTATGTGCTTGCTGAGTGACACTTTCCCCTATTTAAAAACAGTTTCATCTTAGGAAAGTTTTTTTTCTTGACAGAGATTTTTTACTCTAACACTTGTAATGAGTATTTATTACAACAGTTGCATTTGTCAGTCGCTTGTGTGCATTGGGCTCTGGGGAGATTTAATGTAGTTAAATGAGACTATGGACTGGAGTCCTGGTGAAATATCAGATACTTGTCCTCTTTTAAAAAAAAAACCAAACTACAACTTCATATAGTTTTTCAGCTTTTCTTACATGGCAGCACCCATTCTGTTTCACATGGTGCCAATAAGACACTTTAAAATTTCCTGGACCTTCTACCTTGGCAGCTCAGCAAGAGCAGCTTTCTCTGAAACCTCCCTAATCAATTGACTTCGCCAAGCCTTTTGCTTAACAAATCCTGCAATTGCTTCCAGCTTTTTCCCACAAGTGATACCAAATTAATGGATTTGTAGTTTCCTGGTGAGTTTCTTGGCCTTCCACTGTCTGATTAGGCACACTTTGGCCTGCTGGGAGAAGTGTACTGCATTGATAAAGGTGCTGGAAGAGGTTCATTTCATGTCCCACTTTCCTTTTGTGTTCTTGGATTCATGCAAGTCAAAATGTTACAACAAACATGGATGAGATTAAGAAGCTCAAAGTCCCTCAGTATGGGCACATCTCACGTCATGGTTAATCCAGTGTCTTAGGTATCCTAGGAAGTCATGCATGCTATTCCAAATCTGTCTTGCATTTAAGAACTTGGCCCAAATTCATAAGAGTGTATTCTTGAAATATATTTGGGGCTTAACTGTACATGTAAATAAAATGTTCATACAAGTAACCTAAGGACCCAGCAAATCTAACTGCATGCCTCTGTCAAACAATCCAAAACAAAGCAGTAGACAAAATCCTTCTATTTTTAAGCATGGATATTTTGAGCACACAACTGCTTTTCGAATGCTAGTTTCTCTGTCATATGTTTAGAATCACTGTCCTTAAACAACAGACTTTTCTTAGAAAGAAGAACAATGAACAGGATTTTGGTTTTTCTAAACAGTTTCAGCTCTATTTCTGCCTTCTACCAGAAATTGTTTTGTTTCCAGATAATCCAGTATATCTCAGAAGTAGCTAACTCTTGCACCGCCACTACACATGAAAATGTTCACATTTTCCACACTGTTCCTTTGCTGCACATATGATAGGGTTCAAGTCTTCTTTCACAGAATCTGTGTTCAGACTTAGTAATTTCCAGTACCTCAGCTGCTCCCCTAGAACTAGGGTCAGGTTCCTCTGACCCTAGGCTTCCCTTGAGGACAGATACTCATTGTTGGCCTGGAGAGATGCTGTAGGACTTAAGGATTATGAAACAACCTCCTGCAGCATCCACAGATAGGAATCCCATCACGAAGCCATTGCACACCCTGGGCAGGAAAGCTCTGCACAGCTTCTCCTGGCACTGAGCCATTTCACAGCCAGGGACACAGCCACAGCCCAGTGAGACAGAAGGTCAGGCAGAAGATCCTTTGGTCAGCCTAGTTACTGAGGTACCAGCCTGCGAGGGGAGAGATACAAAAGCCCTGGATTGTTTCTGCTTAATTTCTTTCTGACAATAATCCAGCATGTACACAGGGACACAGAATCAGCACTTTAGTTCTGGCTCTTGGTGTGGATGTCATCTGCTCAAGACAGTCTTGGATAGGATGGGAGCTATAAATCATGACATATGTTTGGTTTTGCATGCTAATCATACATTCAAGATTATAAACTCCAATTTTAACAGTCCTGTTCTCCAGCATTTTTCAGTCATCAGACTCCTTCTTCCCCCCTAATCTTTTGGACTGGAGGAAACAGGGACTTGAAGCATTCTCAGTTCAGCAAGTTGTAGGCAGAATATTTGAGGTAAATCTCCCTATTCAGCCAAGAGCTCCTCTGACCCTGATCACCCTTCTTTGTTTTTGGAGTTTGGTAACACTGGTATTTCTCAGCAGCTCTTGATATTGTTATACAGTTTTCCTTGGGTTTCTTGGGGGCTTTAGGGTATTTTTTTTATTATTTTTCTTCTGAAAGGCTCATTTCTCCTGTTCTTACCCCAGCCCTGAGTACTAGATCAATGCACCTTCCTTCCATTCCTATTTTTTTACCTGAAGTTGAAGGTAACTTTTGCTGGACTGACAATCCGGGGATTCTCAACATTTTATCTAATAGTGAGCAGTAGGATAAATGTCACTTAATCTCTTGGAAGACATCCTCAAACACTTCTCACTAGTTTTGATCCACAGCCACTCCAGTAATTGTGTCCCTTGAAAGGGACTCAACACTTGATACATATTACCTCCGACTATTAACATCAATACATTTCTCACATTTTATAACTTACTCTTACACACATCTCTGATAAGTCCTCAGTGGGAATAAAATGTATCCTTTTTCTGACAGTACATTTGAAAATTCCTCTTTGTGCCAGTAACACTGTGTGTAATGCCTGGGTCCTTGTTCCCAGCAGGCTGTCTGGGACATTCTTGGTACAGCACTTGGTTTCAGGTCATTTAGCACCTCCTCCAATACTATTAAGCAGAACACCTCTGAGCAAACAGGAGGTGACACCATTCTCTGTTGGCATCATTTACATTCATCCTTGGGCAGTGACAGTGTTTGGAAATCACAGTCACATCCAGAAAAATGTCTGGCATCACTAAAGAGCAGCATCAACCCAGGCAACTCCTATGGCATTCCTATGTAACAGGTATGCAACCAGGGCAAGAGAGGTCACTCAGTCCCTCTAGCCATGTGCATGTCTCCATCCTGTTGTATTTCACCATGCAGGATACCAGGGTTTGCTTCTGGCACCAGGGCAAAAGCAAACAGGTTCACCAGAGACTTCTTCTGCTTCATATGTGTGGAGAAAACAAAGGGTAGAGCAAAAAGGAATCCCACTGAAGGCATCCAAACAGTGTTTCTGTTGTCATGACTTCTGATGCCTGCATGTTCTGGCAAGACAAGAAAACCATTGCAGCTCCTGGATATTTCTTTTCAATCACTGGCTCTTAGTCCTGCATTGTGCTTTTTCTGTACTTCAGGGAGCTCCATGATCTGTTTTTATGGCCTTTGGGTTTGGGACTTGCTTTTTTCTTTTCTGATAAGATATTTCAGAGAATCTATAAGTCAACTATGGGAGTATTAACATTTGCCCTAAGCTTCAGTGTGAGGTAGGCATATGTCCTTTTGCAAGAAATTTTGAGTTTGTTGTCAAGGGTTAATTATCTTCACAGTAGTACTTTTTTTTTTTCCCACTCTGTCTTAGAATTTAAGGGTTTGGGGCAAGTTTTTTTTTTGTTACAGATAACAAGCTGCTGTTTTATCATCCCTGAAATTGGGAGATTGACTGGGAAACCTTAGATTAATCACAAACTATGTTAGGCCTTCACCTTCTCTGTACACTATTAGTTTAAAAACATACTGCTCATTTCAAGGGCACTGCAACACTTTTTAAATATCTGCAGCAGTTTCACTCTGTCTGAGTGGATAGAAAATGAGTGAAAATACCTTCAGGATCAGCTATTGTCAAAAATAAAGCTGCCTATTGTGTTCTTTTTAGCTCTGCAGAGTTGACCTAAAGCTGATTTTGTACTTTCCTCGTTTACCCGTTTCCATTTTCCCAGAAAACTCAACACTGGTAGTGCTTCTCTCTGCCCTGTAATTCCAGAAGAACTGGCCTCATGAGCTTACCTGTGGTGTTGTGTGCTGTGTCTCCAGCACTCAGAGCCACAGAGTATCCCAGAGGCAGGCTCCCTGTGGCATCTCAAGCTCTAGCTGGTCAGTATGGAGTTAGCCTGAGAGTTTGAAGCACATCACAGCTTGTCCCTGCCAGTTCTTGGCAGACTCTGCAAGGCCATAATTTCTTCTTGCTTTTTGTGATCGTTTGTGGTCAGACTGAACAAGTGCTGTCACCTCCAGACATACTTTTCTGGTGTCAACCTCCTCTCAGTTATTGCACTCACACTTATGCCAGTGTAATGGAAGTTAACTCACTGGTGGAGCAAGTTGGGTGATCCATAGCACTGGAGGACATTGTGTTAAGATCCTCAGTTAAAAAATACTAGGAGGTCTTTAACAGCTGTCTTCCTGCATTTGAATTTTACTGTTAAAATTTTCCTGGTATTTTTTTGCCCTGTCTGTACTCTTTGATCCAAGAGATAAAATATCTATGAGTTTCCCTATTGATCCCAGCTGCAGTTACATTTTCAGCCTGACTACAGAGTTTATGAAATAGAAAACTTGAGCAGACATCTGTGGCTGCTCCAAACATATATCCAAAAGGGATTTTCCCC
Organism: Hylia prasina; assembly: GCA_013397195.1. NCBI lineage: Eukaryota > Metazoa > Chordata > Aves > Passeriformes > Sylviidae > Hylia > Hylia prasina. The sequence goes on from VYXD01016084.1 coordinate 235,657, forward strand.
AGCATATTTCCCTTAGTATGAAGTGATGCTCTCTAGTATAGCAGCTCATGTGCTGCTCCACCAAATGGAGAAACACAAAAGTGGATGTTGCTGTCAGTGGAGACCATTTAGCTCATTACTAGTTAATCATACATGCATGTGTGTCACCTGCAGAAACAGGACTGGGATATTAGCAGTCTGGGGAGAACCAAACAGAAGATTTGGAGCATTACAGCATAATTCCAAAGTAAGAATCAGACTTTCAAATATCAGCTCAAAACACCAAATTGTTGGGTGTTGAAATAGGCAGCAGCTACGTTGGTGAAGGCCATGACCTGGAAGTGTGCCTCTGAACACCTTGCTTTGCCAGTTGTTGAGATGCCCACCAGCAAGTTCTTGGCATAGCCTCTGCCCTATTCTGGATCCCAAATGCCAGCTGAGGCTGGTCAATGGATGACCAAGGGGGCTGACCTGATGCACATTGTCACAGAGCAGTGAAAAGTCCCAGTCTTCAGCTGCAAGTGAATGAGGAGCAAGTTTGCCTATTATCCAGCACAGAGCTCAGAGCCAGCTGTGTGATACACGTCCAGCTCAAGGGATTTTCCCATTACTGAGATAGAGGAAAGGTACATTATCTCAATAGACTTCTGAAGAGAAGAGCCAATAGCATTTTGGTTTGGATCAACTCAGTGTTACAGGACTTCTACACAAAACACCCACTGAAGCATCTAGTGGTAATGGTTTGTACACCTGACTTAAAACCTGCATTTCTGAATATTGCCTTGCATGGCTTCATTGCAGTTCCACAGAGCTGCAGCAACAGAAAAATCTTATCCAAATGTGTGTTAAGTTTACAATTCTGTAAGTCCCAGTTGTTGAAGATGTCAGAGAACTTCCAAATGCAAGTGCATATCCAGTTCAGCTGGCAACTGCCAGCAAGCTAAATGAAAAAATCCCAACCCCACCCCTTCTTTGCCAGGCACTATAATAAGTCACCTTCTTCTATAAACTTCTGGCATCACCAAGACTCATCCATAGGAAAAGAATAGTTGGAAAAGTACCACAGCTGCTTTCATAAGATACTATTGGTTTTAGTGAATTCCAGTACCAAGAAGCATTTTTCAAGTGCATCACACAAAATTAATTTCATGCAATATTCCTTAATTGAATTGCATTTTAATCTACCATTTGACCAATAATGCAAGACATTTCTATTTGGGGATTTTCTGTCTCAAAACCAACTCTTTCTCACAGAACGCACTTCTTCATATCTGTGACATCACATGAACCATGACATCACAGTCATTACCATGGAAAGACACCTCACAATGTTTATTGTGTTATCAAACAGAAGCAGCTGGGTAATGTGGGTGAATAATCCTGTTCTGTATATTCAGCAACAGCAAAATGAATACCGAAAATTACTAACAAAATAAATAGCTACTTCTATAAATACTCCCCTTGCAAAAGTTCGCCCTATTTTAAAAGCCACTTGTTAAATGCTATTTAGTGTATATATATAAAGACTGGTGGATGAAGACCAAAGTCCTTGAAACAGACAGGAAAAATACCTCATTGCTAAGTGTAAAATAAACTTCTCTATCTCTTTGCCTTATCTGTATGACTTTTCTGTCCCCATCATCCAGAAAGAGGCATTTTACTTGCTATCACTGCCAGCTTCTTGGGCATTTTTGGTTTAGAAAAAGAGGTAAACAAGTGTCCTGTACATCAGTTACTGTAGCACTTTCCACCACTGCATTTCATTTGTCTCAAAGTTGAGGGCAACATTAAACCCCTACTTGGGACTTAGAACCACCAACTTTCTCCACAACAAATGGGGATAAGTGACAAGTAGTGAGGGATAACCACAAGAAATCTGTTCTGGAGAGTCAAAGAACTCTGTTTAATCAGTATCAGTGGAAAAGGAAGTGTTGTAGAGTTGGAAAATACCACAACAGTTTCAAACCAACCTAATCTGGGCCAGATTTAAAGCCAAATGAGCAATTTTAAAGCCAGCGAGAAAAGCACCTTGAAAGGAAGCAAATTTCAGCACCCCATGATCTGAATTGCCTGGGGACTCAGCCAGATGACCCAATGACCCACTATGTTGTTATGACTGATGATAGCACTGCTGACAAAAGAAAAGAACTCAACAGCATCTGGGCATCATGATAGGACTCATTCTTAGAAAAGGTATCCTGCCCTACAAGTGGATAAACTTTGTGTTGCAGAGACATTTCCTGTCCTTGTGCTTAGATGATGAAGCAAAACTGTCCATACTGCACACAAAGTCCAAGCCACAGCCCAATGAGCTGTCACTGAAAGCAGATCTGTCTACACATGGAGAGAAAATGTGCACCAAGTAGCACTAAAAACTCCAGAGGAGATTTTGGATAATAGAGCTGTTCCCTTTCCTTCACAACAAAACAAGTAAATCAGACCTTTTCTCCCTCTTTTCTCTTTAAAATATTAGAAATCATTACCAAAGCTTGGCTATTATATTCCCTGTGCTTTAAAGCCCCTGTTTTCTTCTTCATGTGAAAAGAGTTGAATGCATCACATTTGCCTCTGAAAAATGCATTTGCCAGCTCTCTTAAATGCCAGCACAATTGCTTTAACAGAGTTAATAATGGAGGTGGTGATGTGAACAGCCTTATTTTTGTCCTTAGCACCCCAAAAGGAAATGTGTTTCTTACTAATAATAGTGTATGTGACAGAAAACACCAAGTACATGCAACTGTTCTCATTCACTTGCCAAAACGGATAATTCACATCGGGGCTTAAAAAAGTAAAACAAAATAAACATAAAACCACCCCAAGTAAACAAATTAACCCTTCCCCTTCTACCAGCAATTCTCCTAAACCCGAAGTTTGAATCTAAATTATTTTACCGGTCAGCAGAGGGTGAATTAAAGAGAAGAAGAAGAGAGCTTGTGTTTAAATTCCCTGAGGAGCTTGTAAGAAACAATCCTGTCTGTCACATTTTTTTTTTCTCCAGTCAACCGTTAAGCACACCCTGCCAGTGTAAACCAGACCTGTGGAGGAAACAGCTTATTCACACCCAAATTTATTTCTAGCCATCCATTTTTTTGTAGTACTCAATACAATTCTGACAGGCTCAAACATTCAACAGTCATAAATTCACTTTCCTCCTGCCTCCCCCTAGAGAAATCATCTAACTGGGCTTGAAACCAGGGAGACTTAAATGAAATTTATTAATAAATATTGCACAGTTTTGTTTGTTTCGGTTCCTGATTTTTGAAGCTACATGTACTCTCAGTTGCATTTCCAGGATTTTCTGTATCCACGATGTCAAGGAATGACATTCTTTACACCCCTTTATCTCCAGTTGGTGAAGCTGTAGGGGGAAAATAAAAGTGAATCAGTATCATACAGCTCCAGATGGAACAGATGTAGCAATGCTGCTGCCTTGTTCATTCAAGCCCAGCATGCTTAAACCCGAAACCCCAGCATACTGCCTTCAGGGGTGCTGGAAGTGAATGACACACCTAATCCCAGGAAACAAAATGGTACAAGATAGTTGGCTGAGGGTAAATGTCTGCACCTCATTAACAACTTGTCTCAAATTAGTAACCAGCTTTCAGAGAAAAGTCTTCTGCTCAAAGTTTAATGGATGATGGCATTCCCGACCTAGCCAGGTATTTCTTCCCTGACTTGGGAGATTTCAGCACGGCAGGAGAACTGTGATGACAGAAAGTAGCTCGGGGACCCTGTACCTGGGATGTCACCTGCAGTGTGTTCACTGGGTACCAGGAGCCTGTTCTCAGGCTGGAATACTCCCCTGTGGGTGGGCTTGGCTCAGAGGGCCCATGGCCAGCAGGGCAGGGTTGTGGGGAGCTGGAGACTGACCCATCTGCAGTGCTGATGGGGCAGGGGCTGGTGGCCCCAAGGGGTGACATGGGGTTTGGAGTGGTGGGGGGACCCCCAGGGGGTGGACAGGGACAGGCAGGGCTGGCTGTGCCAGGATGTGCCGTGGCAGGGCTGTGACATAGTCTGGGGCAGTCTGGAGGGGATCTTCTCTCAAACATGAGCTCTTCTCTCTTCAGGAGGAGGGGCAGGTTTCGGTGTTTTACCACCTGCACACAGATATCTGCAGATCTATAATGCCTTCCCCAAAGCCACTATAGATACCCCTGTGCAAAGATTAACTCCTTCCTAAATTAATCCTGGGTTCATAGAGGGACCAGAGGCTTATAACAAGCACACCAAAAACCTGCTGCCTGCTAGAGGAAAATCGCTCTGTGCCTTTTACTCACTCTCTGGCCACAGTGACCCAATGAGTAATTGTAGTGAGCATTTTCCTCCATGGAGCAAGGCCTCTCTAAACCTTCAAGAGACTCTGATTGAACACACTTAAGACCAAGAAATAGCTCAGTAGTCAGGTCCTGAAAATCCATTTTTGACAGCCCAGGACCTGAGGGTAGATCTTTCCTTTGCTCCCTGTTGGTGCTGTTTGGAGGTCAGCATGTCCCTGAGACCAGGCATCTTCTGCCCAACTGCCCTGAGAGAATCAGTGGGTCCCTTCCTCCCCATCCAGGGTTTTGGCACAGCAGGTTCACCGTCAGACCCAGGCCCACTTCTCAGCTCCCTTCTGTGTGGCAGCTCAACACAAAATCCACACTATTCCTCTTAAAGGCTTGTTTTATTTGTGCAGCAGCATTTCAAAGCCTGACCAGGTATGAAGCCTTTCTAGTTTCTTGTTCCTATGATGTCTTTATTCACTGTAGGAACACTGCTTTCAAGTTTAATCTTCCAGGAAAAAAAAAAAACACACCAAAATAAAGTAAGGAGTAAAGACTTACTAAATAAAACTCTTAACCCTGTCTCATTAATCTCCAATAGTAGAAAGCATTACCAACCAGTGCTGTGGAAAGAGCTGACCCAAAACCTTCCTCCTCTCCTTGCTTGGACAGAGTCAGTCCAGGCAGTACTCAAGCCTTCTCTTCTTTCCAAGACTCTTCTTGATTTACTAAAGACAGTTTTAAAAGAAACTTTTTCTACATCTTATTTTACATCTGCCTTACAAAGTATGGATCTTAAGGCTCTCTCGGCTTGGCACACTTGGATCTCCTCTGCTACAAGATCAGAATAGCCACTAGTGAACATTTGAAGGCATGGCCTGTGAATCTCTCTGAGATCTCTTTGGGGCATCCCACACATCATTTTTAGTGTACAATGGGTAGTATAAACTGATACCATGGAGACTGGCTTAGCACCTAGACTGAGGCAGCCTCGCAGACCCAGCACTGCTATTAAAACAACATTCATAGTCTGGCAGAGAAGCACCTTCCATCTTTCAAAAATGGATTCCATTTCCAGTCACCCTTCAATGAGCTCAAAGAATTAACAAAAACCAGCTGATCTCCACAGCTGTCTAGATTTTGGGGAGGTGGTGAGGATCTGGGATCCACAGGGCTAGAGATATACCTATGGGCTTCTGCACAGTGTTAACAGCCCTTCTACCAAAAAGCGTGGGGCACCAAAATTCTGCAGTGAAAAAAAAGCTCTTTTCTCTTATGTCTTTGGAATGACAACCCAGCACAACTGACAGCTTTCTGGGTGCCCATTTTACACTAGTCCTGGTGCATGGATGATTTCCCATGGTTTGGTAGTAATGGCCAATGGTAAACAAGCTTATGGCCTACATGGTAGGATTTAAAGTCACTCCTAAAAAGCAGACCCAGGTAAAATCCTAAATATTAGGGGTGTTCCTACCCTTGCTATGCTTACAATCATTCCCAGTTCATGTATAATGCTAACTAGTCTAATAATTTTTATTGTCAAGTGTGAAAATGCAGTATTCAAGGCCACCTTATTTAAGACTGAGGTGTAAAATGGGGAAAGAGTTAAGAAAAACAAAACAAAACCAAAACAGAAAGGAAATTAAAGCTCTGTATGGCTTTTTAAATTATTATTTATTTTCAGTTGCTGAGAATTTTATAGACTCTCTTTCATCTTTGTTCCCTTAAAAGACAAGCCTATTTTTTCTGCATTCTGAAGACATTCGTTCAGTGTGAAGCAGTGGCATGGCTCCCTGGGCAGAGAGCTGTCAGCAAGCCCGAAGTGCTGCCATGCAAACTAGGCCCACATCAAAACTTGCCACAGGTCTCAGGAAGCTGTCTCAGGGAGAGCCATTTTCTGAGAAGAATGTGGCCCCCTTTCCCCATTACTTTCACCATCTATATTTTTATGGAGGAGCCCTTTTAGCACAGTATTTGTTTCTGAGTCATACAAATCAGCTCCAAAGCTTGGGTGATGCCAAAAATGGGCTATTCATATTCATTCGCGCTCTTGTGCGCATCTCTGCTCTCATAAAATGGAACATGTGTCTGATGAGCTTATTTACTTTCTAAATGTGTGGCAGGGAAGGATAGAGAATGTGCAAGAGATAATGGTAGAAGCATTGGCATAACATCAATAAGGCATTTGCAAATAGAAACTTCACAGTTTGCCTGATCTCTGCCAAACTCTGTGAAGTTTGGTCATAATGGCGTAAATTTTATTGTTAGGCTCTTTAAAATACATGGACACATGCTTCCGTCGGTTAATTCCCAAAATAATGATGCTGCTCAGTACAGCGATGACTCATTTCACGATGCCACTTGACTGGTTGCTGTTCACTTCCTCAGGGAAGAAAACTGCTTTAGGTCATCACCTGTGCTGTCACTTAGAGCCTCTTGGGGACCAGGGCTTTTTGAGTACCCCCATCTGCAGCAGGTTGAGTCTGCTGTGACTCATCCTGCTCACAAAACTCACACTCAGCTCCCATACCACAGCCCTGATGGATAATGCAATACAGAAAATGCTCGGGGAGCAAATTTCTTCACTCCCTAGTGCTCATGCAACATAACAACACCTTGCAGAAGAGGTAGACTACCCCAGGGACCATGGGGGAGTGCTCACGATGCTGGCCTGCAGCATCTCTTTCCACATAAGAGAAAAAGGCATTATTTTCACTTTAGGATTTTAATGCCTCCTAATAGGACCCCATACTAAAAAGGAAGATGCTCCCCACCCAGCTGTCTTGTGTACACGAGGCTGTGGTTAACTGATCAGTCCTCTCTTTGGCAATAAGCAAGCAACCTAGATAAGCCTATGTCTACTAAGTTACTACAACAGAAAATGAAATTCCTGTCCTTTCTCCAAAAATATTGAACATAACTTCAGGTTTTGCAAGTATGTTTCTTACCCATATTGCTGACATTGTATCCCCTGTGTCACAGACATTTTTTATATTTATGCTAAAAGTATGGTAGAATTAAAGAGCAGGATTCTGAAATACCCTTAGGGAATAATTTTGTAAATATATATTCCATGCTATGAGTCCACTTTAACAGTAAAATAG
>VYXD01016084.1:243017-273426 GCA_013397195.1 Hylia prasina
TTGGGCCCCATTTAAAAAAAAAAAAAAAAAAAAAAAAAAAAAAAAAAAAAGAGAGAGAGAGAAAAAAAAAACCTCTCAGCTCTTCAGAAGTATTTTTATGAACCTCAGGGATGAGTCATCTCTGGCAGGGGAGATTTAACAGGATGCAAAGAAGGGCTGATTCCACACTGAAGCAGGGAAATCACCATTTCTTCAGTTTGATGGCTAATTTTTTAAACTAGAACTTCCCTTACCAATACAAAGAGCCCCCAGCTCCTCATACATGACTGACAGATAATCCTCTCGTCTCCACGTTGCACATGGACAACTTTGCCCATAACCTGGGCTGGGGGGTGTGTAATAACAGGGACAAGAATCTTCTGCTAGCTTGAGAAAGATCCAGAAAGGCTGCTTCCTTTTTTCTTTTTTTCCTCCCCAGAAAAATGCATCTCATCCAATAACCACCCTCACCTTTCTTAACCAGGCGTGGGAATTCAGTATCAGACAGAGCCATCTCCAATCTCCCATGTAGCTTTCAATTTTACTTGCTACCAGGGCACTAAGATTCCCCTCTCTCTGTGTGGCAGATAAAATGAGCTCAAAGTTACACTTTCAGAGATGGAGGTCAGTTCCCTGATACATCTAGACATAAGCCACTAATCACTTGAGTTCTTGTCCAAGTGAGAGCTGTGGATATGTTGCATTTCTAAAATCTACTTATTAACATGATAACTAATCTAATGGATGCCTTCAGATGCTTGAAAGCTGAAGGCAGAAGCAAGCGTGCGTACACATAAGGACAGCTTCTACATTTTTAAACAATTTGCTACTTGCCTAGAATTAAAAAGAGGATGACAAGTTCAGATCTGCAAAGAGTTTAATGGGAGCTAACAAGCTTTTAACTGTGGCTGACAGGGCAGAGACGGACGATGTCTTCCCTACTGCAGATAGCATTTTATTTTGCAGTCTTAAATCTTTTGAGTCTAGATTTTGAATACTCTATTACTCTCTACCATTTGGATGTTTGCACACAGGTTCCGGTAAGAGAGTTGCAAAAATCCATTGAGATAATTTGTCAATAGACAGGTTAAAAGAAAGACAAAGTGCTCCCAGCTATTCTTTCAATGTATCTAGCATTTCTAACAGCAGAAAGTACATTCTAGAAAAAGCCCTGGTCTTGGTGTGGGCTCAACAAAATTTTCCAATATCTCATTCAAAACAAACTGGTAAGAGAATTTTGCTGAATGAAGATTAGAACAGTCTCACCTATTTTGGTGGAAGGACCCTTTCCAAATGCAAGTCAGGAACAGCTTTTCCATTGTTCTCAGCCATCCACTCAGTTCCCCAAAAGTCCTGGCCCGGATTTGACACTGGACTGTTACCTACATAACACACTGAATTCAGCTGGAAGATCCTTCCTAACACCAATAACACACACACACTTTTAAACAAACTTGTGGATTTAGTTACTAACTCCACACTTAGAGTGGGAAGGAGGGTCCTCAGTTCCTAAGCCTTCCCAGTTTTAGATCAGATAGCTGCTTCTGGGGTAGAAATAGTGTCTTTCCTGCCTCAAGCACAGCTATACAGTGCCATATGAATAAACAATAGAGCAAGGCAGGAGATTAGAGAAATATAACAGTGCTCTGACACCTCAAGTTTGGATTACTTACAAACTGCATCAATTCCTGGCAAGGCTGACCTAACTTGTGATCCTGAGAGCTCGATAAATTGAATTCCACAGAGTACACCATGTAGTGGTTTTTTGATGAAAACTTTAAAAAACAGTGTTGTTTGTTGGGTTTTTTTTCTCTCCACAGCAGTGTAGTTGTAAGAGGGTTGCATAAGCGTCGTGACATCTCTTTCTGCTTTGAGACAAGTTTCTTTCCATGCTAGGCACTGAGTTCTCCTTGGGTTTTTCTGTCCACCCCAGAGGATGCTGTGTTTCCATGATGTATTATTAAAGTGTGTATGTTGTTTATGAGCTACCCTGATATCCTTCAGTAGGGAGACACAATCTAAATGTAAAATAGCATTACTGTGATAAATAAGGAGAATTCAAAGCTCTGGCATCTTTACTGCATGTATGAGATATGCTTGGATGCTAAAGCTATCCTCTTTTACATGTAAAACACTAATACTTTGTAGTTTCTTCACTGAGATCTGTAAGTACAGAAACAACGTCTGACTTCTAAATGACGAATGTTTGCAACTGCACTGCAGACCTGAGATGTTGCCTCAGCAGCCACCTGAAAATGACTGACTGGGTCATAGCAAGCAGGATGGAATGGCAAGAAGAAAGGCCTGAAGTGGAAAACAATCCTGCCCCATCAGCTGACAGCAAGCTTATGAGGTGTTTTGTTGAATCATAGCACAAAAAAATGTGAGAACTGGGAGAGACAGAGGCCCAAAACCTAGAATGCCTCACTGGCATTAGCAAGGCGGCTCGTGGAGAGATGGGTATAATTCCCTCCCCGAGAGAGCTCTGTGGGGACTGTGTATGAGAGCTGCCAAAAGTGTGGCAGCAATGACCCCACTCTGCAGCACTCTTTTGACTTAATAGGAACAGCTGGTCAGTGAAGTGTTTGCTAGAAATTTAACAAGGCTCAAACACTGAGAAACGTCTGCCAATAAATCAAAAGGGAGCACCAAGCTAAATGAGTTTTAATTTAAATTCCTACCTTGGGCTGACAGATGAGAGCTTCGTGGCTCTTCTGCATTGCATTAGCACACCCAGGTCTGTGCCCTCAGCACCAGCAGCAGCCGCTCGGGGAAGATGTTCCTGGATGACAGCCTGTGTGGCCACTGTGAGAAAGTGCATCACACCAAGGGGCTGTGAGGAGAGGCAATGGGGAAGTTCTCCCTCATGGCACATTTTCCAAGCCATTTGAACACCATGAAAGGCACCTTGGCAGCAAATGTTTTGGGCTCTGCTGTGCCCCATTGCTGCCTCCAGCTTGATTCCACTGTTCCCTGTCAGAGCATGCAGCCATATCAGAAAAGGCTGTGGACATAGGGATGATGTTCCCCCAAATGGCAGCTGGGGATAACAATGGGAGGGAAGTCAACTAAAATTTCTGTTCCCTTGCCTGAAGAAGCCCTCACAACCTTCAGTGACAGGCCAGCTTTCCCTGAATCCGCAGGATATGGTGGGTGTGGGCAAAAGCCTCCAGAGGGTCACCTCACAGTGACCAAGGCCATTACAGGCACAGAGGGTTCATGAATCCCTCCTGCTTCCCTGAGCAGTTTTCAGTGTGGCAGCAAGGGCTGGATTTCAGCTTGAGACACTCTTGGGCAGACTTTGGGTGCCTTTGAGAGATCAGGAGAGTCATGCCAAGGGAAACATGGGTGTTTGCTCATTGTGCCTGCAAGGCACTCTCTACCATGAGCAAAGCTGACTTATTTTCAGGGCGATGCTCAGTCACACTTACTGTGACTTTGGAGAAAAACTTCATGGCTGCTCATGGGCAACTTCAGCATTCACAACAGTGGCAATTCCGCTTCAGACTTTGTGCCGTAGCTGAGCCTCCTTGGCATCCATGCCTGCTGGCTTGTCTGAAGGAGGCTGGCATCTGACTTCCAGCTGTGCTGCACCATGTCACACGGGTTTCTATGCCCTGGGGAAAACTGAATCTGCTGCTGAGGCAGTATTCACTTTGCCAGGAAGTCTTGTAGTGCCATCAGTGGAAATAATCACTTTTCAGGCAGTTGGGGTAATGCAAGCAGCCAGTCAAAACTGCATGAACAGGAACAGCAAGAGGGATGTTGCTGCCTCACAGATGTGAGAGCACAGCCAGGTGCTGAGGTGGCTGCATGTGTGTCTCCATGAGGCAGGGTCCTGGAGCCACTGCAGGGCCAGGCAGCCCTGGGGGCCTCTCCCTACCCTCCCAGGCTGGAAATCACTCCAGAGGTACATGGACAGCACGCTGGGCCTCAAAACATCATTTGTGCTGCCCAAGGTGGCTTGCTTTACTCAATCTCACAGAGCTGCTGGATTGTTTGCTCACAGCCCATAAACCAAGATACAGGGCTGGTTGTCTCTTCATCTGGGATGTGGCCTCACTGGAGAGGCAAAGGAGAGAGTGAAGGCGGGAATGGCTGAGGGATGAGATGCAAGGTGAATTTCTCTGGGCTGGCCTGTCACTGAATTCTGCATGGCTACTCTTTTCTTGAGTTGGGGAATCAGCTTGGCTGCTTTTTTTGGTTGTCTCCTAAATGAAATCAGAGATATCCAAAGCATGACATACCACAAAGTATACCGGGGGTATTTCTGGTCTATGAACAAATTTAAATGCATGCATTTGTATGGAAAGAATTGTGATCACTGCCTCTCACCAATATATAATACTCACCAATGCTCTGACTGCAAGAAACCTCAACAAACTTCTTTTTTGTAATGTTTTCCAGAAGTTTCTAAAAAAAAAGAGACTGAAAATAATGCACAAAATACAAAAAAAGCCAAACAAACAAGAAACCCCCAGATATACCAGTATATTGACATTCCAGTTAGCTTTTCATACAAACTTCCATGCATGCACACACACATATGTGCACATAAAATGGATTAGATTAGTTCTGAAGCTTTCAAAAACAGCACCTAAACTTTTTAAAAGCCAGAGGCAGCTGTATTCCCCTCAGAAATGATCTGGTAGGAAAATATCAAAAACAGAATGTGCAGGCTTTTAAAGACATGTGTAGGAGCAAAACGAGCTTATTTCTGTTCTAATCCAAATTGAATCATATGTCTTATGTCAAAGCTATAAAAAACAAGGAAGGTAAAAGAGGTAATTCATGTACTACAAACTTTTAAAAAAATTGTATTACATTATTTCCCTCTTTGTACACAAAAGAATTTTTAAAAAAGGTATCATATCCCTAGCAAGAAAATTCCACCTCCTTCCTACCATTAAGAAGAAACTAAGGAAACACATCCTCTTCTGGTATAGTCTGTTACAGAAATCAAAGGAAGTAGGACAGTTTCCAACAATGAAGGACATGATCTTCAGATCTTTAGTAAGTGAAAAAGCATCCTGTCTGGAACTATTTGGGAGAGGAAGCTTATGCAGAGATTGCTAATAAAATACTTTCGGTGCTCTGTAAAGGAGATGAGTTGATCCTGAGTAAAAGCCAGTGCCACTGACTGCCTGTTGGGAGAAGCACGGCATCCCCTGGCCCTTTTCCCCAGCCCCAGGGAGCAGTGTGGGGCTCAGATGAGCTCTCTGGCTGGCAGAGCTGCCATCTGTCCCCTTGGACACGTCGGCCATTACGTGATGGCCCAGGCACGGCCAACTGACCAGGAGGCCCTGCAGAAGGAGGGCTCCCAGATGGCAGTCTGCCGCCACCATGGATGCTGAGTACACTGCTCCCTCCTCAGGTCTGGGGAGCCTGGGGGAGGGACAGCATCCAGAAGTCCTTAGGTACCAGGAGCCTGCTGCTTCCCTCTGTTTGTTCACAGAATCCTCAGATCCTGCTGGAGCAAGGGCTGTGCAATGGACTCGGCTCTGAAAAATTACAGTGAGCCAGGTAATTCTGGAAAGCACACCCTGCATGCACATCCTGTCTGCATGGGTTCACCATGCCCAGCTAGGACAGTCAGACACTGCATGAGTGAGCCTGAGACTGGGCTAGGACACAAGGAGGATAAAAGGCCTAAAGATCTCGGGGCAAGCTGAAAAGGTTCCAGTAGCCTTGGAGCCATACTCAGCTAAAAAACCTTAGGCACCAATGCAACAAACGGATGATGTCTGGTCCAGAGAGTGTGTCAGTTGGGTTCCTGTAGGACATATACCTCCCACTGATATTTCAGACAGCTTCAGAGCACCCAAGAGGCTGAAGACTCCAGCACAGAGCCACATCCATCCAAACAATACAGGCTCCCAGCACTCTGCTGCCTGCTCAGTTCTTCCCTTGGTAAGTGAGGCAGGACCTGCCATCTTTCCCTCCACTGCTGCAAATCAGGGTGTATCTACTCATTTCTCTTGGCACAATGTGGGGGAAAGTGATGTTGTTTCCATCCACCAGTGATTTTTACCTCCTTCCCTTCTCAGAGCAGACTGAGAGGTTGTCACAGCATGGCTTCTGTCAGTGGGTCCCAGGCCACAATGGGGGCTCCCAGACACAAGATCAGAAACTAATAAAAGAATAAAAATCCAGTAACAGTTCTTGCAACTACCTCCTCCAGCTTCTTGCTTTCTCATCCTCCTCACTCTTGGGTTCTGCAGCAGTAACAGCAGCAGCAGAATTTCTGTGAACAGAATAATACTGCAGAATTCAGGTTAGCTGTGAAAAATCTTCCCAGAACAGCCTGAAGTGGCCACATGATTTTAGAGAAAGTGGGAGGATGTCACTTTCACTCAAAGGCCAAGATTAATTGCTGAGCTGGATCCATTAATCCTGTCTTAGCTGCACAGGTCTCTGAATCGCCTGCCTCTCCTGGGAACATTGAAATATTAGCAAACTGATACAAAACCTATCATCACCCCAAGCTGTGTTCATACAGTGCTAAGAAACTATCCCATGCCTTTGCACAAATTATGTTGGCTTCTTACACTACCAAAGTAATCTTTATTTAAGAGATTTAATCAGGTTTAGAACAAACAAAAGATCTTTTGGAAGACCAGAAAACTGTGTAAAATCACTACCATAAAGAGAAAGACGTTTTTGAGCTGCTCTCTCTGTATTTATTTTCCACATGTGAAATCAGTCAGTCATTTTGAATGCTTGATAAAATCAAGGACAATTAAACTAAATTGAGCTTTAATTTCAGACTGTGACATATGTCTATGGCTAAGTATTTCTTTCTGCAGTGTTTGGAATTACTAACCAGAAGTACAAGCTAAGTTCAAATATCAGTCAAGGTGGGAAAAAGTTCTTCACTGATCAAAAAGCAGATGATGAAAGTGTTGGAATACTTTGCATTACTCTCAGAACAAGGTCAAGCAGCAAAGACCCAGCTAATGAGGAATCCTACGTTTCTGTACAAGAGGATAAATGAGCCCTCAGTATTCATGAACAGCACCAGTACCTGTGCTCCCAGCTTCCTGCACACTCAACGTCACCTTCCTGAGCTGCACAACTGAAGATCTGTAGAGAAACAATCCTTTATTGGCAAAGGCACAACTGCAACAATTATTTTTAATCCCAATATCAAGTCCAACTTTCGTATCTTTTAAAACCAAAACCATTTTTCTCTGCTTCTCATGTCTATTTTATCTGCCTGTTACAGGGTCTGGCTCTTCTTCTCTGAGCAACTGTGAACTTCCCTGTGAACTGACCGGACAATTGGTCCTCCTGACAAAGTTTGCTCGTGCAGCAGACTTTATTGCCACCCCACATTAGCTCTGAGTTTGACTCCTGCTCTTTGATGGCAGGTCTAGGCTGGTTGTTAGCCTGAAGTGCTGTGCCTGCATGATTTTGATCATGTTCTTTCCTTTCAAATCCTCAGATGACCTATGAGAAGAACAAAGCTTTTCCAGGCTGAGCAGATGGCTTGCAAAGGGATACTTTTTCAGGAAGGGCAGGCTGCGTTAATGACTTTTCCAAAGTTCCATCATCCCATTGCCAACAATGTCATCTCCAGAAAGTGAATCCTATGGCAAGACAGCAAGGAAAGATGATTTTAACAACACAGGATTCTCTTCAGCCTATGTGAAAAAGTTGTAAAAGCTTTTTGGCCACACAAACAGTGATTCAGATGAGTTTTCTGTAGGTTCTGGTTGGCTGAAATCCTACAGAGGGGAGCTGAAGAGAGTTGAATTGTACTTTCTGGAAAAGTCAAGTCAGTTAAGACTAAGGAGACTAACTGAATCATTTCATTAGAGACCACATGGATTCAGAAAAGGGGTTTGATTCCATCCAAACCTTCTCTTTAATCACAGGAAACTACAAAAGAGGATAGGGGGAAAAAATTAATATTGAACTCCTTATGAAGCTGCTCATTTGTGAAAAATCCACCCAGCTCAGTCTCTAAGACACAAAGGCTGATCTATCAGCAAGTCACTATTCAAATCTCCTCTGTCCAGTGACAGCTCTATCACAGCAGAGGAGGTGCTAGATATCTTACTAGAGGTTGGCAGAGCAACTTACACAAGTAACTGTGGGTCTTACCATTTCCCTCTAAGCTCTAATGAACAGTCCTGTCTAGAACAATAAAATCTCCTTTTCTCAGTGGCAACTTTGAGAGAAAAATCTTCTAAGAAGCTGATTAAGATCCAGCTCAGGTACAGTAAAACCTTTTAATGTCTGTTTCCATCTACCTTTGAAATGCAGACTGCTACACAGAGGCAACCAAATGTCCTAGTTTAACCTCTTATGTGGTTATCAAATCAAAAGGAAGAACAGTGAGAAATTCAGCAAATCAAAGGCTTCACAAGATGGTTCAGGGACTTCAAAACAACCTCTTCTCACATGCAATACTTGCATGGGAGAACAGGGGGAGGAAAAGGTGTGTTCAGCTCTTCAGTCAGTTTAGGACTTACTACTGTTACGTTCTGACATCTTTATCTATTATAACAAAACTTAATCCACGTCACACGAATGACTTATTATCAGTTCTGTTTATAGCACAGAGTGCCAAGCAAAAAACCTTCTGCAATAACAAAAGTTACCAACTCAAACAAAATCTCCTGACAGCAGGACTCTCTTTTATTCTATTATTTATTTCTTGGAAAGCTATAGAAATGCTATTTGAATTTTTAGCTGCCCAAGTACATCAGAGAACAGCATATAAACAGGATTCACTTGCAAAATGGAGGCAGAGCCAGACCCATGAAATATGTCAAAAGGGAGCTTAATTATGCCATTTTTAATGAGTGACAAAACCATGCCGTGAAATCTATAACCAAGGTATCAGAGAAATTTGCAACTCAGTAAAGTTGGAACAAATATTTAATTATATAGTATGCACAGACATGGCTGAGAAATTACCCAAAGATTTCTCTAAGAAACATCAAAGCAGCTAACTTCAATCCCATTTTGCTGGGGCTGATATTCTTTTTCATTTTCAGAAAGTTTAGAGAATTAACAATGGTCTTGGCAAACATTTATTCTGGCAAGTTAATATGCAGCCTTTCTAGCTATAACAAGTATACTTATTCCCTGGATCTCAGTTTACACATCATTCTCTCTACCCACCAGCATTTTGGAACAGAGCCCTGTGTGTTGAGGAAGTTACAGCAATAGAAAACGCTACCCCCATACCTAGTCACATGGATGTCATGAAGCTGAATTATTCTTTATCCAGAGGAATAAAGAGGAACCAAGAAAAGCTAGACCAGCTCAACTGAATGTCTGTGAGCTGCCTCTGATCCTGCCTGGATACCACACTTGAACTTAGTTGATTGATCTTCCCTTCAACAGGACCCATCATGGTCACCTTGGTTGTGACAGTGTTCTCTCCTTCAGGACATTGAAGCCCTAGTCCAAAACATGGCAACAGAAGGTTTTGCCTTCACATCACTGTGTTTTTATTTTAGATGGTTTGCTACACCTGGAGCAATTGATTTTTCCTCACTGCTGAGCAAAACAGAAACAGGCAGACTTTGTGAGCCACCAGAAGCTTTGAGTTCCCATTTAGAGAAAGTCAGATGTGGCAATGATATATGCATTACAGACATGAAGGAATGAGACTGGGTTCCTATTTGGGAAATTACACTCTTTTAAATATAAGGCTGAGGTTGGAGGTATCTTTTGCAAAATCATCTTCTAAATCCAGGTTTTATGTACTTGTGGGTACTTCAGTCCTTGCATTCTTGGGAAAATGCAGGAAAAGATTTTGGGTTGTCATGGAGGGTAATTTTGTACTGTCACAGGACCATGGCTCACCAGACAGAAGCTGTAGGTTTTGCCATGGAAAGGGCATTCCAGATAGCAACTCCTCTGGCTTTTTATCCCCATTTGCAAAACAGGACAAGAACCATCTTGCAGGAGCATAATCCAATGTCAATGAATACCTCTGTGACCCCAGAAAGGGAGGGGGGAGTACTCCAGAAACACAGAATGTTATTTTAAGCATAATTGCCAATGAATGCATTTGTGACAACAATTAAAAACCTCTAAAAGACCTGCTTGTAGAACTTTGAGGTGCAATGGACATTTACAATGGGCTTGCTTGTATAGATGCTATCTTTGAGATTTAATCTGTATGTGCTGTATGTGCACATGAGACACTGCACAACAGCCATTCACTCATGTTAGAAAGTAATTGTGGTATTCTGGATGATTTGTTGACTAGTTAATGTGTGTCACTGAACATAATGTATGTACATTAGCTGTCCTGTTTCAATGAGAAACAGAACTCTTTAATGTTCCTCTTCTGACATTTTTGGATTTTTAATATGCAATTAAAAATTACAAATGCAACCCTCAGAAGAGGTTGGACTAGACAATCTCTGGAGATGTCTTCCAATCTCAGCTATTGCATGACTTTGTGAAAATATCTTGGAGTCTTTAAACAGCATTAGGGGAATATCATCACCTGTGTGTCAACAGACAGCTGAGATGGCTGGTAGCACAAACAAAATTGTAGTGAGTTGCTTTTATCTCACGCTGCAGCAGAAATGTCTTAACTTCATTACAAAACATGAACGTGAGAGCTCACTGAGTGCCATTTCAGATGGGTGCTTGTCCCATGTAATTTGTTAATATTTCTCCCAAACAGCAGGTTTTAAAAGCCATTATCTGGCAACGTTTCAGCTGGTCTCATCTTTCTGCACCTTACTCAACACCAGCACAATGAATGTGTCTCTCTGTAAGGACTGAAAGAAAATTCCATATTTATCAAAAAGAGCACAAGGCTGTGCCTTGGGCATGTGTATCCCTGGGGAAGGGTACACACACATTGCTGCCTGACCTTGTGAGCCCTTGGACTAGTGTGACTTGTCACTGCAATGGTGGTGGCACAAATTGGGGTCTGCATCTCTTAAGTCTAGGCTTGGTGTTCCATTTGGCACAGTGGAGGCTGACATCCTATTCCATAAAAGAAAAACCAATATCCCCCTCTCTCTCCCCTGTGGTTTCATGAGGACCACAACTACCTGAAAGTTACCTTGGTTGTATCTTACCCAGATTTTTGCTGTGCCGTAACTTTTTGTCAACATGATCTTCTGTGTTTCCTGGAGTTTGTTCTGAGTAAGTCTGAACAAAACCTTCCATTATATCTGCTCAACAAAATTTCTGGTTTGTGATACAAAATGGCTTGGCTGGCATCCCATGGCCTAGCACAACACAGGCAAGCTTGCGCTGTAGGTCACCTTTAGCCAGGATTGTGGCACTGATCGCTCACCTGGAATATCAGAATGAATTTTGCCACTGAAATACTTGCAGCTGGGCACAAGGGAGGTGATGTGACACTCTGATGCCATTTCTTTTAAGGAACAACAGGCACTCTTTGGATGTGAATTGAGTTCCATTGTCACTTCGAATCTGTCCAGGAACTTGAAAACAAGAGTCTTAGCACTTCCAGTCTCTGGGCTGAAGTAATTTGCACAGAGTATTGCAAGCTGTTTTCAAGGCTCATCTAACAAAGCTGAAAAAAATCAGTTTATGAAAAGTGCAGAAAAGATTTCCTGAATTCTACCTGCTGACTGTTGGACAGAAGAGCACATGGTGGTTGTGGATAATTGCCACATTGCATTGCCATTGCTGATCACCTTTTACCCCATAGACTAGCTGGCCAGCATCTAGCAAGGGAAGAATCCTCGCATGCTTTTTGTAGCATAATAAGCCTGGACTTGATGATCTGAGAGGTCCTAAAAAAAGTACTTTAATCATTTTATGATTCTAAGGCAGATCACAAGAGGTGACAACCCTTTCAGCTGTCAGTCCATTTGCTTTAGCACAGTAGAGAGGGGATAAAGGACTAGAACCAGTTCACTGGGGAAATGAAGCCCTGCTGCTGGGTGGGGGGAGGAACCCACAGTAAGAAATTACTTCTGGAGAAAAGAGCATAATTGTGAGACATTTTGTAGTTGTAATGCCTCACGGATAGATTTGCATTTGCATATTACACACTAACCAGTCCCTTGTGCATCATTTAAACTCTCTTCACACAGGCAATGCTCCGTCAGTTTTCATAACCCAGCTGCCTGTACAGGAATTGTTCTGTTTTCCCTCCTGAAGCTGTATGTGAAAGCAGAAACATTCTGTGCTCACAACTGGATTTGTGGAATAGGTATTTTTGTCAAATCTCCACAAATGCAGAAAATATTTTGCCTATGGATTGAACAGGAGCTACTACATAATGCAGTAAATTTTCAATTTCATAATCAGTGAGAGCTGAACATTCTTCTCCTTGAAACTATCATTAGCAGATGTTGCAGGCTTTTGGTATCTGCTGCACAGTGCTCCACAGAGACACAGGTACACAGGCTCAACTCTTTTCTCCATCAATAGGGTGAGGAGTCCCAGTGTCACAGGCTGCTGTTCTCATTCCATTTCTGCAAGCCTCATGATCACTCCCTGTTCTTCCACAGCTCTGGGCCAGCATGACCAGATCTTAATGAGTGTGTCTTTAGTTTTCTGTGAAGCATCAAGAAGCCTCAATGGCACAGAGGGATTTCAAAAGGACAACAGTTATTATACACAAATCCACAAGGCCTTCGTACTTGTGCAGCCACTCTGTGTCAAGGGCTTTGTGACTCCTGTAAATTGAAGACAGAAGAGTTACAGGAGTTGATAACTACAAAGCTGTAGCTGGAAGTGACCTCCTTTTGCTTCAGACCTGTGTGCCTGCATACTTGCTACTGTTGGACTGTCAGCCCATTTCCACCTGTCAGTGTGACCCAGCCATGCACTTCACCTCTCACTGGAGCCAAACAGCCTGCCCTCTTACCCTGGGACCAACTCTACTTCCTGGCTGATAAAGTGGTACCCTCAGGGGAAAGGGAGAGAGGTATTTTGCCACCCCATCAGACCAAAGCCCCTCCTTCAGACACCTGTGCCTTTCTTCTCTCAAGCCTCCAGCCCCAGTCCAGAGGACTGAAGAGCATTACCAAGCTGTGCAGTCCAAAGCTGGGAAACACACACAAGCCTGTCAGAATCCAAATGTCTCAGCTCACCTCCACGGGGCAATGATCTTGTAAGGCCATGATGGAAAAAAAAACAATTTGTACTTTTACTGCTACAAATGCTGAAGGAGATTGGGCTGGAAAGGAGGGTGCAACACGAGCCTCTTCCTCCATGCAGTCACACTGCTCTCACTGTGCCTGGTGGGCTGCACCAGGCAGCTCATCCCACGTGGAAGGAGAGTCCAGCACCACTTCTAATGGGTGCACCAGGCTCAGCAACAGGAAATCACCATCCTCATTTCGCTACATGCACTTTTGAAAAATGATTTGGCTGTGACACCAGAACCAAAGGAGGTCGTGTTTTTCTGCTTGACGTTTGTAAAAGGAAGCAAAAGGCCAGCTGCTGGTTACACTGGCTGGCACAGGCTCCTCAGTTTCAGGGATAAAACACACGGATTTGATGCAAGCAGCAAATGGTGAAATGCACAAAGCCAACCATGACTGCTTGAAACTACAGCATTTGCCTGCTGTAGATTACTTTTGCAGAATACCAGCAGGTCATTGACTCACACGGATAAGTATTACCTGGCAGCAGAATTATCATCGATTTCATATGATTGATTTCTCAGCCAAAGAGTAACATACTAAATCTTTTCTGTTAAAGGAACAAACTACCATGGCAGAAGAAAGTAAATTATTCTGGAAGACCGCAGCTTAGACCAGAAAATGTTTCAGAGACGTTTTTCACTGCCTGATGGAGGAAAGAGACTTGTTTTGCTCCTAAGTACTTTCAAAGCAGTTATTTTATGGGTCTCAAACCTTCATGTTGTCAAACCAGAATTCTTCATTAAAAAGATCTTGCATACAATAGTCTATAAACTGAACCAAAGGAGATTATAAGTACTAAAATATACAATGAAACAGAACTGACTGCCAAGCAAACTGACAGGGGGAATTCAAACTAAGATTGTTTTTCTATTCTTATCTTACCTCATTGTAAGTCAGAGTTTTTGTTTACCCTGGAAAGAGACATTTTTCTGGTTTTGCACTCTTTCTGTGCCACTCTGAATGTGTTCCCTTGCTCCTGCAATGCCAGGCCTCTCAGCAGACTTGCTATTCTCTTGGTCCACTTCATGACAAATACTATTTGTGGCCCATTTATGAGCCTTCTTAATCTGGAGCTCACCAGAACAGTATTTGGCAAAGACAGCCACCTGGTTTCTATTCTTTTACCTCTCCAGTCCAGGAGTCAGCTCAGTTCTTCATCTTAAATTAATACATACACAGGTAAAATGCGTGTATTTCTACTGACAGGATATAGGGTAAGAGGAAAGTGGAACATGTAATGCTCTGGCCCTACATGTCCCAACTTCAAAGTCTGATTTGTCCTTGCCATGCAGCCAGGATAGGCAGTAGGAAGGCCAAGGCCATACCCAAGTGCTGCAACAGCAAATTCTGTAACAAGGAGCTCTATTGGCTCTGCACATGGGTTTGTACAGCACTGATTTACCTAAAAAGGGCTCAAAAGTGTCTCCATGCCCTTGTGCAGTGATGCAGAGATGTCTCACATTCACTGCGCTACTCCCAGTGATCTGGGAGTGTGCTCATGCCCAAGGGCGTAATTGTACCCCCAGGCTTTTGGAGCACAGGAATAGCACAGCTGTTAAGAGAAGAAAAATGTTTTATCTGTAACTCTTCTCTCTTAGGAGCTCATCACAAACATGATGGCTCTTGGTCCTCCCTCACTGCCGCCAGCCCTCTCTCTCGGCAGTGCATCTGAGTCTCCTGGCTCCAGGGTAGGTACTCATCCCTCACACCAGCCCCTGCTGCCTCCTTTTGTTCTGCTTCCCTCACTCACCAACTTACTTTCCTGTGCAAATGCCTCTTTTCTGTGCCACTGATGTCTGCTCTGCTCTTTCCACTGGAGTTCCCTACTCCCAGTGCCATCTCACTGTTATTCTGTTTCTTCCCTTCCTCTTCCACACACAAGATACAATCAGTCCTGGCTGCCTTTCATGCCCTTTGTTCCACAAGACCAAACTTGTAGCATCCCTATGGTGTCCTCTCTATTGTTGCCTGGACTCCAGTTGCTTCCACTGCTATGCACTGATTTTCTGGCCACTTTTCTGAGAAACACTTGGCGTCCCCTCCTGCACCCACAGCAGCCTGTGGAAATTTGTACTCTTCTTCCACGCTTTTTCTGTTGAATCATCTTATCTTTTTGAATGAAATTTTCAACTATTTGGATTAAAGGTTCCCATCCACTGATGATTAAATTAGTTCAGAAACTTTTCAAGTATGTTTTAATAACAAAATACTGTTCCTCCAGTGTTATGTACCTGGCATTTATACAGACCTATTTCATATGATAATGTTATCGTCTCCCCACATTAGAGGAAGTTCTGAGTAGAAGAGTTAATCAAAACTCAATTTTCTCAAAGTATCATAGATGAATGCTTCTGAACCCAATTAGTATGCTTTCTGCTAGTCAAATAGACACAAAGATACTGAGGGTGGAGGAAGGAGAAAGGAGAGATGAACAGTATTTCTTATGAAATAAATTCCTATAATGGGAGTCAATTTGACTATAATTTGATTAAAAAATGTCTATTGTTTTTACATCCAGTGCTAAGAGAAGTGGAAATGGTTTGCACTTGAATTTTACATTAGGTTTCTTTGTAACACCAAAAGAAAGTTTTATTACTGTTCCCTCATCAAGTTCACTGTCTTCCATATTTTCACACCTCTGGATGCATGAACATCACTGAAAGGTTCATGCTCATGTGCTCCCCCCATTGCTGAATCTGGATTGAAATAAACCAGATTAAAATGAGCCCCAACTGAGGGAAAATTATTTTGTAAATGTCTCAATCAACCTCCAACCTCAGCCCTACAGATCTCTGCAGAAGCTCAGCAGACTCTCACCAGGGAAGCAGAAAGAGCGCTAACCTATACTCCCACTGCAAACATTAACTAATTTATCCAGATGTCAGGGTAAAGAGTATGTCTTACCTTTGTTTGTACATGAAATAGGGAGATGGGGTCATGAGGGAGGGAAGGGGAAAAAGGCTCTTTGCTCATACAATGAATACTGTCACAGCTGGTAGATGCTGCTTTGATTTCCCTGTGCAAGCGTGACTGACAGGGACAGTGCTGCCCTACCATCGATCCTCAAGGCTGGGGTCACATGGGCTCAGAGTGGAAAACTGCCTTCAAAGAACATGAGTGGGGGGTCAGTCACAGGGCACAGGTTTCTCTCAGTCTCACACGTGATCGTGGGACAACTGGAAAAGCAGGTAAGTAGGGGTAAGGAGAAATCCAAGCTTGGGGAACTAGGCCAGAAGCACAGAGCATAGAAACTTGACACTGAAAACAAAGGGATACAGGTGAAATCTAACCCCTGCAGGGTTTGTGAGCCTTGGAAGCTGCAGCAGCCCCCAGGCAAAGTGAGAGCAAACCTCATGCTGTAGCACAGGACAGAAGTGGTCTGGCTATTTAAGGCATTTTAGCCAAACGTTACTCCCATTTAAGTTAGCAGGACTGCATGGATTTAGCAGCAGCTGTGTGGGGCTTGGCTGCTGGCTGGGGTTAAATCATGAGAGAGGACTAAAGGAAAGCAATATAATCTATTGAAAATAAATAGCTCTTGACCAACTAACTGGATATTTTTAATGACCTTATAAATTTAACTGACATTTCAAGAGTTTCAATGCTATGAAATAAAAATATTTCACACTTTGCTCACAAAATCCTTATTACACAGGGGAGTAACATAAAATGTGACACATCATACTGATCAAGAAAAAATTGAGAGGAAGCATTGAAGAGACAAAATCTGCATGAGAAATGCAAGAGGAACAAATCTTATTTCACCTCCCTTTCTCTCTCTGCTGAGTACAGATGAATCCTAGGAAATTACCTTGCTGTGCCATCACCTTTGAGAATGCTCTGAGGCTGTAAGCGAAAATGATGCCTTACACATTATGCAAATATAAAGTCACACGTCTTAGGCACAGAAGTGAAGAGCTGCCACGCAGAGGAGCAGGGATCCTGAAGGACTGCTCCAGTGAATAACCAAGCCCACACAAACTACACAGTGTGACGTTCTGGCCCAGGCACATCAATCCCCTTCCTTAATGCATACAGAGCAGAGGACTGAGCAGGGGATAGAAAAGTTACTATACTTCTCCTGGTGTGCTCAAATGTCAGATCTGGTTTGGCATTCGCACTGAAGCACTGCAAAGTCAGAAATAGTTGAGAGAAGCACCACAAGAATTGCACACATAACAAGAATATAACAGCAGTGGAGGCAGGATCTTAATTAGAAAGAAATTATAAAAATCAAGATAGGCTTTTTAGTTCCTGAAAAGTGCCACCTAGACAGCTGCAGCTTGGAAAAGGAAACTGCCTCATTATAAGTCCAGGAGCTGATCCAAGTAGGTGGGCTACCAGCTGTAGGGTCATGCTGAAGATAAATTGTCAGGGAAGACTAAGACTCCTGCAGACCTCCTGCACAACTTTTCATGCAGCTGAACTTAACTCTGAATGGATAAGCTACATAACATTAGCTTGTCACAGGAGATGTACTTCAGGCACCAGTTGGTTTCTTTCTGGTTCTATTTGCAGCAAGATCAAATTGCACTTAAAAAGGGCACAAGGGATCATGGCCACTGCTGGGTTGGGGGGCTCCTACCTCAGAGAAAAGCCACTGAAAAATGTGGATCATTTTCCTGGAAGATTGAACACCAGTAACACTGAGGTATTCTTGTACTTTGCACTGGTACCACAGTACCACTGGAAAGCCATCAAAAGCAAATACATCTTTAGGGAAAGTATTTTAAACCACTGACTTTATTAAAATACTTAATACACGGTTTTTAGAGGAATGTACTTACATTTTCTGGAAACTCCACTGAACCCAAATTTTAATTATATATTTAACAAATGACAAAACAGTGGATGAAATCATGCTGTACACCAAAGAGCAGACAAGTCAGAGTATTGTTTTTCATCATCATTGTTATTTTCCTGGCACAGACTCTTCTTTGCTTTTTAGCTTCAATCTCTTGAATATCTAGTAGCAGAAAAAGGAGGTTTGCATTTCTCACGGCATTAAACTCATCTGGTCCAAGCAGAAGTCCATTTGTTTTCACAAATTCAAACCTTTTCTCTTCATTCAAACCTTCCCCAGGAGCCTCCCCTTCCAGAAAAGCAAAGGTGATTGACCTCTCTGAAAAGCTACAGGTCAGAGTGCAAGATGAATTTGACAGCCAAATGTGAACATGGAGCTCTGTACCTTCTCAGAATCATTACTCTTTCAAAATATCCGTTTCAAACCAAGAGTGGGAAAAACGACACTGTCAAAATACAAGGGCCAAAACACATACATGGACTTAGTGGAATGCACATGAAAGACAGCTTGCAGTGCTGCAGCTCCGAAGTAAAACGTAAATCAGAAGCTAGGTCTTGTTGAAATACAAGATGCAAGAGCTGGGAAGGAGAAAGACGGAAATAACCTGGACACATTCTTTAAAAAATGAAATGTCCCAACCTCACGAAGAAGGCTGTAATCATCATAGACACTGCAATTGCCATGAACCATGAAGATCAGTGACAAAGTATATGTTATGACAATCTCACTGACAAGTATAATCTGGGGGAAATTATTCTTATCAAGCAAAGAAATAATTAACTGTGTGTTTCGATGCAAGATGCACAGAGGATGCATAGGTTTTCACATCAAATTAGTAAGGCTCTTTTTAAGAGATCATTTTGCAACCTTGCATAGGAGATATTTTTCAATAGATAATGTGCAGAAACTATGTACAGTTGAAAAAAAGAACGTTGATGAAAGCATTTTTTCCCCTCAAGTTTTACCATAGTATAAAAAGTAACTTATATAACTCCTTCAGTTCTCTAAAACACATATGGAATATCCCAGAAAGAGAAACCAGGAATGCCATCTAAATGATGTCGTGTGCATTTATACAACAGGTTGAAACAACCAGAGAAGCCACCACAAAGCAAAGTCACAAAGTTTTCATATAGAAAAAAATAAAAAAGGAGTAAATTTTGTTTACAAACATGAAAACTCATTTAAACAGAAATGCATTTTAGTTATAACAAATAAATGACCTTCACTAATCAGACTACTGAATGGATGGATGACTCACACACTGAGTAAATGATAGAAAGAGCCAATTCAATCCCTGCTTGATAAATGGATAGTAAACTTTAAAATCTGCATTTGGTTTCCAATTAATCCCAGCTCAGAACAACTCCTCCCTTAGACAGCCAGACGGCAGCTTCTCAAAACTAATATTATGAACATCTGCCAGCCCTCTGCAACAGAAGCCATTAGGGCATTCATGTGCTTCTTCATTTGGTATGAAAGAAAGCCAGCCAGAGGATGAGCACAGTGCCACAGGACAGCCAACTCCATCTTTGAAAATGAGTGTCCCGCTCCCTGGGACACTCATCCACCGCCCCAAAATTATTTACTTTTGCCCAGCCATTATGTCAACCAGCAGACTTTCTGTCTGATGTGGCTTTCTTCCGCTGAAACTACCTTCTCCTTTACACAGGAGTTGCCTGGCATTTGTGTTGCCATTTTGTGCCTGGATGCAAGACTTGGTTATCAGCGCTGCTTATTACTCTTGCATATCACAGTGATGTGTACTTTTAGTAGTATTTACAATGGTATCACTGTGGAGAACTAAGCCCTGTACTAGAAACGGTCTCTTTAACAGAGACCTTAATACTAAGGATTTGGTACATTTCTGATCTACAGATAAAAAGGCAAAGCTAAAATCAGCCCACTATACATTTGGCATTAGGTTCAAACATGGGGAAAAAGCAAACATCCAGCACATTCCCTTCTTTCAAAGGGACACTATTTACAAGAAGAATTCGCCTTTTAATATTTCAACAACAAAAACCCAGCTAATTTTGAAATTAGAGTAATCTAAGGCGGCTTAGTTTTTAATCAACAGAGAACACAAAAAACATTGCTGTACGCTGTTAAACACAAATCTCAGAAATGCAGGGAAACTATGATCTGTTATACTATGGGCGACAAATCACAGCCAGTTTAATAACAACAGTAAAAAAAACACTTCTGCTTTTTTTAAACACAGCTCCTAAAAAGTACGGCATCCCAATATTTCCTCAGTTCCAGATTGCTGACATTATAAATTAAATGTGAAAAGAGATCCATATATAAACAAGGCAGCTTTCCACTGACTTCATTGTACTTGGTTCTTGTCTAAACCTTTGGAAACCTAATCTTCAAATACCATAATGTAAGGTTGAATTTATCAGTTACAAAACAACGTCCATTTATATGTGGAATTCAGAAAAACAAAACGAAAACCAAACTGAAAAAACACACACAAGTATTTACAGCAATTGAGATCTCTGTCTTCCCAGCCTTCACACTTGTGTGTCACCTTCTGCAGAACTGTACACATGTGATCCTCTGAGACCAAGGCCCTATGTTATGGTACGAGGCCTTTTGGGCGGCGGGGGTGGCATGAGTTCAGTGTCAGGGTCGAGGTGGTGCTTCCGCGTCTGTCCTTGGGAAGCTGCTGCACATCGGTCGATGAACTCAAACAGCATCTCCTTTGTCACTGGATTCTGGATGCTGTTGCAGACAGCTGGGAACAAAGAACACATTCTCATGTAACTAAACTGATTTGTTCTAGTTGGCACTTCAATAACTTCACCCCCTCTTGGCAAAATAACAACATGCTCTGGCTCAAGTATTAAGGCTTAAACACACGCTTCGACAAGGTGGTTGTGTCTGGAGTCATGAATCTCTGCTCTTACCCCCGGAGAGCAAAGCAATGCCGTGGGCCTCTACTCTCATGGGAGTCTCTCTTTCTAAAACAAACTAAAGGTAGGGGTGTGTGTGTGTGTGGGTGTGTGTGTGTGTGTAAGGCTTCCTGAAGCAACTATAAAGCCACCAAAACCTGACATCCTATTGAGGCAAGGAACACCAACGAAGGCCTTGTGAGACACGGCTTTGAAATACATATCAAGTCCAAGCAGACAGAAACAAGACTGGCTTCTAATATTAGAAATGTCTGAATTATGGTAATTTATTTTTTTCACCAGTAAATTCTATAAATACCCTAAAGCTCCAATGCAGAGTCCTTTTTTTTTTTTAACCCATGGGGAGGAAAGACTTGACACCAAGCAAATGGCATGTCTAGAAAACCAGACCATATGGTGGAGGAGCAGCCATGGTGCTGTGTGGTGGCCAAGGCACACATGTACAGGCACTCCTGGGGTACTTAACTCCCCAGACCACAGTTGCTAAGTCATAACCTATAGAACAAATAAACAGGCTTACTTAACTTGAAACAAATAAAATAATTTTTTAATACTTTACTATGTAACTTTGTATTCCTCTAATTAATCCTCCTGAGAGCCTTAGAGGAGGAAAAAAAAGGAAAAAAGGAGCATGAAATTAAGTGCGAAACCTACAACTATCTTGGAAGAAAGCACAAAATGATTAGAGGATAATTGATAGCATGTAAGGGCTGGCCACAGTAAGGATGCAATTTCCATGCAAAACAATCTACTGACCCCCTAGAGTACTAAACAGGACTCCTTAAAATGTATCTGCAATGTAGCATTGTTACGAATAACAATCATTCTCAAAAGCATTCCTTTCTTTCCTGCAGAATACCAGAACCAAAGGATTACTTTACAATTAATAAAGCACCTTTCTAGCATTAATTATCTCACTATTTTTGCTGAAAAGGTGCTTTAAGAGTTGGACAGTATTTGACTTTAGCAGTTGGGAAGCATTATGATTTCCAGTAATTTAGGAACAGAATTTGAGTCACATGGCAACTGGTGTAACTCAGTATCAGCTTTTGAGGGCTCCCTTAGCTTAATCACTCAAAAAGACCTCCTTTTCAATTTGAAAGGTAACAAAGTCCAAAAGCAAGATTCAGACAGATGCCTATTTTGTTGCTTGTTCAACCAAGTGGAAAAATAAATAGTATTTTTCATCAAGAGAAAGCTAATAGAGGAGAAAGGATCTAGAGAAAGAAGTCTCAAATGATAAAAGTGTAACTTCTGGAGAGTCTGATAAATTATCAAAAGTGAAAACTCAAAGCCAAAAAAAACCTCCCATTCTGAAAATTCCTACATAAAATTTGAAATATATCTTTAAAAAATATTCCTGTAGCATTTAATTTTCTTTTAATTTTAATTTTTAGGAAGTTCGCTGTGTTTTGGAACAAAAAAATGAAAAGAGAAAAAGGACAAATACATATGCTCTTAAGAATGAAGGAAAGAAGAATATGCTATTTAAAAAAAAAGAGAGAGAGAGAGAGAGAGAGAGAGAAAACTTGAAAACTTCAGGGAAAACTAACTATTGAAACACTAAGGTAAACCAGAGAAGAAAAATTTAGGTCGTGGTCACAAAGAGATGTCATTGTACTTGTATAACTTTTTGTGGTCCATTCCTCTTTCCTGACCTAACTGCTCAGAAAGTATTTCAGCAACATTCTATGCCGGTTCCCTAAGGTGCCAATAGATTTATTATCTCCTGGCAAAATGACCACATTGTGTTTATTCAAGAAAATCTATCACTGCTCAGGCAGAACTACAAGTAGAAAGGTCTAGAGAAAATCCTACATCAGCCCGAGTAATTAGCATGGTCTTAAATATGATTAAACTTCATTTTGGCACTTAACAGAAGTCTGTATCAATATGCTTATTGCTACTCAGCCCTGCACACACTTCTACTCAAACTCTTACAATTCATCTGGAAGTAAGTATCAACCTTTAATTTACAATACTTGGTAATATATTTTTTGGTAGAGGAACATAAAGGTCTTGCAACTCTGCATGAATATACCCTCACCTTTCATTAGTTTTTCTGCTTCATTGTTTGTGTAGCTATTGTTGAAACCCAAGATGACATTTTTCTCCGATTAATTTTCTAGCCTATCTGCCAAATAATGGTTTTGGCATTTTAATGGATTTTTTGTTTAACTAATTCCACTCATAATGTGCCAGTTTGCATTACATCCCAGCAAGCCAACAGAAGCTAGGCACTGATGTCAGCTGAAGTGATGCTATTGTAAATAAAAACTTTCTTGGCTGTGACTTGAAAGGCATGCCCTGTCATTTAAAGTCATCTTTGCACAAGTGTTTGCAGTTCTGCAAAGATTTAGGCACTTGATTCTGTGTTACCTGTTAAATTCTGTATCAGAGGATTGGTTTGACTGATTTTATCAAATAACCCTGTAGCCAGAGGATTCATGCTATCTAAAAACTAGTGATGACATAAGCATTTGCAAGATGAGG
Organism: Hylia prasina; assembly: GCA_013397195.1. Classification (NCBI taxonomy): domain Eukaryota; kingdom Metazoa; phylum Chordata; class Aves; order Passeriformes; family Sylviidae; genus Hylia; species Hylia prasina. The sequence continues at coordinate 266,327 of VYXD01016084.1, forward strand.
CATTACTATAATAAACTAGGGGAGTCAGGACTCAGACCTGTTCTCAGAAAAGAGAACACAGAGAGCCTTTCCTACTCAAAACAGAACAGAGGTAAAATATTAAAATTTTAGCCTGAGAAACTTCTAAAGCAAATTGTTCTACTCACCCATGGCAGTGCTGTAGGCATTTGGAAAGCTTTTGTCTATCCTCTGTCTCATGAAGACCCAGCTGTTGTTCTCAAACTTGCACTCTATAATTTTGTTGTCGTACTGTTTGAGTTCTTTTGTCACCTGCATAAAAAAAATGTTTAGGATAAACAGATTTTAATTCACAATTTTTTTCTTTCTTTTAGGCATAAATAATAGAAGATTAAAAGCTGCCCTGCATTTTTCACCAACATGCCTCCATCCTACACAAAAAAATTGCACAGAATACATCTCCATTTTACATATGCTCAGCTACTCAACATTTTAAAAATACTTTTCAAATTTGCTGTCAATATTCAGCAATTATATTATGCTAAAACATCAGCAGTGCTAACAGGGGGGGAAAAAAGTCACTTCTGGCCCAAATGCAAATAGGTTTCCATGGGAATAAACTGCTTCCAGTTTAAGTGCTGCTGCCAGTCTAAGTGCACGAAATGTATTATCCATGTTTCATCAACCTTCTTTGTTGAAGGTCTCACAGCAAAATGTCAGATTTCAATACTGGAAAAAGCTTACAAAAATCATTCTACTCTTTACATGACTGAGGTTTTTCTTCTTTTTTTTTTCTTCATTTGTCTTTAAAAATTAAGATTGTAACTTCAAAATAATGCAGACTTTCAACTTACATATATTCTAAATCTTCTTCAGGACTCTATTGATTCACAGATTTGTCAGCAGCCAATCCTGAGCTATTTGTCTTTCTATTTGGCACTGTGTGGTTTGGAAATGTAGTTTATATGCACTGGACTTCGTAGTTGTTTTGGCTACTTCATCCTATGCATCCTAATCTATGACACAATGCAAAATTTTCATGTAACCATGGAAACCTGAGAACCTTATCTAGCGCTTTAACAATTTTACCCATATACTTTACTTTGTTCCAAAGAGCCTCTTCAGCAGTACAAGCTGTATTTAACTGCTAGCTGCATTTAGTTGCTATAGTTTACCAATAAAAAGCTGTACAAGGTAATGTAGCACTTTGGATTCAGGATCTTATGCATAAGCGCTCTCATAAAAAGGAGGTGGTTATTGCAATTCATTAGCATAATTTTTCACCTCTGTTGTCTACTTGCTCCTGAGCAGTGACACGGGAATTTACTACTGTCAGAGAGATGCAGATTTGAAAAAGGCCATAGCTGTCTCCAGACAGCTTAATAACACATACAGTGGAAAAACCCATGAACCACTTTTCCATTAACTCCCAGATAAAGACAATTAATTAAGGGAATGGTCCTGAGCATGGATCAAGTCCTCCTATACTGCATAGTACAAGATTCGATAAGCAGAATCCTAACATTGTTGGTATTTAATCTGAATACTTGTGTTCATTCCTGGATAAGGAGCCCTAGGATTCTACTTGTCAAGTGAACACGGAACTTTAAGAAAATTTTGTAACTGGCTTACAACTGAGTCCTGTCCTGCTGCAGGACTGACAGAGTTTGAGTCAGGTTTTCACATCACACACTATTTTTTATCCATTCCAGTACCTGCAAAGAGGTTTTTTCCTCAAATCATTTATTCCCTAAGTGAAATTTGTGTCTTCTATTGATCATTAGATTGCTCAGATTAGCAATGTTTTCCTTTGCAGAAAGCTCTGCACAACACTGCACTTCTTCCATCCTCACTAAAAAGCTACATGCAGCCCAGAGGTTTGACTGCCACATGTTTATGGATGCATTATGTTTCATTAGATGTATACAGGAAAACACAACATCCTTTTCCAGTGTACATAAATACATGGATACATAAATCCAGGAAGAAACTCCTGGCTGTGCAGTGCCTTGGGAAGGTATATTATTTTGAAAACAGCTGCCTAGTGGAAGTGGGGGCAGCAGCCTGATTTTCTGCCAAAGAAGGGAAATGTTAGAAAGATCACCTGATAGAGAAGGAAATGCATAAAATTGCAGGTAATGACTTCAACTAACCACCCACCTCATAAGGTTTTTTCATGACCTATCATTCTTCAAGTGTTCAGATGCTCAGAATAGCAATAAATTAGATGGCAGCTTTATCTGACTGTGGCAATTAAGCAATATTATTAACTATCAAGAGACTTGCTTGGCCATTCATTAGTGATCTGGAAGATGGATCTTCCCACAAAATATGAACACCTGCCAAAGCATTGACTTAAATGAATTTTCCCATTAGAAAACTGGTGATCACAGCCTTTAACAACTGCAAGTTGTAGTAACTGCTTTACAAAGGAAAAAACACAGCACCTATTCTTCCCTGTAGTTTGTTAAGTGACCTTAGTCTTACAAAGGTACTTATTCTAATATAAAAGAAACTTTTAGCAACTACTGGGCATTTGATTAAAACTACAAGTATTCTGAGCAAAACCCACTTTCAATATTAAAAACACTCTTCCACTATTGCATCTTAGTAGACTTCTAAATGGGTATTATTTATACAAAGGACTGAACAAGGCCACAGTGATTCTTGTATCTATAATTCACACCCTACATCTACCTATCATGCACATCCTACTTTCTGGAATTTCAGATTCAAAGTGAGACAGGGAAACCCTAAATTAAACTGTCTAGAAATTCCTTCCCTTTGGAAATTAATTCTGAGCTAGTCAGCACAGTGTCTTCCCGATTCTCCCTTTGCAGTGTATTCATCCCTCCTTCTTCCCTTTAAATATTAGTCTGTAGCAGCATTTGAATTATGCACCATTACTTCTCTTCCTGAGAGGTAGTTCTTCTAGCTTCTAGTGCTTCACAGGAGGTGAATTAGGAATGATGGCAGTTCTCAGCCAAAATGCATATCCTCAGTGCCAGTGCTTCTGCCACACTGTTGATAAAAGGCCTTGAACCAGCATTCAGCATTTTCAAGACAGAAATTCCCACCACAATAAGGATTCCATGGAGCCTGCCTTAATAAACATCTATTCCTTAGCCTATTTTCAGACAGCCAGTCAGAATTGGAAACACAAAGGATCAAGTCTTGGACATGGGGCTGTCAGACATGGTGTGCATCAGAACAGGTACACTGGTCTGAGCAACAACTGTGTCCTGGGCAAGGACAAACACCAACCTGTATACTTATTTCTTTTCAAGAGGAAGGAAATTGTTTACCAGCAGCAGTGTTCAGTGTTCAGTCTTCCTGCACATCCTTGATCTCCATATCAGGAACCAGCCTATTTGCCCAACAGAAATAATTTCCAAAAACACAGAGGAGCATCCTTTTGGAAGCTGATTCACTACATTACTGCTAGTCTGCAAGGCGTGGTTGGAAAAAAATGGGCTTGAGCTGCATCCCCATTTCAGCAATAGTTCATTATCAAATCAGACTGGTGTAATACAAGACCATTGCCTAAGAATGTCAGATTGCATGATTCTATCTTCCCTGCCCTGCTGAGAAAGACTTCCCCCACCATCATCATCTGGGCCATTCACTAGGGAGAACTTAAGTGGCATAGACTTATTTCTTTTTCTAAGAATGAAGACAGTTAAGGCTTAGGAAATCTCTCATTTTCCAGGCTCCTTCCATCCCCTATATTCTGAAAGAAATTAAAAATATATTTTAAAAAAATTAAAATATCTAACCCATTTCAAATTTTCTTGCCAGGCTGAACAACAGAGTCATTTTGAGATGAGTAACATGTAGCCACAGTTTATGTTAAATTAGAGCAAAATGTGAAAAAACCCTAATATATCCAGCTGAGAAAGTGAATAAACCATTTCAATTGAATGTAGTTAGCTCCAATCTCATGAAGATGCCTTTACTATCTCTGCTGACTACCAGCAGCCAATGCTTTTCTGCATCTCTCCACAGGGCATCTGACTGTCAGACTGGTCCATCATTCCACTCAAACATTAGTCTCATCACCCTTAACCCTGAAGGAGAATGAAATTCATGGGCAAGCCCCTACCCTACATAAGAGGCACAAACAATGCAAATTTAGATTTTAAGGTTATTAAGTTAGTATTTCAGAAAGCATGTCTACAATGGACAGGCTTAAATTTTACAAATGCATCTACTTTCCCCATTTTCAAGTTCTTTAGAAAGAAAAAAGGAGATAAGCCTTTAGATAAATGCAGGCTTGGCTGAAAGAAGCCTTGTGTTTCCATATGCATTGGTTTTTTCTAAGCAATTGAAATTATTTCAGTATAGTAAATAATCCCCTTTAAAGAAAGTGATGTTTGTAAGCAAAATCTTAAAACACTCCATTTCAAATTCTTTCTCTCTTTAAATGCATTTTTGCTGCACTTTCCCCCCTATTACCAAACACAGATAGAAAAACATTCTTCAATCCACACATTTCCATTCTTACTCCACACCCCTAGTCACCAGCCAATTTTTAAGGTCCCAGAAGAAAAGATCATAATATTAGACAGAGAAAACCTTCACTTCCATGAGAGAAAAAATGAGCAAAAGCAGCTGTTGAAATCCTACAAAATTAAAAACATCTTTATTTTGAAATACAGAATTAAAAAGTAAAAGGAACCATAACATAAAGGCAAGATGTATTCTAAATGCAATGGGTTTCTATTTTCTAAGAAGAATCTGCCTTTTTATAGCAAGCATGAGCAATGAAGGCATTTCCTTTTGATATGCTCAAATACACAAACTGTTTATTTTCTTTTTTTAAACATAAGTTCCAATGCCTGGAGATGAAAAAAGTTTAGAGCTGCTACATAAGGCCCAGAAAGTAATTCTTCCTCTTATTGATATCATAACTACATTTTCTCCATTCCAACTACATTTGCACAGCCAAAGTGAACAAACAAGTGAAAGAGGCACATCCCAAAATAAATGATCAGCTGTGTGGTCATGAAGGAGAAACCTTTTGGTTGCTTCCCAATCTCTTACTGCAGGAGAACTGGAGTCCCACACCTCCCTCAGGATGTCACCCTGCAAAAACTAATCACATTTTTGTAAGAATTGTACAAAACCGTAAGATGTGTGAGCTCCCTGTCCTGAGGGTATTGGGATATACTCAGGCACAAATGACAGCCTGGTAAATAAAACCTCTACAGCAAAACACAACATCTCAAATTCCAGTTTCTGCATCAGTCTCCAAATGCTGTGACTGCCACAACTGTGAATTACAATAGACTTTATTTCCAGACTTCTCCAGTGGTGTGGAATGTCCAAGACAACAGGGAGAATTAAACTGCCCACTGGTACTGACTCCACAGCAGTAGGGCAACATCTAAAGTTCAGGGAGATGCAATCACAACCGTCAGGGAATAAAAAGAAGAATTACTTGGGAATTTGAGGAAACAAAGAGGGGTCAAGACTTTCTGAAGGGATAGGATGGATATAGAAAAAATAAAGAAGTAGCAGTAACAAAATAAACCAGCTTCTGAAGATAGCCAAGCTCAAAGCAAGATCTTTTTAAAGACCAAACACTTAAAGGTGATGAACTCCAAGGACATTCATGTAAAACCAAGGCCACTGAGAGGAAACGAGGTGTGAGAAACAGGGATCCTTTGAAAGCACTCTTACGTGTGATTGCTGGTGAGGTCATGAACATAAGAAATTCTAATGATTTGAATAAGAACATTTGAGACAGTCAGTAGACATGAAGTTACTAGAGCCCCCAGCACTTATAGGGCACAGTCCAGCACCTAACACAGATCCCAAGATGTTCATTCAGTGCTTCTTCCTTGGACTCTTGGACTGTTTGTTCAGATGCTTTTGAAGAACTATTTCCCCATTCACATAAAGTACCTCCTAATTTTCATAGTCAAACTTCTCAAAGAATAAAAAATTTACAAGATGGTTGCTAAATGCCGTTCACATAAATCATGTACACTGAACCACGTGAATACTGTCTGCTGGAAAAAGTTAATCAGTTAATCTGCTTTGCATTTTTGCTCAAGTCCAAACAGATTTTGTAATGCAGCTTAATATCTATTTCTTTATACTATTCAACAGATTATTTTATCAAACCATAGATTTCTTGCTAAACTAAACATACTGATTGTGTTTCCTTTTTAAGGAATGTATAACCCAACAAATGGTTATCAGCTTGGGTAAACACAATGCAGTTGAGATGGTTATTTAACACTAATAAATGTTAAAGTTCAACTTCTAAGCGCAACTATGCTGCTTCTTATGTACATAGGAAATCGAAATCCTCCAACTTTAAGATGTCATTCCTGAAAAAGAATATAAAATTTTAGCACTTTTGTTCATGCCTCATTAAATCAATGCTAACACCAAGCACTGTAGAATCATGGGAGAAGCAAAAAAGAAAAATCATGTCTTCAAATTACAAAAGAGAGACTTTTTAAAATTGTGGATTTGTTTTAAAATTGTTTGGTTTTGACTTCCAGTGTCTAGCACTCTCACTTCATGATTTCTTTTTCTTTTTAATATATAATATTTTCTCAAAGAATCTCTCATTCTTACATGGAATAATTAAAAATATGGATACTGCTTTCTGATACATATAATGGGTTGGAGTCCTGGGGTTTTCCTGGCAAGTGACAGATGGAAACATCAGAAATAAAAAGCCTTCCTCTTATCAGTGATATTACAAGTTTAATGACTTTCAGTGCCAGCTGGAAATAGGTTTCTTAATGTATGTCTCCTGTCCACCTGACCTTGCAACTCCATTTGAACTATCTGTAAGAAACCGATGCTTCCCTGAGCTTTGCTTTTGACTCTCAGAGGAACACACTGGTATCTATGTGTCTTGGTTTATGGAACCAAAAATGTGTATTCTATTTTCATCTGCTGAAAGCAGTTGGGAAAATGTGGGTTTTTTCCTTTCTTTATCTCTTGTTACTCTGGGGGGAGGGGGGACTGTTGGATGCCTTTCTGATAATGGTTCAGCTGTTAAAACCGGGTGGGGTATTGTTTCTTATCTCTTTCACCACCCATCCTCCCTCCAGGGGGATATTTTCTGCTAATGGGCCATTAAGGCTCACCAATGACATGAAACATTTACATCATCCCAT
>VYXD01016084.1:273495-430865 GCA_013397195.1 Hylia prasina
TTTCCCTGGCGGATACCTGTCTTCTAAACCTAGACACTATGACCAAGCACGTAACTGGTAACTGCTTAGACCAAGATGTGGAACTAGACATGTGTTTGCACAAATGTTTTGCTCAATGATCACTCTTCTAGATTTTTTTTTATACTTTTATACATCTCATTTTACTCAGTGGTAAAGCCATTTGTCACAGCAAACCAATAAACTCTTCAAACACTTTTGTGGATTATAACTCAGGCATCTACATTACTCAAAGAGCAGCTGACCTTCCTCCTAGATATTGCCATCTCCACCTAGCTCCTGAGAGAACTCTAAAGCTTTAAAAACTCCTATTTTCTTTTAATCATCATCAGGAATGGGACATAGAGATTTGGGTGTCCACACACATCTTGAACAGTTAAATGAAACAAAGTAATAAATGATTGTCCTCCTAGATCGATATCCCTTGCCCCTGCGCTCTAATCATCACAGGTCTCTGGATTAAAGGAAAAAAACCTGTACATCTCTTAAAAACCGAGAAACGGAAGAATTCTGTGCTGAGGATTTGTGAAGTTGGCATAGCTCTGCTGCGACGAGTTCTTAAATAAAGTCCTATCAAAAAAGTAGCTCATATAATTCTGACCTTCAGCATGCTGATGAAAGAACAAGAAACTCAGGGGAATTGCAGAAACATCCAGGCATTAAGAGAGCAGCAACAGAGTTCTCAAAGCAAGTTGTTAGTCTGACCTTGTGCAGAGAAGATGTGGTTTTGGTGCAAACAGAGCTTCACCTGTTCTACAGCTCATGAATTTGTAAGAGAGTAAAAACAATGCTCTGCAAGCACCTGGGTTAGCTTTGCAGAGGCCAAAGATAGCCACCTTGTATTTGGCACACCATAAATAAGTGTAATAATAATAATCATCATCATCCCTGGAGTCAGTACTGAAACTTGAAAGTGTTTAAGTTCCAAAAAAACCAGGCAGATTCAAGCATAGTAGTAAAAGGCTACAGCAAACTGCAGAGCAGTTCAGCAGGTTATGCAAAAAACTAATTTAAAAAACAAAAGACCTTTCTGTGAAGGACAAGGAATTCACAGGAGGCTTCTGAAGAAAAAGCCACTCCTTCAGAAAGGTAAGCAACTGTACAAGGGGCAAGAGAACAAGGATATACAGTGCAATCTGGCAATAAAAAAAGCTGAAATAATAATATAGAAATGATTCTCTGAGAAAATATTTCACTCACAGCTTGATACATTTTGAGGACTGTACCTCTACCTGCCATGTGCTAGCTTGTGAAAGCCAGTCTTAACCCTCATTTGTTCACTCAGACTGCTTTTGCAAAAGGGAGCCTGCTCCAAACATGAAGCACTGCATAGTGAGACACAAAGATCCAGGAGACAAGAGTTATACATTACTAGTAAAGAATATAGTTTGAAAAAACCACTTAGCTCATTCATAAATTATTAATTTCTTAAAGCTTATTGTTCTCAGTTTGCAAATGAGGAAGAAAGAGTTTGTGGCCACACCACAGGCAAAGCATTTACCCCCCATTACATTTTCTAAACCCAATCCTAATTACCCCTCAGGTACTTACACTCATGCTACCAAGGAATCTTGTGACACAGGGCAGCTGAAATCTTGTTAATAATTTATCAGTAGAAACCCGAACAAGTCTTCCAGAGACAAAGCAATGCTATCTCTATTTTATAATCACTTTGGCAACACTACTCCTACACTTCAAAATAAATGAAAGAGAACCTACATGATTGTGTCAGAATAGGATGAGTTTTCCTGACATTTGCTGCCTTTCACATGCTGGAATTCACCTTGAATAGGATGGATTTCCAGACAACTGTTTGTGCTTCTCCCACATAGATTTTACAGGGTACTTTCTCATATTACTGTTTTTCATCTGTTCTCTGTACCCAAGCTCTTGCTATTGTAAGAGTCTAAGTTAATCTTGTTTTACCTGTAATTATTACACCATACAAGGGATCCTGTCACTTGCTCTCAAGACAGCCAGGTACGGGTTAGAGGGAGACTCCACAGGGCTGGGCTATCAGGGGCTTCCCAGCAGCCTGTCTATGGAAGGAAAAACTACTTTTACAAGTTCAGACACTATCTGATGGCTATTCATGTGGGATCCAGCTCTAGAAGCTCTTATCCTTGTAAGTTACATGCCTTTGATCAGCTTCAGAAAATCAATGAGCCCACACTACTGTCATCAGGATTGGGCGCTAAACCTAATTCTCGCTATTTCTTATCTGGCTTCTGAAATGTTCTTACAAACTGTGGGTTTCTAAACTCTTTCAGAAAGATGCCAAATCATATCAGAATACACCAAAAGAAATTTAAACTAGAATCCAAAGTATCAAGTAATTGCAAGTGAGTCTTTTAAACCCACTTTTACTGGTAACAACACACAGACTTCAAATTACAGCCATTAAGAATCATATTCTTTTCTTCCATTTAGATCCCAAACAACCACTTGCTTTAAGTTTTTTCCCCATAAATCAAAATTCACCACCAAGAACAACTGTGTCAACACTGTAAGGAAATTTGTTTGCTATGTTAAATTGAGCTTCAAAACCATGAACTGAGCATACATTTGTGATCACAAGTAATGCTTCCTCTTATATCCATTCAAATTGTTTACCTTATTACAGCTTATTATAAATGTACTGTCTAAAATGCAGCAGCATGACTGTTCCATTCCCAGACCCTAATTTTATGATAATCGTATGTAATATATTCATATGTCTACTTCACTGCCTAACAAAGCCCAAACTGGTTTCTTAGCAGATCTGATTTCCCCATGGTTCAAATTTCTTTGCCTCAGAACGTTACTGAAAAACAACATTAAGAAAGATATAATCAAAATTTTACTTTGTATTTTGCACTATAGTTGGCAAACAAAGGAATATATCATTGGAGGCTGAATTTGGAATACTGACTTTATCAAATACTGGTATCTAAGTGATATGTAAATTATTAAACATGCTATGCAAGCATTATTAGAAAAATGGGGGTAGGGAGTACGATTATAAATTTATAAATCTTTTCGGCATCTAGAAATCCTATTAATACTTGAAAACGTTGAGATTGTACAAAGAGAATGTGCAGATAAACTAAGACCAGAAACAGCAAACTTGCTTTTAATCTCCCATATTTAAAATATGTGTTTTAGTTTTTGCCTAGAACACATTCACAAAAAAAATAGTAACTTTTTTTCTTCATAAATTTCAGAGGCAGTTCCTAGTTACTTATAAATCTGACACTAGAACATAGAGAGATTTAGAGGACTTGTAGGAAATAGAAATTCTTTTGATCCCCATCTATTCCATTAGCCAAGCCTCCTAAGAACCAAAGATTTGAGCCAGAGAGCTCAGTCTTGCTCATTGTAGCTTTTACACAGTACAGGTAATGGTTTTTTTAGAAGTCAGATCTTAAAATCAGAAAAGTCTCTTACAGCAGAATAACATCTTTTTAATTAAATTTTCAGGGTTTGTATTTGTATTATATATTTGTTTTGGCTGGAGTAGCATTAATTTTCTTCACAGTGGCTGGTGTGGGACTGTGTTTTGGATTTGTGCTGAACACAGGGATGATAATATAGAGATTTTTTGTTATTGCTGAGCAGGGCTTACACAGAGTCAAGGCCTTTTCTGATTTTTATATTGCCAGGCTGGGGGTGCTTGGGAGGAGACACAGCTGGGACACGTGATCCCAACTGACCAAAGGGACATTCCACACGATGGAACATCATGCTCAGTATATAAAGTTGAGGAAGAAGGAAGGGGAGGACAGTGATGGCATTTGTCTTCCCAAATCACCGCTAGGTGTGATGGGGCCCTGCTCTCCTGGGGATGGCTAAACACCCGCCTGCCCATGGGAAGCAGGGAATTCATTCCTTGCTTCACTTTGCTTGTGTGCACAGCTTCTGCTTTCCATATTAAACTGTCTCTATCTCAACTCATGAGTTTTCTACCTCTACCCTTCCTACTCCTTCCCAGGTTCTGCTACTGAGGGAGGGAGGGAGAGTGAGTGAGTGAGTGAGTGAGTGAGTGAGTGAGTGAGTGAGTGAGTGAGTGGCTGAATGGGGCTTGGCTGCTGGATGGACTTAAACCATGACAATAATAAAAACTTTTATTTTTGTAATACATGACAAAAAAAGTCAAACTTTTAAACCCCTGATATTTTGAGGGGGCATTCTTACACCTGATTGCTGAGGTTGGACTTCACAACCCTGCTGATTCGCCTTTATTTTTGTAAATAATGAGTTTTAATAGGATGACTTTTAGGTGACTGTTAGAACCACTTGAATGAGGAAGCTGATAAATGCCTTGATGAAACACTGCAATAATATACAACACAAAGCCAAGTGGAGCCGAAAAATGATAACAGTGATAACAAACAAACAACAAAAATAATCTCAGCAGTCCTATGACATCAAAATAATAAAGCAAAGATGTTGGGGAAAACGCTGCAAAAGTCATGTTAGGGATTTTTCATCCTTCTATGATTTCAATTAGAAGGAAAATAATCTTTTTTTCCCATTACAGATAATACACCAGAACAAAAAGATTAATAGCTGCTGACTTAACGCAGACTTTCAAAAATTAGCTTTGATCAAAGGAAGTGCTATAGTGAAAGTCAACTGCCCTAACCCACTTCTCATCTGCCTTTATAGCACTGAGCTGGCATGAACTCCCTCCCCTTTCTTGAATAGTTTTCTTTAAACTTCAAAGCCTAACTGGCTTTGAGGCTTAAGACACAGAAAGCTTTTTCCTTCTTCTTCAAAAGCAATTAATGACATGATGTATAATCTGACCTACAATCTAGTATCTAAGCACACAGGTCTTCTTGATCATTGTGAGGCTACAGAATGTAAGGGGCTCGACAGAGAAGTTAATCGTGGCTCAGTAACTGCAAATGGTTTTAGGGTGCCTGCCAGCTGATGAGGTCAGTCTGCTGCAAGAAAGGTAAGCAAGGGCTAATCTATCAATGGCACAAATTTGTCGATAAATGAGGCTATAGAGGGATTCTTAATGCTCTACCTTTTATTGCAAGTTCCTCTTTCCTTTCTATGACTTGTTATTAATATGTCTGCAGAGTTCGGAAGCCAGATTTCCCAGGACACCACGGTAATGGATGTGGGGTGGAGCAATACAGACTGCAGTGATCACAAGGCAGAGGAATGGACAATATTCATGGACTTTCAAGAGTCAGAACTGGCTACAAAAGATATAATGGATTTTGCAAGATGTGGTCTGAGAAATCTATAAACTCCTTGGTCTGTTTGGGCAGCAGTGTTTCCAGCAAATCAGTAAGGACCGTATCTGAATTTTTGTTTCACTAACAGCTAAAAGAGATTGCAACTTTGAATGATGAGTGCTGATAACAGGAAATAATTAATGCTTTAATAGCTGGCCCTGCCAAAGCCCTGAAAGATAGGAAGTCTGGGAAAGTCCACTGTACATGAGCATGCTTTTTCATGGCTTTGTCCATACATTTTGTTATTTATATATGGCATCAATAACAAAGTAAATAAGCAACATTCAGTCTTCATTCTTATTTCACAAAACGACTTCATCCACTTGCAAAAGCTAAGGCAAGCAAAGCCAAGGAGAGTCTCTTGAGTTTTCTAACCATATGATATCTCCAACAAAACCCCTGTCATAAAGCTGATTCCCGCAAAGATCTCTGCATGGGCCAATTCTTAAATTCCCTAGAATTCTAAGCCTCATTTGAGTGCTCTGCTCAAGTGCTACACTTGTGTTTGAGCTGCTGTCCTCCCCTACTTATGGCTCAGGACTAAAACAGCTTTAGTTCCCTAACAAATACAGTTAAAAACATCTATTTTGCTTTTTACATGATATAATAGTATTTCAAATAACATCATAAGCCCTTTCTAGAGACAGCCAGTGACACTAACAAGTCCATCTAGGAAAAAATAAATCCTTAAAGGCTCTTCCCTAGAAGAACAGAGATAAGAAAAGAGAAATTTAAAAAAAACCAAAAAAAAAAGAAAAGACATAACAGCAATTGCAACTCTCTAAACCTGTTATCCAATAATCTCAAAGTGTATCTTTACACTTGTAATGTGTATAAGTAACTTGTAATGTTACACTCATTCCATTAGCACGCTTTAGATAAAACAGCTGTATGTGCGTAATTCTTCAGTTGAGAAGTCCGAGGTAAAAGAGAGTTGATTTGTCAGGCAAGAGTGCACACAGTGGGGAAATTCATGAAAAGCCATGGTTTGTAGTTTACTGCTATAAGTATTAGCACTAACTACTAATCAGTAATTAGTTAGTACAGATTTTTCCTTAAAGTTCTGAATGAAATATTAACAAGGTGGTAATTAAGTAATTCAAGGTCTGTTTGCTTTAGTGTTTGCATTAGCATTAACTTTAGTATTGTAAATCCAAAACCTGACTCACTGATCTATAAATGTCCTTCTAAATTAATGAAAGACGTCCTTCGCTTTCCTTCTATTGAAGCTAAATTATTCTGAAACCCCTTTCTATGCATTAATGGTATCCAAAGTGTAACAGGTGGAAAGAGAATGCAATGATGTAATAAAATGCAGTAATTGTACTTTGCATTATTTTCTAAAACAAAGACATTATTGCCCCTAATCCTGCTTTTGCATATTCTCTTACATTGCTTGTGCAACAGATCAGCCTCTTCACTACACCCCTGAAAGGTTTAAAATAAATGCTACAACATTAGTAGTTAATCTGCTCCTGCAATGATCACCAATCAAGCATGGCTAACCACGACCCACTAATGAAATGAAGCAGAAGGTGGGTTGCATTTGTGTGTATTACTGTTAAATTACACCTGAGTAGGTTAATGTATGACACCAATGGGGCATTTTATTTCTTGTGTGGTGCAGCAGGAACACACAGGCAATGGGCAGCTCCTCAAGGCAGTGAGGACCATGGTCAGTATTAACCACTTCTGGAAGGGGCAAGAGGTTCAAGAGCTCTGTTTGGCTCACTGCCTCCCACTCAAAGCACCATCAGGGTCTTGGCTGACCCAGTGAGAGTCCATGGATGATTTCCGCCCAGTTTAGTGAGATAACTGCCTTCCAGCAGACCCTAGGTCATTAATTCTGTTCTGAAACAATGCTGACTTCACTACTTCAGGCATGAAAAATAGAGAAAAATCTCACATCATTTGCTGGTACAGAATCCAGCACGACATCTCATGAATCTACCACTGAGAACATGCTCAAATATTTTTTATTACAACACATTAAGCTAAAATCAATAGATTCATTTACTGAAATGGATTTAGTACTTCAGCTAACCAAGGGAAAGTAACACTTCTTAAAAAGAAGTGACATTTCATTATAGCATTTGGTTGTAAACTCACTGGCAGAAATTTTTCTGTATACCAATTAAACAGTAACTCACTGGAGTTAGTAACATAAAAAGCAATATTGCGTATTTACAGTTCCCTTCTCAGTAAATGAAAACATCTACAGTTCTCAGCAATACAAATAAAGTCTCTGCATGATGGTTCAAGCAATGCTGACACATCTCTGATCTTTTCAAATATTTCTGAACTATTTTTCCCGAAGATATAATATGCTATTGTCTCTACAATCAACCTTCTTTTCATTTGGGGAGAAGCAGAAGTGGCATTCGAAAACTTCAATCTGCTGAAATATAATAGCACCACTGAGTTCTGTTGTTGTTCACTTTTATTCTCACTTTATGCTAGAAAGATAAAACCACAGTGGCTTTACTACTGTCAAATAAAAGGTAAATGAATAATGGTTTTGTTGACTGTTACATAACAAGATACTGCATCACTATTAGTCAATTGAGTTTTAATATATATTTCTCTCTCAAATGTGAAACTTTACCAATACCATAATCATTCTGGAAAACTGCTAAGGAAAGGTATATGTGACCCTTGCAATGAAAACTGTGAAACCAAACTTGGTAAAGAAATAATTTAAATATTTTATGTAAATTACACAAATAGGGAAACAAATTAAGAATTCAAAAAGAAATAATCTTACCTGATTTACTGTCTATGTACAGCTCCATTTTCCCCTAGGATTACTGCTTTGTAGATATCAAGGACATTTTTTGAATTGCACAAGGCACTATTTATCGTTTCCTTGGGTAGATCAGCATCCCTCTATTTTTACTAGTAGGAAATCTCATCTTTTTGCCTACAGGCCAATCTTATGGGCATAATCTAGTTTAGTTACATCTTCCTCCTTATTTACTAACCATTTCTAAGAGCCACCAACTTTCTCAAGAGTTCTAACAGACCCTAAGCTTACTTAGTAAGTCCTCGCAGGACTTACCTGGTTTTGAAGACTTTTATTTTAGGATAGAAATGGTGGAAAAAATGGATATCTGAAAATCAATTACCAGCAGCTGAAGTGACAATTAAGATACAGGACTTGTCTGTGGGGAACACTATGCTGGAAATGCTCACTTCCAGTTAAAACAGCTGTACAATTAGAATGTGGTTTTATTCCAGCCTTTAATCTCATACTTAGAAAAGTCCAGAGAGAAAGGCAAGATGAGTATTTGCACCACTACATTAGTTACTTTAACCGTTTTCCACGACCTCTACAAGGAGCCTGCAGGGTCTATGGTGGCTGAAATTAGATCATGTGACCTTCTTTATAGGTATTCTAATTAGACAGGATATTATCTACAACCCCATGTCCTTTCAAAGCTGATATCCTGCATAATTATCTCATTTGATATTTCTTCTACCTTCTATGTTACTGTTTGCAATCCTACTCTTTTTCATTTATCTAAATTTAATCTGCATTTACCTTTTACTAGTCCGAAACCAGCACAATAACTCTCAACACAATAATTTTTGCCATCAACTGCTTTTTCTCCAATGTTATCAGTATCTGACATTTAAAATATTACTCATTCATGATATTCACTATTCATTTTACATATACTATAAAGAAAGGTCTTAGAAACAATTTCCTAGTCAAAGAATTTCCCTATTATACCATCTCTCACCCTTTGCAACTTCAACATCTTGATTTATTCATGAGTAATTTATTTTAAAGACATTATCATCTGCATTTCGCAAAGGTACTACAAGTTCAAGCTCATTTATCAAGTTCAACCTCATTTGTTCAGTTCAGATTCAAAATAATTCACCTCTAAAAAGCTTAATAAATTTAGATACTCTTTGCCTATAAACTATACAGTAACAATTTGCTTTCTTTTCCCCCTTCAAGCCTGATCTTGGCTGATGTTCTCATTCTTTAAAACAATAAACAACTAAGAAATGGTAAAAAAAGCCTAAAAAGGTTTGTTGCCCCTTTTAATTAGAATTCATTTTCAATAGGGTCTGATATTTATAATTTTACTTAGAATCTATTTTTTTATTTATTCTTTCTCTTCGACTATTATCCATCCCACTGCTTTTATTTCACTTGCCTCCACTACCAACAAAAGCCTCTAATTGAGAAAGAAAAGACAAAGAACTTATTTCAAAAATCAGAACAGATTAATAAAGAACAGTTATGATCACAAACATGATATGAAATGAGTATTTTCTGACAGAAACAATAAAGACATACAAATTTTAGACACTACTTTCTCTGAGAAGACAATTATCTACAATAAGTTTCCTAAATTGCCTGAAACTCCAAAAACTTGAGGACACTGCCATACTGTCTGAGTATTATATTCTAGTCAAAAGAAAATGCAAATGCAATCACATTTATGGAAACTAAGCATGGGGATGTCTACATCAAAGGAGAAAACAGTCCCTACTGCCAGTCAAGCATAGGAGCTGGCCCCATAAACAGCTGTTGTCATCAAGGTATCTTCAATTATTCAGAACAAATTACACACTCTGTGTGCAAAGGCACACCCAAACCAGGTTTGACAATGCAGTTAGAACAGAACAGCTGCAGCAACAAATTACCATGTTGAAGAGCTTAAAATCATCATGGACAAATCATTCTCTCTGCCAGATGATTTTTGTAAAACATAAGAAAGCAAAACAAAAGATGCTGCCAAACCCAAATCACCCATGTACGGGAGCCAGAACACTCTCAAACACTGAAGCTTGTGAAAGAACAATGTGACAAAGAGGACAAGGACAATAGCAAAGCACAACTTGCACTACAGCACAAGAAATCTGGCAGTTTTACAATGACCTGATCAGTTATTCCACTGTCACAAGTATGAAGGCTCAACGCAAAGCAGGAGAAATATCTGCAATATGTATGCTCATCTATTGCTAAAACAAACCTTCATTTCCAGGGTCTTTCTCAGCAATTTTTAATTGGTAGTGAGCAATAACTTTATGGTTCAGAAACAGAGCTTAAGCCTTTTGTTTTGCCATCTTTTCAAAGTGGAAAATAAACTGCCTATTAATGTGTTATTATAATGAGACATAATCTGCATGTCCTAATGCTCACATTTATCACAGTATGTTTCCACACCACTGGGCACAGGAAAGCTACCATCAGAACAATCTACTTACTGCTTTGAAAACTCAGTTTTCTGTGTAACTGTACCTCTCAGAATGGTATCTGTAGGGGGTCAATGTAAATACTCAGAAAATTACCAGTAAGGTAAGAAAGCAAATGAATTCAAGTAGAAGGAATGCTAAGACAAAAAAATCTCATGGCACATACATTAGCTACTACTGGTTTCAAATCTCATTACTTATCAAACAAAAGGAAATGGGAAACTCCAAATCAAACACCTCTAATGTGATAAAAACCTGATTTTTGGCTTAATCTTGTGGGTAGTACAACACAAGTACCCCAACCAAAGCAACCAAGGAAGAAAATATTAATGGTCTCAGGGTTAAACTCTGTAGGCTCTTCCTAAGGGTCAGTGTTGCTGCAGGAACAGAGGCCAAAAACAAGAATGTAGGGGAAGGGGAGGTATGAATGTTAGATAACGAGTGTGATCTCCCAGCATTATATGCAAGCATTGTTTCCTCAGGTATCCTGTATTGTAATGCTGTTACACTCTCTCTTCCCTTACTAATGCACAACAGTTACACCCCATTTCACACACTTACAAAGTCTCTTGGCTCATTTACATCCAACAGCTACTCCAGCCTGTTACTCCTGAGTTTTGCTACTAATCTAGGTACTGCTGCCACTTCCAATTTCTTTTCTTCTTTGCTGTATTTCTTTTAAAGTTAGTTATATGGCTCTGAACAATCAATAAACCTCTTGAGTTTTAGAGGCATTCCTGAGGACACCAACTTCTCAGCTCCAGTTAAGACTCAAAAATTTTTAGATTAAGCCAGAGATGCTTTATTTTCAATATATACCACATACTCCATTAAAAAATCCATACGGTGTCATTACAGGAAAACAGCTGCAGAATGACTTCAAAGTAAAACACCCATCTTTCTTCTTCTGAATAAACATTTTAATGAAGAAAACACATCATGTTCTTTGAAAGAGGACCAGGATCTCTGGAATATAATGCAATTCTACCTCTTAATGGAAAAATGGTGTATCATTTTGTATGTTTTGTATTATGAAAAGAACCAGACACTTTCAAGGTAAACATTTAAAAAGAAAAATCCCAAGGTACTAAGAATGGAAGTACTGAAAGCTTTGTATAATGCAAGTTGTGGTCACAGCCATCAGAAAAGATAAAAAGCAAGAACTGACAGGAATACTGTATGCTAATATTACAGACTGAAATTAAGCTCTATTCAATCAGCAGCAGCAGAGGTTCACAAGCATCCAATTCTAAAATTTCCCAATAATATATCCTTATGAACTAGTTAAATTTCACAGCAATGACTGCTTATACCCCAAAATGTCACAGAACCTGAAAAATTCAGGTCAGAAGGGACACCCAGTCAACACCCATTCCAGCCTCCTGCTCTAGGCTGGTTAACTTCAAAGATGAATCAGGTTGCTCAGGGTCTTTTCCAGTTAAACTCTGGAAATCTCCACAGACAGAGGTTTTACAGTGTCTTCAGGAAACCTGCTGCTGCGTCCAACCAACCGCCATGCAAAATTTTTCTTACATCCAATTGGAATTTTCCTGCTTGTCCTTTTCCAGGCATCTCTGAGAAGTGTCTTTCTTTTTTCAGCAATCTCACTTTAGATGGTGGAGGATTGCAATTAGTGCCCCCTTTACCCATCTTTTCTAAACAAACCCTATTTCTTTAACCTCTCCCCACAGGCCATATGCTCTGGAGTAACCCACCGGGGTCACTCCAGAGGGGTGGCTTCTCATGCCCCAGGGTGCCAGAACTGTGCACTCACCTCAGATGTCTCTCAGAAACGCTTGATCAGAGAACAGGGACCTTCCTTGACTTGCTGGCAATGCCCTGGATAAGACAACCCAAGGTGTGGTTGGCCTTTCCCAGTGCCATAGCACATGGTTGGCCCAGCTCAGCTGGTGGCCACTGGGACCTTTGGGTGCTGCTCTGCAAAGCTGCTGTGCAGCCACTCAGCTCCAGCTCCCCCTGCCCCTGATAACACAACTCTGAATTTGCTGCTCCTGAAATTGTTGAGGTTCCTTTGTCAGCACCTGTTTCTCTAAGCTTTTTGAGAAATGAGGTCTGATCACACTGATTTTGTATTGCTAAGATGCCTTTGTAAGCCCAGGAAATGGAAAACTTGAAAAAACTGCAATCTGTTCGTTTTTACAATTCTCTCAAAAAGTATTTGAAGGCTTTTTTTTTTCTCTACACAGTAAATATAGAGGTAAATAGAAAGCAACAAAAATGCCCAATAAATTAAGATCTATAATCAATTAACTATTATTTTAACCTTTACAGAAGGCTTAATTCACCCCATGCTTGCCAAGAACAAACTTGGATTTATTTTCAAAAAAAACTACTAGGAGCTGAAATAACAAAACCTGGTCCTCCATCCCCCAAAAAACGTAAAAACTCAACAAAAAACCCCAACAAAAACCATTCCAAAACAAAACCCAATTATTCTATCTTCTTGCCAGCAACAGGAGAAAACTGCAGAGGTAATATTCCTAATTGTGTGGACTTCTATGGAACACCGCATGCTTTACAGAGAACCATTTTTTAAACTGAATTCATAGCTATAATCATGACAAAAAGCAAAATAGGGGCCTGCTCTATCAGAAGAGAGTGAATTTGTAAATTATAGCTCATTAACATTTTGTTCTTAAGGGCAGCAATTGTGACAGCATACAAACTCACTACTGCAGTTTTTTTGTAGTGTTAATGCAGATTTTATAGTTATTCTCTTTGTTTACACCACCAGTAATAAGACTAGATTTTTTAAAAAGTATTTTATTTTTGCTCCTTAATATGTCTACAGAGAATAAATATGTCCACTGTATGCTGGCTTTTACTGTATTAGAAATGAAAATATATAATATATTACTACTTCTTTATATTATTGGTGTCTAACATTTCCAGGCAGGACCGAGAGCTCTAATATTCCAGGATCTGTAGAAACAACCAGGCAGGCTGGGCTTCTCTTGCCCTTAAGAGAAGCAAGTATGAGAAAAGCTGCAACAAACAGTGTCAAGACATAGAGAAAGGTAAGGAAGAAGTCAAGGGATAAAAAATTAAGCTATGTGGGTTTTTTTCTTTCCTAATTAATTATCAAAGTAATGGTTCAAAAGTGTCTTTTTTTCAAAATGAGCTAAAATTGCTACCTTTAACAAACATATAATTCAGGAATGAGTAGCTGGTGACTTTTTGCTAGCACCTTACATTTTCTAACTTGCAGTTTGTTCAGTAAATCTCCCTAGCACCTCCCTCACCTTCTTTACAAGATATCAACTGTGTGGGTAGGGCACAACCTCCCATGGATTCTGCGACTGCTCTAATGAATTCAGAATTTAGTTATTGAATATGTTCAGATTACTGTTTAGGACACAAAGAAAGGCAACTTGAGCTTGGGATAGAAGATTCCAAGATGTCTAAGCACTCTAGGTTCCACCAAGTTCACTCCAAGTCCTAGGGTGTCCTCCTGAAAACCGTCTTGCTGCTGCAAATTATTCACTTTATCTTTAATGTAAAACCTTTCATCATTCCTGCCAAAGGCAAACACAGTACCACAACCCCATGCCAGGTAACTTTTCATGTATATCAGAGAACCCTGAAGATTAAGAAAGAAAAAGATGCTGAATTTGACTCAGTAATGTGGAATGATGTGGAAACAGCACAGAAGAAAGGAATGAGTAGAAAAGGACAGGTTCAGGCTCCAAAAGGCTTTATTCAGCATTGTATGACTTCCCATGAGAAGACTGTACATTGTCATCTTGTGTCAATAAACATTAGGAAAAAAATCCTAAATTCCCACTATATCGAGAAATTATTGTGAAATATTGTCTCTCCATCAGCCCCATCTTTTAAGCTTTGGTGCTAAAACTGTTTCCATGTGTTGACTTCCACATGACACACAAGCATAGGATGGAAGACACCACAAAAGACAGAATAATAAAAACAAAGAGAAGGATTTCTTTACACAGTTTCTCAACAGCCCAATACTGGTAATTCCAATGATGCCCAGTGCAGCTTCTACGAGTAGCAAGAGGATATAAAAATCCTGCTGTAACATCCCAAAAAACTGTATAAAACCCTATAAGCCACCCACTAGTTCTCTTGGAAGACTGTTAACAATATTAAGCATATATAATTAATGTTGATTACTTTGTCCTAAAGATGCAGTTTGAACTTCAGAAGAGGTAGATTATACAGCTTTATCTTCATTCTGTGTGTTTTAATTTAGAGTGATTGTGTTTAATGAAATGTAAGGACTCACATTACCTGGATTTATCTTCTTTCACAATCACCAAATCACATAATTATCATGTTCCTTCTCAACACTGTCAAGGTACTTGTTCCTAGCGGAAGTTGGATCCAGATCTGTAGCTCTCAAAGCATTTTTCTGCTTTCAGAACAAAATTATTACTGTCCAGGATAACACATTTGCTGTCCTATCATTACTTGCCTAGCTAAAAATAATCTTCTGTTTTTCTTCCCCTCACTGTTCATGTTAACTCTGCTAATAAGAAGATGAAACAATCCTTCTCTGACACTATCTCGCTAAGTTAATGAAGGTTACAACTATTTGTCTTTAATTTGATAGGCCCCTGTTCAACCCAGTGATGTCTTTTTCAGTTTGAAATTACCTGTCTTCAATGTGAACAACCAGAACCACTCACTTACAGATAAATCTGTATTTCTGTTTTCTCAGGAACATCTCACTTCAGAGATTCTAGGGCTGTACCATCTTCAAGCTGAACACATTATTTCCCTAGCTCATATTCTATGGCATTTCATATCACATAAAACACAGTAACAGCACAAAACAGCAAGAAGGGGAGATAGGCTACAAAAAACAGAATTCAGGTTACTTGACTTGACCATGATAAATTCTTTTGCTCTACTATTTCTCTGGTAGTGAACACAAAAACCTCTGTGATTATGTATGAAAGTCCAGTAAGAAATGTATCAAACAATTAAGACACCAACATACTCTTAGTGGCTGTCAACAGGCTCGAAGGAAAAACTTTTAAACATTTTTTGCTAAAAATCTTTACAGATCACACTGCTACTGTGGAGCTCTGTCTGCACAGCAACTGTTTGTGTGGCCAAAGTTGGACTAATTCTCTCCCTAAATTTAGAGTGGTCTGAAGACCTGCACCCTAAGCAAGGGTATCCCAAGCTTTGGGGCCACTTATTGGAAGTAGAAATCATTATCACTCAGGGAGGAAAAACATACCAGCTTCAGTTGAGAAATCAGCAGCTTAACCTGCCTTAACAAATAACCTCTTAAGAGCAGCAAGACCATAAATTCATTCCTGTTCCCTCTTCTTCAGGAAAGAATTGTTTGGTAAATTGTAGCAAATCACTTCAGTAATCAAATTCAAATTATATCTGACCTGGTTCTCAGACATCAGTTCAGCCTGTGTGTTTGCACAAAGGTAAGGCAGCTACATTCATGAGGTTTCAGCTCTTGGGAATATTACAGTAAATTCTCTGAGGTGCTGAGCACTTGCCTGCAGATCTTAAAGTAAGGGTGGATGAATTTGTATCTGGAGAGTCTACAGGTTTTGATTTGAAATGAACAAAGAAATTTTTGGGGGGTGATTACCTGCTGCAAGGCCTCTCTCTGGCAGAACTTTACTATGCTTTATCATGCTTTAAGTTAAAAGTGTATTTGCTGAGGGAAAATGAGGCAAAATGTCCAAAATGAGTTGGACAAATAATAACTTAGAACCAAGCCACATTTCTGGAGTGTAGGTGGTCACCTTAGCTGCCTCAGCAATCAGCAACACTGTTCTCAAGTCTAATAAAATCACAGATTAGGGCTATTGAGGCGCAGGTCAGAGCCGAGATCTTGATTTCTTGCTAGTCCTTGACAGTAAGACTTCTGCAACTACAGCTGCAAATTCCCCAGAAGCAAACTTAAAACTCAGAATCTTTCCACTGGGATCCTATCATAAAAAACCAAAATACTAACAACTATTATTATTATTTTCAAAATATTCCTTTCAATCTAACTGTCCTCATATTTTATCAAATCAAACAATTCTTTTTGAACAAAGTAGTAGTTACTGTGAAACTTTTAATAACTACTCTTAAAATACTAAAAATAAAACAGTAGTAATTAATCTTTATTTAAATGATAATTTAATGTGCTAAGAAAGCCAAAAAATGAAACTAGTCATTAGCTCATAGTAAAGACTGCCAGAAGCTTCATTACTTATTAATAATGGAGAACACAGTGTACTGAACCATTTCCCCTAACCCCAGAAGCTACTAGGAACTGAACTGCAAATCCTAATAAATTGATTAAGCAGTATGATTTTCTTTACAGATATAATTACTGCATATAGTATAGCTAAGTTTTCATTGTAATCTACATTGATCAAATCTCAAGTTCAAAAACAACATGTCATAAAACCCCAGTAACATACCCTTCCATTGGGCTATTATTACATATAGTGGGACAATGGATTTAGTTACTTCTAATAAACACAAAATTTCTATGATAGTTTTTGCTTTAACAGCTTCCTTGTTAGCAAAAAAACCCTAACAATATTTAGGGAAAGAAGATAAAAGAAAGCTTGCCAGTTAATTCCAGCTGATGACAATACTTTATCTTCTAGATCAAGACTATCACTTCCAGAAACCTTTTTAATTTATTCAATTTTCAAGAGATGTTTAACAAATACAACCACTTTCCAAAGAAAACAGCAAATCATTGCATTGCTCCAGAGGTCTTTGAAAGAAAGCAGAAGTGTATGACAGTAACCATTACTATTACTATTACTAACACAGTTTAAATGGGAAAAGATACTGAAAGCAAACACTTATGGTGAAACTGTTATATAATACCATTGAATGGACATTAAACAATAATTTAGAATAATTTTATTAAGAAACAAAATTAAATTATTAGAAGTAACTGCCCTCTATTAAATTGATTCCTTCAATATAACCTTAAAGAACAATCCCCTGTAAAATAAAATGAGAAACCATTACCATAGCAGAATTTTGAAATAATTAATTGCCTCATAAGCTAAAAACAGCCATCATTTATAGAAGTCACTGAACTTACTGAAACTCACTAAATACTACCCTAGAACAACAGCAAACACAAACACTGTGCAAAAACTTACATGTTCTATCATAAACTCTGTTCGAAGTAGCAACATAAAAAAACTTGCAGTGCCTCTGAACTAGCATATTATTAGAAAAGTTAAGTTCCAGGCAGATCCCTCTAGCTAGGAAAACTCTTTTTTCCCATTTCTATCCATCTGCTACCAGATGCAAGATTCAGAAGCTTCAGGAGAGAATGATTCACATTTCTCTTACATAATGAAGTATAGATATCCAACAACTATCAAGCACAACCACTGATACCACTGAAAGCAAGTTGAGGAGGAAGATCAGGTAATTTCAGTTAATCTTATCAGTTCAGCTATGTCTCAGAAACATTATAAATATTAATATCTATTAATGAATTATTGATATAAGAAAGAAAGACATAGAAAAATCATCCTAGAAGAGACGTTAGTATTTCAAACTCTTTTTCCAGAATTGCAATCTGCAGTTCCAGAACTGCAATCTACAAACTAATTGGTGCCATTGTCTCCTGCACAGTTTCAGAAAGTCAAACGTTTGCTTTTGGGAAAGGATACTTTAATAGAGAGTTTTTCTTTTTGCTATTTTGTAAATGCATATAAACTGAAACATGAATGTATGAGTACTAGCATGGCAGTTTATATGTTTACTACGAATATTTCAAAGACCTGGTAACATTCCTACTTGTCCAACTGAAAGTGCACTAAAATGCACTGCTCCCTAATAAGGGCCCACTTTGGGTAATAAATCTACACTGGCAGAGGACTGTAGTGGTTTGGGGCATTCCTTAATGTATACATTTGGCAAAAAATGCTGTATCTTAATAGAATACATAATACTTGGGATGTTTGCAAATGAACAAGAGTGGGTAATTTATATAACAAGAGAGACCAATCTATCACACAGAGTGTAAAAGCATATTTGAACTAAAAGGTTATAAAGACTCTGCCTTATATATATTCAAGGACCATATGTAATTTATTGGTCTTTTAACTGATGGGATTATTAGCAAAATCATATTAAACACCTGAAGAAGTGCTGGGGGAAGAATGAAAGAAACCTGTGTCAATAGTTATGAAAGACCATTGTACATCTCCAGAGTACATAAACTTCTTTTTTCACCACCAACTCTCAGTGTGAATTATTACTGCCTTCTTCTTTTTTGGAGTGGAAGATCTCTGTAAAGTTGTGACCTCATCACCATACCAGTTCCTCCTGCTGCCATGCAGCAGAAGTCCCTCTAGAATCTCAAGCAATCAGAGAGGAGCTTCAATTTCAAAAGCTTTTTGTCTTTGTTAACCACATGCCATTTCCCGGTTGAAGGTAATAACAAGCCACACCTATCAGCTCACCACTACAGCATTGCTTTTAGCACCAGACCCAAAGTAAATAAAAGAAAGAGTGTGCAAATATACACCCAGATATATCCCTATAGCCCCCCCAAATAAGTTATATTTTATAGATACATCTGTGGAATTAGCTTATTCAAATTTATTGATGTAATCTCCAGTAATTAAGTCAAAAATAGGCTTTGTTTTTCAAAGACAGCAACTGAAATTTATTTTGGTTATCCACCTAACCTATTCTGTGGCAAATACAAAATTTAGGATGAGACTACACAAGTGATGTGTTACCAGAATAGTAATAGTTAATAGTATTAACTTACTCAAATTAACTGCATGTCAGGTATTTACCAAGCATGGTACCATATATAAAGAACTGCAGACACAACAGAAAACACTACTGTGCCCATATCTTCAACACTATGTTGAAGCTCTAAAAAAGCAAAAATAGGAATACAGAAGGGTATGTAGAAAGGTAAAACAAAAAATTGCTTGGAGATACAGTTTGGACTTCAGCAGCAATTAAATAGATCAAGTTTCTGTGGTCTGGAGGATGCAAGATGGGGTAATGTGAAGGGGAAGATAAAAATCAGGAATAGAGAATGCTCATCACTTCTCTTGACATAAGGGCTAGGTTGAACCAAAAAGAAAGATTTGGCAATAGATGAAAAGGATATAAAATAACACCTTAACTCACAATGATGGTATGGCTTTGTATGTTGAAAATTTAGTGGAAAATCCTTCAAGCACACTGAGGGAGGGAAGTCCAACTGAGTCTATTAAGCAACAGGATGCAGATACCACTTCCAGCAGAGAAGACCCTGCATGCAAATAGCAGGAAGCTGTCTGCATGCTTTGTATTTATCCTGAAAGTGCCCTCTTTCCCTAAGCATTTGCAAGTGGCCTGCCACTCAGTCCTGCATCTGGATCCTGCATAGCATCTCTGCAGCTGTCCTGTGAGCAGAAGGGTCTCTACCTGGCCCAAAGTATTAGGAAGGATACCACTACTGACTGCAAGCAGAAGAAAACAAGTGGGGTATTCACCTTTTCTCTCTCACTTCCACCCAGTGGACTCTTCCCAGTCATGGGGAAAACCTCCCATTTTGGTAAGTGGATGGAGCAGGTAGAAACAGAGCCTCATTTAGAAGGGGAGAACAGTTAACTTTTATAAAGCTTTTAAAGAAGCACTAGTCTGAAGAGGTATCAACAAAAGTATACACGGTTATTTTTGAAGAAACTCCTAGCAACTTGTTTCATGTAAGTAACATTTTAATTGTTTGCTTATTAGCCAAACTGAATAATACACAGGTCAGAACTGGGGAGATGAGAGAAAGAAAAATAGGAAGATGAAATGCATACATTCCTTATTTTAAAATAATGTTAATACAGTACCAAGGTTTAAGTTATAAAAAGTATTTGCTGGATACAGTTGGGAATACTGTCTAGTAGCATAATTAGGGATGGCAGAGGAACACATCTGAGTTTTAGAAATTAAGTTTCATTTTGATGTAAAACAAAAACAAGGTTTTAACAATTCTGAAGCACAAGCATATGCACGTGATGGAGGGGACAATGCAGCCAAGAGTCCAGAACATGTAATAATTACAGGTATCATCTAGGACATGGGAACACTTTAGCATTCTAAAACAGATACCACATTTCCCACATTGCAGTGTAATGGCTGACATGCTAATGCCTCCCTCTCTTTGTTCTAACAAAAATATCAATGATACTCATCAGAATCAGTCCATATATTCTTGCAAAACATTTTTGTTTGCAAATGACATGGCAATAACTAATTAGCAACTGGCAATTAGAAACATGAAGCTATTATAGTTCCACTGAAGAAAAAGAAACATTAAGTCATATAAAAGACAAGTTATTTTCCAGCAATTATATGAGTCTTTCATAATAAATCTCATAATACTGGGAAAAAAAATCTGTACTTTTTACTGCAGTATCTTCCCTGTCAAGGATCACTTAAAGAACTACAGGGCTTCAAAAGAAGCTTTGCTTTGAAATGTCTCTGACAAGAAAACCTTCTGGTAATTAAACCAGAGTCAAAATTAATCAGAAGATGATTGGAAAAACAAAACTTCTTTGACACGAGCACAGATTAAACCAAAAGCAAACCCAGAATATGGTAAACAAAACCAAAGCAGCACTATTTTCCACTGTTTTTCCTCAGGCTATATTGATAACTTGAAGTCCTGAAGTTCTCTTAATCATACAGAAGTGAAATAATTGAAGTAGCCCTGCCCACCCCCCCCACTCCCCCCAGTTTATTAATCATACCTTAATTTGTGCAAAAGGTCTGTCAAAGTTTCCAACATAAAGAAGACCAACATTCTGGGTGAGTAGCCTAAAAAATGAAAAGAATTTTTAAGATATCACTTTACATCCATAAGTTTTTTCTGTATCTGCAGTGATTGTTACCAAACCCTAGCAGGGCAACAATCTTCAAAGAGCTACCCTTGCTGATCTGATTACACAATCTGATTACACAATTCTGTTTGAATTACTATAAAAAGGGAAAAATGTGCATTAAAGATGGGTGCACACCAGTAATTTGTGTCTATGTTGCAAGCAGGTCTTCAACTAAATAATTTCATAAGCTTCTTTGTTTTGGATTCCACTCAGTAACGTGGAAAAATGGCAGGTATGTGCCTTTTCTATTTGTTAGAAACCATTAGAGACAAAGAGATAACAAGACAAAAGAATCATAAACACACACATTCAGAGCAGCAAGCCCAACAGTTAAAACAGATTAGGGCACATAAAAGTATGCAGAGTAATACAAAAATGACATCACTACAAGCAGAGAAATAACAGTGAATTTCTGTAATAGTGCCTAATGGTATGCTAAATAAAAAGAGCCCCAGATACAGCTTGTGCTTGCTGTTCTCTTTAAGTCTTAATAAAGTTGTGTACACCACTGAGATCCAGAGGGACAGTGGGTAGGTTGTCTCAAATGCCTGTTCATACCTCTGGAAGAGTTTGATTTCTGCAGGTACTGTGCAAGTCAATGCTATCAGTACACAAACTCCAAATTCCAGAGGAGCATTAGGGCACTGCTGTTACAAACAAGCTGACAAGAACATCACTGGCCAGCAAAAAGGGCAGGAGAGCAGTGTTCTGTTCTGACTGGATAATTATAATGTTCCTCTTGCTAAGCAAAGCCCCAGAAATCATTCCCTCCAGTTTAGAGCCTCATAAGCACTGCACTGAAATACAGATTCTTCATAATAATGACAACTTTTTTTTATGACAAACCCTGGAAAGAGTTTCTGTTTTGATTAAAAGGGACATTGAAAACCCATCATACTCTTCAGTAGCTCCAAGTTTTCACCAAGTGTTTGCTACTTTATATTTTCTTTCAATTTTACATCCCATTCCCTTTAGCAATAAGGCCTCACATATGAATTAAATTAAATAGCCAGAAATAAGTACAATTGTAGGCATCACTCAGCTTAAGCAATGACACTGAAGTGTTTCTTTCTCACATTATTAAGCATACATAAATATATATATACACACTTATAATTCATTTTGAGATTTTTTTTTTTAAATAACTGAGCCACCTGTCACTTTCAACTCATTTCTCACCATTGCCAGGCCTGTTTTCATAAACAAAAGAAAACAGAAACTTAAATGGCAGTAAATAATTTTGAGCCCACAGAATGTACATACCTTAGCATGATCTTGATTCTTCCCAGTTCTGACAACAGTGTGATATTATATGACTTAAACTGGCTCAGCAACAGTGGGAATTGGTGGAACTCAGCAAAATTACAAAGTCAAAACTTTCACACATATAGAACAGTTAAGTAAGAAGAGGTGTTGAACTATCACTCTTCAAAAACCTTTCTGTAATTAGATATAGTATGTAAAAAATTCCAGTGCACTGACAGAAATACCCAAAGAAAGAAAAGACCACATCAGCCACAGTACAGACAGGCAAGTGGATTCCTCCCTTTTCCCTATCGGTGTGCCAGTCTCCATCAGGAAGACTTGTACTGTTATGCAATGGTTCAGCAGTATATGTAAGTCAGGATAAGCATATTGAGCTCATTTTCAGTCACAGTAAGTCAAATTTATTCAGAACTCAGGTGTCTGGAACTGGAAAATCCAGTATATTGATCTAACTTTCTCCTAGAGCTATAAAGCAAAATCGGAAAATATTTAACAGTTTTCTAAATGGAAAGAAACATATGGGAAGAAATTAGTAAAGGTTTAAAGAGGCTACAAAAAGAATTCAAGGTAGGTCATCATATTTCAGAGAGAGACACCTTACAGTAACAAAGTATTCTTACAAAGAAGTGCACATAATTGTTGTAAGAGAGAAAAGAAAAACAAAATAATCCACTAGCTGTATTTCCAGAAAGGGACTTTAAAAAAGAGAAGACATTCAGTGTGATAATTCCCATGTGGTTATTCTTCAAATTTTCTTTTACCAGATAAAAATGTAAAAACATCAAAAATCAAAGTATTTAGGATTGCTTTAGTTAGAAGTAACATCCAGGGAACCTTAAGAGACTGGTCTTTCCAGGAGACTGCTCAGTTGTCTACACAGTTTTAAGTTGCTATCACTGATGTACACTCCAAATGAACTGCAAGACTTGGCTTCCTTATTAAGATTGATATTGAA
This sequence comes from Hylia prasina, assembly GCA_013397195.1. Taxonomy (NCBI): domain Eukaryota; kingdom Metazoa; phylum Chordata; class Aves; order Passeriformes; family Sylviidae; genus Hylia; species Hylia prasina. The sequence continues at coordinate 297,048 of VYXD01016084.1, forward strand.
ACAGTACAAGCTGGGTACATTACTATTCATTCATCTTGCACTGCCTCTGCTAAAAAGTATTTTACTTACAACTTTTTATTTGTATTCACATGGTACTTCAAAAAGCAATGTTAATGCAATGTTAGGAAAATTTTTAGGGAACAGAATTATTTGTAGCTTTTCCTTCCTTAAATAAGAGGTTGCATTCTATATTTCTCTAGTTTACACATTCCTATTGAGTTCTGTAGTTCAAAATTATATCACCAACACATAGTCAGTTTCCATTTAAGAACTCAAGAAGGTGGAAATGAGCACCCCAATATGATCATAACTTAATGTTCTGACATATCTGGTGTTTATGCCCCTAAATGGTCTGAGCAATTAAAAAAATACCCAATCTCATCACTAGTTTAAACTCTTTCACTCTGGATCTTTCTTATGAGCGTAACCTCTTCTGTATTTCAGAGGCTGAGCTCACACAGAAGAGCCTGGAGAGGAAAGCAGGCTGTGACAAGAGTCACCACTGAGGCTCTGAATAAGCCAAGCTACTGCAAGAGTGTTACCATCTCCTGAGCAGCCACCAGTGGCAGTTTGAAAAAGCCATGTGCCATTGAGAAGAGGGGTGAGACAGAGGAGTATGTGCCAAACTCCCTCTCACCCACAGAAACTCAGCACAACTGACCTCTAAATGACATTTAGATGTACCTCCCACCAGTAAGAAAGTTCAAACTATACATAGCTGGTTTTGGAGTTCTTTACCACAATACCAGGGTATACTTTTAAGTACCTAAAATTAACTTTATATTATAAATGTGAATGTATGCAAATTGATACAGCTATTCTCTCCTAATATTCTCAACAGATTACCCTTGCCCTTAAAGACTTCCCAGTGGTAAGCGGGTTTGGTTATAAGCACTTATATGCCAATAGTATCTTTTAAGTAGTATCTTTAAATAGTCAGTCTTCTATTTCTTATTTAGTTTAACAATTGCACAGTTCTGCTCTTAAAACACCATCGGCATACTCAACACCAAACCCTGATAAAAGCTGGACCTCACTTGTAATTGGCCAAAATCAATACCAGGCTATGAAACAGTGATGATAGCTTCACAGCACAATTATTACCTTCGAATTTCACTTCAAATAATTACCTTAAAATTACGAGAAATTATCATCAAAAATACGAATGCTTACTGGTGCTTCAACACATATTCATTTTTATTTAAGAATATGTAGCAATATACAAAGTTGCCTTGCTTACAGACTACAAATATATTTCATTTGCAGTCTCTCCCATTCCATACATCATCCATATAATTCCCATCTTTTTTTTTGTACATTGAAAGAAACATGACTTAAAGAAACAGCAGTTCTTTAACATGTGCGTAAATTCTTTAACATGTGCCATATGTAACATGATACTCCATGTTTTCCTCTCCTATACACCCAAATTGAGCAGACCTCTAGCCCAACGTGCTTGTTAGGGCTGCAGGGATATATTTCAATGCAAACTACATAAAAATCCCAAAAGTGTCAGGCCAAACCATTTCAGAGTTTTGACAATATAATGTCAAGGTATTAAAGGTCCTTCCAGGAGAAAGAAAATGCTGCTAGATAGTTATCACTAATTTTCCCTAGGTTTGGTCCTTTCTAGGATATAAATCTACACAATGTCTTCAAAATCCAAGCTGCAAGAGCCAGGTACTGCTGTTTGTGAGGGAAGTTGACCATAGGAGTAGGCATGGTCAGGCCAGGTGATCCAAAAATGTGGTGGCAACAGTGACATGATGGTGGGTAATGCAAATAAACACAGGACAGGGCTAAGAACTCGGGTAAAAGGAAACTTGGAGTAAGGCACTGTGGTATGGCAGGGGATGTAGAACACAAGGGATGAGTGAAAAAGCAGCCCTCTGCATTGGAAAGCACTGGGGTAGAGCTCTGGGCTGGAGAAGACCAACGGATTAAGCATAGCCAACCTTGTTTGGGGGCTGGGACATTCCCAGTACCATTGCCCCCTTCTTATTGCCTTTGGCCACAGGAAGCAGAGTGAGTGACCCTTGGCTATGGACTTTATGAGGGCCGCACGTTTCAAAGAAGCCTGATCATTTCCTCTTCTCCACACACAGTCTGTTCCTGGTAACATGTTAAGATGAAGGTGAATTACCCTTTCAATACCTAAAAGGGGAGGGCAATAACAGAGCTGGAGAGGAACTTTTAGAAGGGCCTGTACTGAAAGGACATAGGGAAATGGCTTTAAACTGAAACAAGGCAGGTTTAGATTAGGTATTAGGAAGAAATTCTTTCCTATGGGAGTGGTGAGACACTGGAACAGGTTGCTCAGAAAAGCAATCCATCCCTGAAGTGTTCAAGACTAGGGTGGATAGGGTTTTAAGCCACCTAGTCTAGTGGATGGTGTCCCTACCCATGGCAGGGGGTTAGAACTTTATGATCTTGAAGGTCCCTTCCAACCCAAACCATTCCGTGATTTTAAGATAATATTGACACAAATTCAGGCACTGCTCACCAAGCCACCAATACTCCAGCCATTAAGTAGTATTTTGTGAAAGCAGAAAAGCAGATGCCAAGAAGTTCCTTCATATCTTGTTGGGAGGTGTGCCTTCAGGACACCATTACAGCTTGATCTGTACCCCAAATGCCCACCCCTTCAGACTCGAAAGCTGCCTTAAAAATCCACTCAGGTTATCAAACAGGGCCACCCAAACGAGAGCTGAACACGTTAACTTCTGAGTGGTTCATATACAAAGCAGTTGTGAGCTTCCCTCTAGGCTACCTAGTGCTGCTGTGCAGAGTATGGAAGGGGGTTTCCAGGAAGGAGCATGCAGAGAAATAAAGGTGCAGGGAGGAGCCAGGAGCCGCTGCCTCTCACAGGACCAAGTTACTGCAGATTGGCTGAACGCGGTAATTTGCTCCTGTGCGAGGCAGCAGCTCCTGAGCTTGCTCTGCTGGGTGCAATACTGGTGACACATTGTGTAGGGACACAGACAGACTTGCAGCTCTAGCCAACAGCACAGAAGTCAGACAGGCTTGGAAAGCACGGAGTATGGAGTGAAAAACAGTGTGTGCAGTAGAAAGGTTGAAAAGAGGTAATTGGCACTGGAAAGGTGGAAAGTGTAGAAGGAAAATGATGACCAGTGAACAAGCATATGGCTTGGGGTGTCTGGTTTCTCAGGAAGAAAGCTGCCCTGCAACATGCAGTGGTGGGCACAGAGCTGCTCACAGCAATGCTCCAGTTACTCACGAGGAAACAGAACATTTAACTTCTTCCCTACATTTCAACAAAAAGCACTCACAAAATCCCAGAACTGATGACAATTTATCAAATAATGTCTTGCAGTATTTTATTAGGCAATCCTAAAATTTAACTCGAAAAACATTATGTTTGTTCATTGCTCCACATAAGTCAAGTAGTTTGATATTTTATTTCTGGTTTATTCTCGATGGTTGCCTGTTGTACCATCTCCTGCAACCACCAGAGCACCTGACCATAGAGAGGAGTTTCATTCTAGATAAGCTTGTGTTTGTTTTTAGGAGCTTGGTAAATGCTTGGTAGCCTGCCACCAAAGCTTTGTTGGATGTAATAAAATTTCGCTGTTGTATTTTATAATCACAAAGGTATTTGAGTGCATGCAAAACTGCAGAAACTTCCAAAACTCATCTTGATACTATGTGTGTCTGTCTCTGCTTCTAATGATAACATGGATGGAATTGACTGTTTTCTGCGAAGGATGAGAGGCAGCTTCTGCTGGGGTCTGTTCTCTTATCTGAAAGAACTCTCCGGATCAGACAGGTCTTTTTCTGGTTTATATGAACAGTGGATTGATGAACCTGAAACATCCTTGGTGTCTGCCTGGAGGGATCTCGCACTATCAGAAATGATTAAAGAGGAATTCCACTGATGAGATGATGAGCTAAAGGGATTAAAATACGTGGATTACTTCCACTTTACAGTCAGAAGCAGCAAAAAGCAGCAACACTGGCACTGGGAACTGATGTAACAGCTTCATCCTTCATATGCTGTGGGCAGATTTGCACTCTTCACAGAGATTGCTAGTGAAAAGATTTCAATCCTGAGAAGATGTATACTAAGACTGGAATAGTTGTGAAGCAATATGGAAAGAAAAACACCAGTGGGGCTATTGACCTTTCTGCACATCAGCATCTTTATTGCTAAGAACATGTCAGTAGACATATCGGTGGTTGATAAAGGCGAAAATGCAACACATCCTGTTTTGAATATAAATTGGAGAGTCAGAATAAAATTTTAGGAAAAACTCTGTGACCACACTCACAGTCTAAACTCCCATATTTAAAATAGCTACATAATGGGGATTAATATTAGTAATGAATGTTTTTATGTTTAATTTTAAAATTTATCTTTTGTGTGATAAGCATATACAAAGACTATACTGATATGCTCTGGATGTGCTTTTAACTGTCTCTGAAAATCACTTGGGGTGCATTTGCACATTTTGGGCAGAAATGACTGTTAGAAGTCATAAACACAGATGAACAGCCCTGACAACAGAAGTAACACCTTTTTAAGTTAAGTAACTATATTTTCAAATGCTGCTTGAATGTTCTTCATGGGTAGCTTTGAGGACAAAGGTAACTTTCAAACATAATGTAATATATTTTCTATTCAATTGTGCAAAGAAATTATTCCACTATGTCATAATTGCACATGATGATCTGAGCACAAAATACAGCAGAAACAACACCATAATCATGTGATGAAGCTGATGTCCTTTTACAAACATAATAAATATTCTGCCTTTATCCTGTGTTCACTTAAACTGGGAGGGATAACTGCACTGTGCTGCAATATCATAACCATAGAAAGAGAGGCAGCTTCCTAAGTACTACAGTGACATTCCAATTATATTTTGCTTCTTGCTTATGATAGTAATTTCCTATTGGTCAAAAACTCTAATATGTATTTTCTAGGAATATAAAAACAAGAAAAAAATAAAAAAGCAAAACCAGAGAATCACGAAAAATTGTTAGGCTCAAAATAATTAACTTCCTATATTTAATTTATTTTAAGATCATTATTTCTTTTAATGTAATTCACTATTGCAAGAGTAACATAGTGAAAATACTACATTAGGTATTATGAAATATTTTTAAAAATATAAAAGGATCTAATACAAGTTCTGAAAAAGGCTAGTAACAATGCTTGTAAATTTAAACTGGCATGCATACATGGTCTGCAAACAACATGCATTCCATCTTTTCCTAGAAGTATAGATAGTTAAGAACTTGACAGTTCCACAGAAGCAGTGGATGTAGTAGAACAAGGACCATGGAGCTTCACAGGTGAGACAGAAGAGCTGTCTCCTGTTTCCACAGTGCATTTACCAAACCAGCTGTAAACCAGGGTAAATGCAACAAAAATTGTTACTCATCATTCAAGCAACAAAACATTTTTTTGGACAAATATAAGCTATTCTAGTATGGTCATCATGGTAAAGAGTAGGAAAATAAGACTGTATAGCTGATTTAGGACATTTTTCCTCAAATTAGAGCACAAACTGAAAAAAGGTATGAGGGAACTGAAAGAGATATTATGCACTGCTGCTTACACAGTAAAAATGCAAAAATCCATGGATTAGAACACGAGGGGGAAAAGGTTGGGAAGGAATACATTAAAGTGCAAAAAAGATTATAAAGAGTTTTATAATGCTAAATTCATCTCTACAAGAAACAACCCCCCAGAAATGTAAGTAAACCTCTTTCATTCCATGAATTCTGAACTTGCAGAATAGTCCAAGCCAAGTTAACGGTGACTGCAATTAACATAAAAGTGTATATTCCAAACAATATTCCCAGCGAAAAACGCAGTGGGTAGCACAAACTACAGACTTGAATTTAACACCCTCAGCACTCCCACAACAGTACTACAATAGCATGTGCCATTTGTCATATTAATAAGCGTGGTGCTTTCAAGCACATGCAACTCAGGCAACAATATCAATGTTATGTGCTAATTGCCCTTCGAGCTCTTGTGTGAGGTACTTGAAAGGCTCCACTGCACCACCTCACTCCCTACAGTAAATTACTATCTGTCACTGACTATTGATAATGGGAATCTTGGCAGTAACTGATCCCTGAAAGACATACTTCCACTGAACAATGCCACCATTCTATAAACCAAATGAAATAAAAATTACATTTAGAGGGCTTGAAACTACAAACTAAAGTGACCTCATATCTGAGGTAATGGTCTGCAAGTGATTCTAGACCATCAAAAAGAATAAACTGGCAAATACAAAGGTTTACTTTCAATCAGTAGAGTTTAATTTGCATCACTTTCTGAAAAAGTGTTTGGCTGTGGTGGGGTTTTTTTTAGGTGGGGGGGTGGGGTGGGAGTGTTTGCACTCAAACACTTTCCCAGACACAGGGACATTTTTTCAAGGCACATTTGTGCACTTGATAAATAAAACCACAATATCAGATGTTTCCAAACAGCACTTCTTTTTGTTTGAGGCATTTATGTCTAGTGCTGATAATATTTTAATGTTTGTCCAAAGCATGTTTGGCTTTGTTTTACAGGCAAATAACATAAAGAAGCATTTTGACTACATTTACATATAACCTATCCATAAAAAATAGAAAGGAAAACTAAGTAGAAACAAAAAGTACCTATTAAATAATCATGCCCATTCCTCCACCAATGGAATATTATTCCCTATAGTATAATGAGCAATTTGGACAGGCTGGTCATAAATTATCTGGAAAATGAGGCTGCTTGCCTTTTCCTTTGGGAGGTTATTACGTAGTTCAAGAGACTTCACTATTAGAATCTATTTCTGATCGTAAACATCAATTTTTCTTTCTGAATATCATCCCTTTCATCTCACTGAAATATAGGACAGGAGTTAGGAACTATTCCCAATTTGCTGAAAGATCTGCCTGACACTGGCTGTGATGCAAGTCTGCCCAGATTTATCCATGTATCACAAAGTGAGAGCACTCACACAGCTCTGCAGCGGCCTCACTGGAACATCATAAATCCACATTCGAGTCTATGACCCCACAGGGTCCTTTCACCTTGGCCATCTTTTAAAATATAACAGACACAACAATACAGCAAATTCAACTACCAGAATTAAGTGAAGAATTGATACCACAATGTAAAGCTTTGTATCATCAGACTTCAATAAAATATGAAATCTCATTACAAATATTTTAAAGTAAAAACAAAGACATTTTCAGGGTTTCAAGAGCTACTTAAGAAAAACAGATTTTTAACAAGAGATATAGAAGAAATAAATGAGATAATGAAAAAAAAAAATCCTCAAGCATAGCCAAAGTAGAAAACTGGCAAAAAATTTGTTCAGTAGATTCACTTGATCATGTGGAAATATGGGAAATAACCAAGAAAGACAAGGAGACTGAAGAAAAGGTAATGGATTTGTTTGTACCCACCAGCAAAATAAAGGCATCTAGTCAGGAACATGCGGGGGTTTGGTCACAAAATGAAATCTCACCCGAAAAGGGAGGTACTAAAAGGAAAGTTCTGGAGTTATACTGATAATTAAGGCAAAATAAATCACCAAATCCTGATGCAGCATAGCCAAGATTTCTGACATTTCTTAATATGGAGAGTCTGAACTGCTATTTAAAAAAAAATCCAAGTCAATCTTACACACAGAAATAGGGTATTTTCTGCAAACTTCCCAGATCCCTACCCTTTAGCACAGCATTGTTCAGCATGCTTACCTTGGCCATGCATGGCAGTGCTACTTAGGAGGTTGCACATCCCCTGCACTCACACTGTGGCTGCATCTGCCTCTCTTTTGATCATTTTAATGAAAGAGTTCTTGAAAAGTAGTGGGGGATGGGAGAGGCAGCACACTGACATAATCGATTCAGACTGCCAAAAGGCGTCTGTTACAGTCTTATCCCCCAGCAATTTATTTTAAAAAAGCCATAAAACTAGGCAGTAAGTACTTTTATATGGAAGACACTTCTTACTGTTATGGACCAAATCCTGCTTGAGATTGGACAGGCAGAATAAATAGTCAGTTTCCATCTTGGCAAAGGCCAAGTGACTACTCAATTTATATAACAGAGTGTTTAATATATTTATTAGTAATCAGAAAAAGTCATGAACAGAGAAAGTCTCTTGATGAAGCAACAGCCCGCACCTTTAGCCAGATTACAAAGTTCATGACTTTGCAAGGAAGGTAATGTTGTATTTAGTATCACTCATACCACCTCACCACTTTCCTCTGAAGTGAATGATGTGTGCTCTTTTGTGTATGAATGAGGGAAAGGTACTTATACCATTTAACTAACAGACGTAACATAATGTGAATGAATGTCTGTCAACTAGAACTCTGTTATTTCCTAACATTCAAAGGGTTGACTTCAAAGCTCACTGAATTTTCTTCCCATGTGCAACTTTGTCATTCCTTTGTATTCCTAATAATAAAAAACACCCCCCAAAACACACACACACACACAAAAAACCCCCACAAAAACAAACAAAACCCACCCACCCACACAAAAGCACCCCCCAAAACAACAACCAAACTAATACAAAACGACAACCAAAAAACCCCACAAAAACCCAACCAACCAATGAAATCCTCCTCCCCAAAAACTCCCCCCAAAAAAACTCCCCTACCAACCCACTAAAAATGCCCAACCTCCAGACTTCTGCCCTGCACAACTATTCTAAATCATAAGAGCAGACCTGGAAATTTGAATACTCTGCAATTTTAACAGGTTGTTACTACTGAAAAACCATGACAAAGAACTGGCAGGGCAGTTATGATGGCGTGATGTCATTGGGCTACAATTTTCCCCATTCTGCCCTTCATTTGACAGATGCTCCAACAGTTTGCTGGTTTTCCCAGTGCCCTGCCTGCCACACCAGTGGTAGCAAGACCTCACTGGTACCCTGAAAGCAGTTGCTAACAGCATCCTTTTCACAATGCAGAGCAAATCAAAGATTGATCAGGTGATCTGTATTTAATTCTTGTAACAAAAGAACAAGGAGTCATTGAATTAGCCCTATTGAGTGAGAATTCAAACATGATAAATATTTAAACACAAAACACATAATTAAACTGGAGCTCATAGATGATGCTGTGGTGTGCAAGAGAAACAGATATTGGACATACATGTGCATAATAAAAATATCTAGAAGACTAAAAATTTCCCCTTAAAATAAAACAGAATACAAAATTCACCTGTCTGCACTAACCAGAGATATAATCAGTATGAAAATTCCCATCTTCTTATTAAAGAACCCCATGGGAAGAGCACCCTTAGCCATATGTATGCACACAGCCAGACCACTTCAACTGATTTTTCTTCCTGTTTCTCTACACCACTTTAATCATTTATTCAAAATAAATACTTTATTAATTAATCATGCACAACCAGAAAAATTATTAAATTACAGTACAAACCATTTAGGTATGGGTTCATGGGGGACTATGCAGATTGTAATCCCAAGGTGAAGCCTGTAATGAACAACGAATTGTTTGTTTGGAATACAGGATATGGACCCAGCTGCCACTCTATCCAGACCCAAGTGCCACCAGCAGAATGCTTGAACAGCCATCTGCTGCAAACAAACCTACCACCAAAATAAGGTAGGAAGGCTGGCAGAGACTTCATGAACTCTGCTGAGTGCTTCAAGCTCATTACTGAAACCTTTACGGATGGTGCAAGATTTAGTTCCTCTGTCAATTGTAAAATTAAATCTCTCAGCATACTCATACACAGACCTGTAAATGAAATTTCTTTCATAGAAATTCTTCAGGTAGTAAGAGACAAATGTCATATTCCACATTCTGAAGTATTAAGAAATGCAGCCTTCCTGGGTGTGACAAAATAAAGCACTATTATCTTGTAATATCAACTAACAACACTGTGATACTCATTATTGCATCCATAATCTACAAGGCATTTACAGGAAAGCTGCCCTGTGTTTCTAGTGTGTTACTCTGCTCAAAAGAAAAAAAAAATTCAAAATTTGTACCCTGACCCATAAGGCTCCTTTCTCTACAAGAGAAATCAGTGGTCTGCATCAGGGTGCTCTGCTTCACTTCAGAAGTGCCACATCTCCTCCAGTAACCCCTTTATCCATTTCTCTGTCTTTCCTTTATTTCTCATTTTAATGTTCAGCTGCCCCTCGGTTTTGTTTTCGACAGACTTTTAAAGATGGCTATATCCCTTCAATACATTCCACCCCTCCCCCTTCTCCTCTCACTGACCTTTTATCCCAACTCCCAAATTTACGGGGGAAGCACACTTTTATCAGAGCTATCAGGAGGGGCGTGGGAATGCACTGGGATGATGGCAGCTTGAACAATGCTAAGAAATGGAAGGCAGAGAGGATTAGGAATAAAAAAAACCCTTCTGAGATGCCTCTGCTCCACACACCACTGCAAGGTTCACAACTACTGTTCCAGTTTCTCCTGATCTCCACTCCAGTTTAAACCTGAGGCAGCTACTAAACCCACACAGGGCACTAGCCAGGCTCTCTCCTTCCCAGGCACTTGGCGCACGTCACATCTGAGTTCACACCCTGACAAGTCCCACGAAGCCAGACCTGTGTGAGGAAGAGGACCAGGAAGCTCCATCTTAAGGAGCTGCTTCTAGAAATTTTTTTTTGTCCAATACAATCATTTTGCAAGCTCATCATATGCCATCAGTATTCTTTTTTTCCAATGCCAGTTTTTTAGACTTTATTTAAAATTATTATTCCATTTTATGACACACTCTCTAAAAAGTCAAATAAGCTGAAGTCTGTGTGATAAGCAACTTGCAGAAATGTATCTTTTCTATAAACTGCGGGAGAAAAATAATTGAATTCTTTACTAAAATTTCTGTATTATTTTTACAGAAAGAGAGCATCTTTTAATTTACTGTACTGAATGATTAATTTTTATTATGTAGGCCACAAGTGAAAGAGCAATTATGATTAAATCCGAAATGAACAGGACAAAAAATTGGTTACTTCCAGACCCTGGCTGATAACCACTGATTTAGCTGGTATCAGGATGACCTGCTTTGTCTCTTCTTTCACCTCCTTCTGAGAAGATTTATGTAATGTAAATTATTAAGTTAATAATTAACAAATGTACAGTAAAGCAGGGGTATTTTTCCATTTTGCAGTATGCCTCCAAGACATAATTTTTTACTCCAAGCAATTTTGCATGTCCTCTTGGACTATAATTTACCCTTGCTAAAAAAAGCTTGCTTAAAAAAATTAGTGCAACATGGTTCAGTATATTTTGGTTTTCCAAGCAGAAAATCCTCCTGGTGGTTTTGTAAGGAACCTGTATGGATAATAAGCCTTTTGAAGCAATATAGTTAACTGCAAGTAACTACTGGTATTACAGGAAAAAAAAAAATCACACTGTTCATTATAAAAATTGCGAACTTAAATCAGGTTTGATTTAAGGTAGGACAAAGTCTCTAAGAAATAGCAGTATATTTTCATAGGCTAAGCAATACAGCCAGAAAAAACAAGGATGAAGCTTGCAAATTAATCTCAAGTATGAAGAAAGACTTTGATGTCTAGAAATTTGGCTATTTTTAATATATCTATCATAAGTACAACAAAATATAAGCAATTGCCTTTTCCTATATACCAGCTACATCTTCAGACCATCAAAGAGAAAAAACTTATCAATTGGCATACAGGAATGAAATTTCAGCTATTTCATGGAAATTCTATGCATTTTAACCAGGACTTTAATCACTTTGGAGTAGTGATAGCAAAAAAAAAAAAAAAAAATTCACCTTTACTGGGAAACCAACCCTGAAGACTCACATGCAAATATGGTTGAGAGAAATAAAGGAAAATGAATAAAACTTCAGCAGGAACACAAAATTGAATCTATCTGGGAACAGTGACACCGTAATGAGAAGACACAGAAGAGAGAAAAGGGCAGACTGGTAGAGCACATATTACTGTAATAGATGATGGGAAACCTACATTTTAACACACCCCAGCTGTCAAGTTTAATACTGGCTAGAAAACCTAAGAGCTGAGTGTCTCACATGTTCTTTTACAACCTTCTTTCTTAAAAGAAGTGCAATTTAGGAGTGGTTGAAGTTACTCCATTTACTCAGCTACTACAGATCTGTGCTCTGTCCCAGTACAGCCCCTGTGGTCAACCCTTTGTGGAAGAATTCAATTTCTTTTGGACATTCTTCTGCTACATTTTACATGCGCAGATTAGTGACAATGGGATTACACTGACAGTTCCTGCAATTCTACTTTTTTTGGTCTAAATATTTGATTTCAAATTCAGATTACTGCTTTAATTTTTCACACCTGACATTTACACTGGAAGAAGTCTTACCACGATCGATTTTAAATGCATAGAAAAATAATTAACTCTAAGTTAACGTTATATGCAAACACATCCCTGAAGCAGTAAAAGAATATCAATCAGACAACAACTAATATAATACTGCAAAATCAAATTTCAATTGTTCCTTCAGAGAAATCTTTATCACTCCTTTTTTGAAGCTACTTTCAATACCACCTTGGAAATTTATTATCAGAGAGCAAACAGGCATTTCATTCAGATATAAATCACTCAAAATTAAGACAGAACATAATTATTGTATTTGACATTTGAAAACTAAGAGAAAGAAAAATTAAAGTGTTTTTCTTAGGATCAGAATGCAAGAAGAAGGGGTCTTTGGAGAAGCTAGAAAATTCTTGTTCATTAAGTTGTTATGAAGATGCCCAGGCTAAAAGAGTCTGAGGGAGGAAAGAGCGTGCAGTCTTATATTCGAGAGCTTGTGGGTAAGAAATAATTTTGCAGCTCTCAACTTTCTCAAGCTTGCACACATGGTACAAGCATATTTTCTGCAACTGTCCCAATACTACAGCTAGTTCTGTAGATCCAAGTTAAGTCTGTCTGTACTGCAGCTGAAATGATGGTTATACTCCCCACTGCACATTACCCTTTCTCCACTTTCAATAAACCTTACCCTTGTCTAAGTTTATCAGTGGTCTTGCCTTATATAGAAAACTGGTTGCTATCTACAGAAACTCAGAGTCATGAGGATTGGGGTGGTTTTATTGTTAGTTTTTACATCAAACTTGAGTAGAAAGCTACCATAGGTACCAACAAATAAATAACAGATTACCTAAAATGAGGGTAGAGAAGGAAGTTCACTAGAATTAGGCTTCCTTCACCCTGCTTCTTCCTACCTCTCACATTTTCCACGGCTAATACCACTCCATAACTTCTGTATTTCTGTCTTTTCAGGTCCCCTTATTAATTAAGCTTGAGGATGAGGCTTTGTCAAAAGAAACCAAACAAAACTGCCACCAGCTTCTCTGTTGACAGAGTTGTTGTTTTAGAGCTTCAGAAACACATTTGATTTTTTTAAAGTTAGAAAAAATAACAATATGTGATTCTGGAGCTATTACATCATAGGAATTAGCTTTAAATAATTACCAAATTTTTGTCCTTCTGTCAAAAACATCTTTCATGCTTTGTCTTGCAAGAAATTTGTATGAAGTCAAATTTAGTGAATGAAAACAATAATTCAAGTTGAGTAATAACAGAGATATGCCTTCTTAACAAGACATATCATTAAACAAAAGTACATAACTAATCACACTGTTTAAATAATAACCTGGTAAAAAACACAAAAGGGAAGCAACTCTGCAAAGTCTACATCTATAGCAAATTTATGCTATGCATTTCTAGACTGTTTAAAAATCTTTCTGCATGAAACTTTCATTCTAGAGGAGTCATCAGTTTCATAACTCAGCTTTCAGCAACAAATACTTTTGGACCAAATGCTGTACAGAATCCTCTGGGAAATGAATGATCCTCAGTCTATACAAGGGAAAGCAGCAGGACGGACAGTGCCCTATAATTTCAGTACTAGTCATTTCTGCAATCAATAGGGTTCATAGCTCTTCCTCAGGCTTGTCCAGTAAACTTGTCAAGTTTTTAAGTAACTGGTACGGATTATACTATGCTTTAAATATGTGGGACCAATTACCTTCACTCAAATGAAAGTTGTTTTTCAAGTGGAAAACAATGGCCTCTCCTCTTGCCACAGTCAGGATATAGGCACGCCTTTGGCCCACAGAGGCTCTATCAAACCACAAAATTTGCCATCCAAACAACATCAAAAAATCTTAACTTAATCTCTGAAAAAGACAGGATATATTATCTTCCGGAAACACATGGAAAATTCTTTCATATTGCATGTATGCGAATATTACAAAGAAACAACTGGCATATGATACATGAAGAAAATTAAGTTGTGTAATAGCTTCCTCTTATTTTTAATATGAGAGCAAAACTAAAGTAAACAACAGAGAAATTATCACCATGCACAAACCATTAATCATATCTTATTAAATGGCTCAGTGAAAGACAAGAATGACCAGTTTTGAACATTTCATTTTGGTGACAATTCAAAAAACTGAAACTTAATACTTCAGCTGTTAAAACAAGCTGTATTTGTGCCCTATTTTAGCTGGAAGAAAGCATTTGCATGCCATACCAATGCTTCTCCTAAAACCAAAACATTATTCCAGTTTATCATGATACAGAATTCACCTTTTGAAACACAAGTGACGTGGGCAGGTTTTTTAAAAGTGAGCATTGCGCAGAAACCAAGTGCAACATCCTGCTCAGTGAGACTTGAGTAATTTCTGCTTCTCTACTTGAATGAGACCAGAATGATCAACACTAAGTCCTGAGTTAGAACTGTGTTCAGATTATTTTAATTATAAATTAGGAAATCAGAATGTTACTGATACTTAGCTGAGAAGAGTTAACCATGTACCTAGGAAATTTCCCCTCCCGAAAGGGAGATAATAGTTCAGAGTCTTCATTAGGAGATATCCAATTCACTTGTGAAACTATGTCTTAATCTATTCCACAAATCCAGAGATCTGCAACCAAATATCAACTTTCAAACAGAATTCTGTATTCCTGAGAAAAAAAGGCTAAAATCCTGAGAATTTGATATTTGATGCTTTAACATTCACCAAAAGAGTGAAGTGCTTTTATAAACATCTGTGTGAAATGATGGTTTTGACATTTTCCCATTAAGAAGGAAAAAAATAAAATAATCAAATACACTCTCCTGTTTCACTCTTCTCACTCCAGTCTTATCTATCGTATAATTAGAGATATACACATTATATTTAATTTATAATCCACTGATAAATATTTGCTCACGGGGCAATCTTGTAATACTTTGTGAAGAAAAGGCTTTAAGTATGAAAATAGCCAAAGATTATAGCTTTGAAAATATTTAGTTGTTATAAGGGGGAAAAATGCCATCTGCTGGGTACAGCTGAGGACTGTCCTTTTCTTACCACCACACCATGCTGTCCTGAGAGAGTTTTCTCTCCACTTCATAATTCATTTTTCCCATCTTGTAAACTGATACAGATACGTGCACTGTTTTTGAGGGGATGTAATAGCAACCTCATTAAAACTCTGTAACAAAAACTTCTTACCATATACGTCTCAGAGGCTGCAGGGCTGACAACAGACAGGATGACCAGCAAAGGAATAATAATGCTAATAATCCTTCAAAAACATTAGAACTGCCTCTAACACCCCTCCCCCCACCCCCAAATACTTCAAATACTTTTGTATCTTCACTTTTCTAAGCCACAGAACACTGGTTGGTGGAGTACAGGTGAAGAACCACTTAGTTATCTAGCTTAAAATCACAAAACCAAGGCTCTGGAACCCCATTAGTAAAGTGATAAAATATGAAAAGAAGTGGAGAATGTCCAGTTAAGAAATATACTGGTATGGAGAGAGTGAAAAATTAGAAAGAGAATAATCTGATTTAATAAAATGGATAAAGTTTAAAATTAAGAAGGGTGATAAAAGGTAGATATGGTTTCCATATGTAAACATGAAGAAGAAAAGAGTTGTTTCAATTCATAACAGACAATGAGACTCCTTTATATTTTGGCTTGTTGTTAATTTTACAGTATAAAAGGTAATAGCTGTCAGTGTGTGCATATACATATACACATATGCATATAAGTATGTAGATTTATATATTAAAAATTCTGTTTCATTTCATATGAAGCTGAACCAGCATACAGTCTTGGAAATCTGGGTTTCAAAGTTAAAATAAAGGCTCATTTCTCATATATACAATGATGCTAAAAATCAAGTAGCTCCTGTGAATGTACGTATTTTCCTTGTGTTTAAGATAAAAGCTTTGAAGTTGATTTCAGAATAGAATTTAGTACAAAACCATGCTTGTACTTCGCACGCACAGTCATGACTGCTTTGTAAAAGGCAAATAAGAATAAAAACTACAAAAATGAGGAATTCTGGCCTTTTTAAGATCCTCTAGCAGGATGACATGTTGTCAGATGGAACCAAAACTCTACTGAAAACTGTCAAATGCTTTTTATAAATTCCCACTCAAAGTGCAATATGTGCACATGCTCCATACACCGCAGTTACCATTCTCTTCCCTATTGCTGAGGTAAGTAACAACACAGATTCTCCACTACCATTGACTCATCAGGCCCTGATTATGCAAACTGATCTCCCACTGACAGATACATGCACCCATAGCCTCACTGATTTTAATGTGCTTCTATGGCAGGATAAGCATCTTTTCCCAGAAAAAAAGCTACAAGCTGGGTGTTAGTTAAAAAGACAGCAAGTGTGAATTACCAAACCTATGGCACTTCCTAAGTCATTAAACAGATATCAAAAAATCCAATTTATTTCCTCAAAATGAAAATGTCCCTTAAAATGCTAATTTTTAAAAAATCATCCTACATGTACATAGCTTTTTTAAGTCAATCATCACAACTTGAATCCCTACAAAACCAGAGATACTAGATAATTATCCTGAAAAAGGATTAAGTAGGTTTCTTTTCTAATGTCTCTGAAGTTGTAAGATAAGCACATGTACTAAGAGATTCTCCTTGCTATCAACAAGGGAAGGTGAAACAGCTGATAATCTTCCTGTGTTTCAGAAGCCCACAGTTGCATGCATACCATATTGATAACACAATAGTGTTATGGCAGAAATGCAAACAATCCACATCAGAGTAATTTATTTTGTTGACACATTTGGCTGATTCCAAAGTATTTGTGAATTCAGTAAGAGACAAAAAGATGGGCTTCTAATTCCTAAACCAATTTCAAAACATTCTGATAGTATCAAAGCAAACTGAACAGTAGTCTTGGAGCTATGACTGCCATGAATTACTTTTATCTTTAATATATTCATTATTTAGTACTTATATCTGTTCTTTTATGATTTGTGAGTTTGTTGTTGTCAGAAAATTAAGTAATAAAATGCTCAGAGTAAGACCAATGAAGAGTAGAAACATGTACAATATCTTTGTCTGTCTGGACCCTTTGCTCTACTCTACCATGGTGAGGATTTCTTTTCCCTTTTAGTTTGCTTTGTTCTTCTTTGAAGTACACCACAGAAGGCAAGGAATTCATCTGAGCTGAGCTTTTTTTACCTTTAAATGCATGTTTCATAGAATGGTTTGGGTTGGAAGGGACCTTCAAGACCATCAAGTTCACACGCCTCACTAGACCACGTTGCTCAAAGTCCCATCCAACCTAGTCTTGAACGCCCTCAGGGATGGGGCATCCACAACTTCTCTGGGCAACCTATTCCAGTGCCTCACCACCTCCACAGTTAAGAATTTCTTCCCAATACTTAATCTAAATCTGCCCTTTTTAAAGCCACTCCCCCTTGTCCTATCACTACAGGCCATTGTAAACAGTCCCTCTGCAGCTCTCCTGTTGTTCCCCACTTCAGGTACTGGGAGCTTTCCTGTCTCCAGGCTGAACAAGCCAAATTCTCAGCCTTTGTAGGAGAGGTACTCTAGCCCTCTGATCATCTTTGGGGTCTCCTGTGGACTCACTCCCATAATTCTTTTATTTCAAACACCATGGAAAAATACTTTTCAGATCTGTAATAATCCCATAATAATGCTCCTTCCGAACATAGTTTAAAATGTATAGATCTGTAAACTCAAGAAAACAGATCATAAAATCTCATTAAGCAACAAATTAAAACCACAAACACATACCACAAAAAAACCCCAAACAACTGAATAGTAATTCATACTGTAAACAATTAATGGAGAAAAAAATATTCTGAGTTAAAATACCATTCATGGCATACTTAAAAAAATCTAGAAAATACCCCTTATCTGAAAAAGACCAAATAGTCACTACATGCAGAAATGCAAAAAATGCATTTCAAAGAAACTCATACCAATTTCTAAAACCCATGTAAAGCACTTTGAACAAGATGTTCACAAATGCTGTCTAATAAGTCCTATAATTTAGAAAAATTATATGTACTGGTGGAAAAAAAAAACATGTTCACAACTGTGTTCCGGTAAGTTTGAGAGCAGTGTATTTATTTCAAGCTATAGCAAAAGGAAGATGAACATTTTTTTCTATGTAAATTAGATGGCTTTTAAATTATGCATCTGGCAAACCTTTACAGTGTATAACAGAACAATACCAAACTCCTGTTTATAAAAACTGTGTTATTTTACTTTGCAACTCAAAATCTTCTTAAAAATGACAATCCCACAATTTGTAAATTAAATACATGTACAATAAGTATTCTTACTCTAAGTACTGTACTGCAAAATCTCTATTTATAGTAAAGAAAGCATAAAGAAAGAAAATGAAAAATGTTTTAAAATATGTATTAGTTTAAGTGCCCAACAGTTCCTTGTTATTTGCAAAATATTTAACATCTGATCTGCAAATTATCTTAGAATAAGTCTGATTGGCAAGGACATTGCATGTCATCTGCCTCATGCTTAGGACTGGGTCAGCTTCCAAGTTATATCAGGTTGCTCACAGGCTCATCTAATTAACTTCTGAATGTTTCCAAAGATGGAGACTCCACAACTTGCCAGCCTACTACAGTGTTTGACTTTTATCACACTGTTTCTCCTCCTGACCTTCTACAATTTGTGTCCTTTGCCTGTCATTTTTTCAACATGAATCTCTGAGCAATGCAGCTTCATCTTCTCTACCACCTGCCATTAGGGAGTAATAAACAGCAGTAAAGTATTACACAGCCTTCTCTTATTTGGACAGA
Organism: Hylia prasina; assembly: GCA_013397195.1. Classification (NCBI taxonomy): domain Eukaryota; kingdom Metazoa; phylum Chordata; class Aves; order Passeriformes; family Sylviidae; genus Hylia; species Hylia prasina. Next base: position 316,137 of record VYXD01016084.1, read on the forward strand.
GGAAACCCAGTTCTCTCAGCCTTTCTTTGTATGCCATGTTCCCCAGTCTCCCCCCAGTCTTGGAGGCATTCCACTGAACTTGCTCCAGTGCATCAATGTCTCCAGTTTGGGGAGCCTGAAACAAGACACGGTACTCCAGACGCAGTTTCACAAATGCCAAATAGAGGTGAAGAATCATCTACTCCACTGTAGCCCAGCTATCACATTAATTGGCTGCCTTTGCTCCAAGGGCTCTTACCCCAGTTTCAAAGTTTTGCCTTCCAGTATCCTGAGGTCCAGTTTGCCTAAGTAGTTCCTTACTTCAACTTCCCTGCACTCTGCCATGAGGTTCAGAGACCTCAAAAGCCTGAGAACAGACCAAAGCAGACCAAACTGCAGTGTGAACCCTCAGCCTTTTTGTATCTTTTCCACTGTTCAGTGCTGCATCAGCATCACACCCTTTCCTTAAGTCTTCCTCCCATTAAGAAGGTACCGACAGACATCAGTGACTTACACTCAACTCCAGCGTAGTTTGGCTTTCCTACTTCCTCCTCTCTACACCTAAACACTGTTTTTATATTCTTCATGGAGGTTTGTCACTGTTTACAGATTCCATACATTTCATTGTTTGGGTGAGTTGACTTAGGAATTCCCCATTCAAGCATACCTGTTTGCCATACCTGCTTGTCTTCTTGCACAGGGAAGAGTATGTCCTTGTGCATTTGAGGAAGCTGTTCTTGAAGATCAACCACCTGTCCTGAGTTTCTTTGCAGTTCAAAGGGACCTGATGTGGGATACTGCCTCTATTACAAGAAAAGCCAAAGCAAACCATTCTGAAGTCCAATATAATTTCTTCACGGCCTGCTTCTCTCACTCCTTTCAGATTCTACCACCTTACAGTAGTTCAGTTGGGGGTGGCACCAGCGCTCCATTTCCACATTCACAAGTACCAAGAAATCTAAGCTACGTGGAAAAACAGGAAAAAAATATCTATCCAAATGTAAATTCGAAGAGAGAAATACATGGGAGGCATGAAAATTTTTAAGATGTGGTATTTGGGAACTTTTCTTGATCTCAGTCAAAAGATACAAAAGGATCTTAACAGGGTGGATAATCATGATAACTGACACAAGCAACTGGAAAGACTAAGGCAGCAGCTACTACGAGAAAAGGGAATGGGGTCTATAAAACATACGAGACTACATTTACATTCCAATTTGCAAGCATATAGATAATTTTGGGACGATATGAGGCAAAGCTTTTAAAAATCTGGAGAAATGAGTAGCTGAAGTAGAATAATTATCTGACAGATGGAGATTGCCCAAGACTGCCACTTGAACATATAAAAAGATGAGGCTGACTTCATTTCTGAAATACAACATTAGAAATTCTGAGAGCATCCTGAGTATTAGTTGTGGAAGGTACAAGACTTTGTTCAGTGTACCAGAGTATAAATAGAGGTTAGATTCAAAGCTTTACTTTGAAAATAGTCTTTAAAGCCTGAAGCTTCACAAAAAGAATTTAAATATCCTCATATAAGCAATATAGCATATGTATTTACAGCACAGCACTTCACTAAAATGTCTGTGTACCAGTTTCCTTTGCAATGCCAATGTTACAGCTGCACATACACATTTCTATCATGGTGGCATTTGGGCGTCCCCTTCCTGTGCCACTGCATTTTTCTTTCTGCATATAATTCCTCCTCTTCAATCTGCTGGCACAACCATGCATCTACACTCTCAGAGTAACAGCTGAATGCCTGAAGGTAATAGCTAAGCAAATTACTCCTTTACCTTCACTTGCAACTCTCACATTTCCACAAAAAGTAAGCAATTCCAAAGCACGTGTACTTCCTTTAACAACAGTACAGCCATAAACACACATAACACATTCAAACCTGCACTCAGCCTGCTGTCATCCCCACACGACACATCTTTTCCTCTATTTGCAACATCTTGTCCTTATTTGTTCCATTATTGATGTACAACAACATCTGCATTTGCCTCATAACTCCACTGTACCCAACAGCAATGCAACCCCAACACTGACTGTGATCTTTGGAGACTAGGGGAACATGGGATTATTATTTTTATCACCAAGGTACTGCTTGTCAAAGTCCCTTTCTGAGATTAGATGGCACATACAAGAACGAGTTTGTGCTCTTTGATAACAGACATTCTGCAAACAGGTGAGAAGGCAAAGACTTCACAGCCCCAACTAACAACTTCAGTATCACATAAAAGTGGAAATGGGAAGAGAGGGAGGAGCACCAACACCCAGGCCATACAAACTATCACATCAGTTCTGCTCTCTTAGCTGATTTCAATTAAAAATCATGATTTTTCAGCCAGTTACTAATTTTTTTTAAAGCAGAAGAGTGAGAAAGACTACCTTATAAAAAGGACAGAAACATAGCTACATGAGAGCAAATCAAGAATATCACAACCATTTTGAACAAGTTGCAGCTCTTCTTCTCCTCCAGTCCTTTTTAGTTTATAAAACAAAAAGGAAAACGAAAAACCACTTCTAAAAAAAAAAGACATCCATTTGCATTTAGTCATGGTATCTATATCTGGTTATTGTTTTGTAATTTCCAATGGATCTCCCCACTATCCTTGAATGTATTGTATTTTATCTCCCATTTTTTATTACTTGGCAATGTCCAAGCTAAACAGAACTTTGCCTAAAAACTGTTTGGGGTTTTCCTCATAATGTCTAGTTAATCATGGATAAAATAAAAAAAAATGCAAACTTAGCACTAATAATAGGTTACTAATTTTTTTAGAGAGTACATCTTCAAAGATGAGTAAAATCCTTTAAGTTCTCCAGCATTTCAAGGTACTAGATAATATTTATATTATATTGTGATTTCAAATGGTATCAAATTGACCCAGAAATATATTCAAAGCAAATAAAGCCAAAAATTTGTTTGTAATTTGATTTTAGCAGTGTGATACAGATAAAATTAAGGGATTTACACAGACTAATTAAAAATCTGTAAAACAAAGCATGGACATTCAAGAAATTCTGGTTTTGGAACCTACCAGAAATATGGTACTATGTGACATTTTCAGCTGACATTTGTGACATTTAAATAAGACTCAGAGTTTAGTTTGGGGGGTTTTGCCTTTTTAAGAAATATTCATACAGTCAGACATTTTGAGAAAAAGCATCTCTACCATTAAAAGCAGCCTTCCCTGCAACATAGGTGAGAATCTGCGTACAGCAAATAAATATCCTTCACATTCTCTACTGATACAATTATTTAACTTGTAGGTCACTGGGAAAAGCAGTTAATGTGCTTAAGACCCTCTTTTTTTTTTCTTTTTTTTTTTTTTTGTAAGCATCATCATAATTTAGGGAAACACAAAGTGTAAGTGAGACCATGGCTGTAATAAACCTGAAATGAAAGAGAAATGTTGGGAAGCGGGTCAGCCTTTTTAAAACACATGTGTTAGGGCTTTTCAGTTCAGCTGCGGTGTTTCACGAGAGACAAACAATGAAATACTTTCTTGTTTAACTGATTTAATGAGTTGCTGGTTGTTATTGCAGGGGGTTTGTGTTGGGGACCTTGGTGTTGTTTTGTGGGGGTTTTTTTGACTAAGACTAACTATATTGATGTAATGAGAAGAGATTGAGAGAGAGCTGAAAGCTGAAATTCTTGCAAACACGACATAAAAAGAGTTAATCTAACCATCATCCTGATGCCTGGAAAGGCTGGACTATGATAATACACAGGGGACAATTATCAAGGCTCAGCTGATAAGATGTAACTCACTAAGGTGCAATAATGCAATTTCTTTCAAATATGTGCACTGAACAGGAGTGTCAGTATTAGGTCACTGAGGTTACAGAAACCCTGCCTTTCTTTGGGGTGCAGTAGTATCCTTTTTCTTTATGTTTATTCTTTGTTATGCAGTCTTCACCTTTATCAGGCTTATTCTAAAAGTACTTCACAGATTGTAAGACAAATCCTTTTAAATTCAATGGCAAAACTCCCTCCAGTATCAAGAGCAAAATGAAAAGCCCAGATAAAAGCAAGTGGTCATTCATCCATAACGGGACTACATCTGGGGTGAAACAGCAGCTATTTTGTACTTAACATTTCTATTGCAAACTGATCTATGGATGGAAATGCTCAACTCAAAACACAGGGGAATTTACGTAGACAGAAAATAATCACACTGACTAAAATCTGGCAAACTCCCCGGAGGTAACTCCTTTATTCAGATGAAAAATGCACAAGATTGTTTACAATTGTTCAGGATCTCAATTACATATGCTATCTAAAAGACATGTCCAACAGCTGACAGAACTCCAATCTAATGCTACTGAATAAATAACCCTCCTATATGGTTTTTTCCCACTATTTGAGTGAACAGGGAACTATAAATGCAAGGGCTGCATGGTTGTAGCTTTGTGATTTGGTTCAGTTTGTAATACTACTGCCCAGCCTGTAAACTGTGATAAGATCACACAACCGCAACACAGGTTTAGTTATGTCCACATTTCAAGATTTAAAGATGAGCCTGTAGATCAAAAGAGAGGACTTGGAAATTACAGACAATCCCTGTTCACACTGTCTCAAGCTGTTATGTATTTGAGATCAATATTTTACCTTGGGCTCCTTATTTGTCTGTAACAGATCAACACAAAAGCATACCTTTTATTTCTGTAAATGTTGCTTGCCTATCTGTGCCAAAACAGCATGCAACTTCTGTAAATTCTGTAACAGTACTTCAGCCACATCTGTAGTATTTTGCTGTCAAATACCCAATATATTCACTGGCTGAATGGCAGATCCCAGAGGGTTGGGATCAGTGGCACAGGGTCTAGCTGGAGACCTGTGACTAGTGATGTCACCCAAAGTTCAGGAGGGGGCCCAGTATTTTTTAACTCATTCCTCTGTGACTTGGATAGAGGGGCAGAGGCCTCCTCAGCAAGTCTGCTGATGACACAAAGCTGGAGGAGTGGCTGATACCCCAGAGGGCTCTGCTGCCCTTGAGAAGGACCTCAGCAGGCTGGAAAGAGGGGCAGAGAGGAAGTTTCTAAAATTCATCAAAAGCAAATGCACACCGTCCTGTACATGGGGAGGAATAACCCCATGTGCCACTATAGGCTGGGGGCTGATCTGCTGGAAACCAGCTCTGCAGAGAAGGATCTGGGGCTTCTGTTGGAGTACAAGCTGCCATGTGCCAGCAGTGCCCTTGTGGCCAAGAAGGCCAATGGTATCCTGGAGTGCATTAGGAAGAGCATTTCCAGTAGGTTGGGAGGTGATCCTGCCCCTCTACTCTGCCCTTGTAAGGCCACATCTGGAGTGCTGTGCCCAGTTCTGGGCTCCTCAGTACAAGAGAGACCTGGAACTCCTGGAGCAGGTCCAGTGGAGGGCAACAAGCATGTCTGACAGACTGGAGCATTCCTCTTACAAGGAAAGGCTGAGGGAGCCAGAGCCAGGCCTGTTCAGCCACCAAAAGAGGAGATTGAGAGGGGACTTCATCAGTGTCTGTAGGTATCTGAAAGGAGATGTCAGAGGCTGGAGCCAGGCTTTCCTTGGTGGTGGCAAGCAATAGCACAAGAGGCAATGTGCAGAAATTGATGCACAGGAAGTTCCATCTGAACAAGAGAACGAACTTCTTTACTGTGTGAGTGACCAAGCACTGGAATAGATTTCCCAGAGGGATTGTGGAGTCTCCTTCATTGGACATATTCAAGAACCATGTGGATGCAATGCTGTGCCATGAGCTCCAGGATGACTGCTTGAGCAGGGAGGTTGGACCAGATGACCAACCCACTGCGGTCCCCTCCCAACCTTACCCATTCCGTATTGCTGTAATAAATACCTTTTTGGATTACTGAATAAGAAAGTTTTCTTTACCTAAAAGATTGAAACCAGTACCAATCTCAGTGTGGTGGGAGGAGGCAGGAAGCCCAATGTTGCATTAGAACTGCAGTAGCAAGACACTCAGTTCATCAAATTAAATAGAATTTTAGTTAGTGTTCAGAACTCAGAAACTGTCTTTATACAGTCTAAAGTTAAAGATGCCTCTTTTAAAACTCTGGTTAACAATTTCAAAACCTTTTTTATTCTGAAGTTTCTTTAAATAACTTTAGATTTCACCAAAAGTAACAACTGAAGCAGGCAAACCTTGAGTATTCATTCACAGTTTGTGTTTCACTGAACAGAAGCTACTGTTCAATAGGATGTTATTTAAGATAAATATCTCTCTTCCAAGAGTGCTAAGTTATTATTTTCTGCCCCATACTTCATAAATTTTATTTTTTTGGATGAATGCACTTATATTACTAGTAGTGGTCAACTGTCATGTCTGATGGAGTAAAACTTACCTGGAAGAACTGTACTTTATTTATGAAATACCATATTTCTAGGATTTTCTATATGCATGTGAGACCAGCATAAACACTGACATATTTAAATTACATTATTTACAGAGTAATTCAGGTAATTATTTCCATAACAAAAGAACTGCTCTCATTTTCACATAGCTGAAATATGATACAACTTTTCTAGATGTTAGAAAGTTATTCCAATTCTACAATGGATCAGCCATTCTTTAATAACTTGTCATTAACTGCTACTAACTTTTTAGAAATAGCTTTTTGCTGGCTCATATTTTATAACCTTTTCATGTTCCAACCAAATAATCTATGATGTAATATATTAAACATAACACCATTGACAATTTTGTATTTGAAATCAGAGATAACTAATCAACCAATACTCCTTTACCAACATGAAATGAAAAAATGTGTTGCATTTTGTTTCTGAATCACAAGCTAGTACTGTATATGTGTAAACTCCAGCAGAAGTCATAAGAATCCACTAATAAAAATAACCTTCCTATCAAATAATAGGCAATTTTTAGAACTTTTACAAAAATCTTTCATATTGCATTATCCTGTGACTTAAATAAATTGCATGAACATAAAATGTTGTAATGAGCTGATTATCTGAAGTAAAATGAAGTATTTGTGTGTATTCGCTGAAATAGTTACGCTGTTACTGAAGATTTAATATTGCATTTTCAAACACAAAAATTTGAACAGGTAATTCTGACCTCATGAAACACTGAGAACTTATCAGCTGGGTACATTTTGCATAAAAACCCCATATCCTTAAGATCGTCTCTATTCACCAAATGTTTTCATTAATGTAACATGCAGATGTCTAAAAGTTAAATAGGCCATTATTAGCACTCTGGAATATGCAAGCAATATCTGAATTAATTGTTTAATCATATTGAGTTGCCTGTGGCACCAAGAAAAAGAAAAGTTAAATGTCAGTATTTCACACTGTCAATTGAAATGAGTCCAGATGTTAAAACACTAAGTGACCTAAAAATCATTAATTTCATTTTAAACAAAATCTTTTCCAAAGCAAGCTTAATATAGTGATTCAGTCTTTCCCTTCCCCTCCCCAGCACAACTAAACATGGAAATAACCCATTTTTAATATGTCCAGTGACTGAACTAGGCAAATAGTACACAGGACCAATGTAAAGATTTTCATGTCTTCTGCCATTAAAACTCACTGGTTTTGATTAAGATGTTCATGGTTTTGAAGCCAGTACCAAAGAACCCCTAATAAGTAAAAATACCAGGCTTTGTTTTTCTCTAAGAAAACAAGTACTGTTTGTCATTGTGCAAAATTCTGAAGTAGAAGAAAGCTTCAGTTGTTATCATTTTGTCTAAAATCAATGAAATACAGTTTTAGGGATTTAATCTAATACAGCCTGCCTACTCTCAACAACATACAGGCTAGTGCCAAATCCAAATGGGACTTCTTTTCCAGAAATTTGAAGAAACTTAATTTAGGAATGAGTAAATTCACAATATAAACATCTGCCATTGTTTTCAGTACAACACTAATTACAAGAGTTGCTTATATTTTGAATGAACAAGTTCTAGACAATATAGAAAGGCTTAGCCCCAGGAAGTGTCAAGAAATATCAGAGGAGAGATTAACTGTTAAGGGACATTCACATGAGTGTTACAGATTTAAAAAGGGAAGAGATTACATACCCCTCTCCACCAATTCTTGTTATCTTTAGACGAAAATCAACTGAGTTCAGGCTGGGTGGCTTCCATTTCAAAATATCATCACATCGACCAGGCTTGTATTTCTGAAGTAAATTAAAATGCAGTTTAATTATGCTTATTGGTTTTCACTGGTTTTAAAAGTAACAATTCAGCCTTTCAGACTCTATTAGCTGTCTCTAATGAATTACAATAGTTAGTGACTGAAACAATGAATACCATTACCATGGAGGTAGTTGTGCTTCACTACTTTATTTGCTTCTCCCTTTTAAAACTGCTTAGCACTGTAGCTCTGCCATTGCATATAATAAAAAGCTGAGAATGGAAATAAAAATTAGCATATTTCATTATCTCTCTCTGGCTAATGGAAATTTTCAAGAAAATAAGACAGCACAGAAAGAAATAAAAACACTCATAGGAGATACAGAAAAGGCACATTTAAACATTTTGGAACTATTTTATGAACAATATTTTGTTATCCATGCTGTTGGCTGACAAAACATGAAAAAGGCAGAAGCTACCATACTGCCAGTTCTCAGAAAGACTCAGAAACATGTTCTTTCATAGCAAAGGAATTTAAGTTATGTAAAGATTAAAGAACATCATGTTATACTGGAACATAAATAAGTGAGCATCTCTTGCTAAAGAGAGAGGGTACAGATTTGAACCACAAGCTGAAAGGAACAGTTTTCTCTCAAATTAGAGCTTTAGTTTCTCATAGTCTCTGCTATCATCTGCCACCATTTTGTTCATCCTCAGCTATCAGAGAGAGTTAACTTGTTGATCCCCTCCTTACCAAATATCTTTCATGGCAATGGAGAAAATCTGAATCAACATGAATAGGGCAAAAAAGAATAATTTGCAGATGAGTAGAATGAGAAAATTTACTTCTTTATTTATCTACACTGAGAAAATCTATGCAATTTTATATGAAATATAAAACTAACCAAGAAGGTCCACTGTCTTTTGGTAACAGAACAGTCATCAGCATCACACTGCATTCATGCTGTGTAAAATATTTTCAAAATACATACTTTACTGATGATAAACTTAACAGTTTTAGATCTAAAATAACAAAAGCAGATGAATTTTGTTTTCTGATAGAAGAATGTAAAGTTATAAAGTCTTTCCAAAACAAACGCAGCATATCTTATCATTTCTTAATGAAAAGATGAAAATTATGCAAAAAAGATGGACCAACCTCTCTATATCATGGCACTGAAATTCAGAGGAAAAGCTACATCTGATCTATATAAAAACCTTCTTCACTAGAGCTCTTGTATCCTGACTGACAACAGCCAACAGCATGTGCTATGGGAAGATGAAAAGCAAGGCAATTATGTATTATATTTTTTACAACTACTCTTTGAGAAACTATCCATTCTGAAGCTCAGACACTTCCTGATGTCAATGCGATTCAAACGTGATTCCTACGCATTCAGTTATTTTCAGTTTCGTTGCATGAGCTTATACAGCCCCCCAGTAAGACCATGTAAACCTCCATCAGCTGCAAAAGCCTGTGGCACAACCTTTCATGCACAGCCTAATTACCTTGCAGCAATAAAACCACTACCTTTTGTTTATTTTGAACAAGTTTTTGTTGTTTTGGAAGACTTGCACTTCCCAGGGATCACACTAAGGGACATGCTTAACAATCCAACCCCATTGTTTCCATGTGGCTCACAGTTTCATTTGCCTCTATATGCATAGAAATGCACTCAGCTCAGAGGCTATCATTTTACAGCTGCTGTTACATTTTTTTCTCCACTTATATTACTCTACATTTATCTACATAAAAGTTTATGCACTCTTTCATCACTCAGCCATCCAGTTTTGTAAGAGCTTACTATAATTCTCCACATTTAGGACCAGCCCTTGCTGATCCATCAAGAAAACATCACTGAATGGTTCATCCAATTTTCATACTTGCTTACATGCAATACAGGTGGCTCCCTTCCTTGTTGAGGACTGAACACTACCTCATCCTTCACTCCTACTTTATAACCAATTAGATATCTGTGCAAGAACCTTTTAAGTATCACATCTAGTTTCTCCAAGAAAATTTTGACAAAAGGCTTTCTGGAAATCTTAGCAAGAAAAACAGTATGATCTTTACTTAAATGAGTTTTGAACCCTTTGTTGGAGAGCCATAACCTTCCTTTCAAACAGGTATGTAATTTTTACCAACTATATAAATCATATTCACCCAGATACCAACAAGTATATTCCTTATTACTTCTACTCCTTTGTGTCATGCAGATACCAAGCTTACAGGACTTATTTCTTCCCTGATACTTTCATTTTTTAAAAAATTGATAATGTTTTTTCTGCCTTACATGCTTAGGTACTAATGTAGATTTTTCACATAGGATCTACTATCCAACTTTTTCAAACTCTTTCTCCTAGACTGACAACTAAAAGTTAGTAGGAAACCAACTTCACAACACACCGGAACAACTATTCCAAGACCAGTAATGAAAAGCAATGTTTTGACAGAGTATATCTGCATACCTGTAATTACACTGCAGGATCCACAATTTTGACTCAAGTTTAAAATTAACTGGCTGGCTTACTTGAAAGGAATGGGGGAGGATTTTTTCATTAAGATGGAGTTATTTTCTTTACCTCGAGAACCAGCATAGTGTGAGACAAGCTTCAGATAAACATTTTATTCTGTCAATAAAAAAATAATCTCTAGCACACCTCAAGTTAGTCAAACATAACTCACTTAGAAAGCAATAACAATAAATATACCCTTTTGACTATTACATTTACTTTTGACCACTGCCAAACAAGAGCCTTCTCACTTCACAGCAATTTGTTAATACCAAACACCAGGTAAAGGTAACAGGTAAATTACAGGTATCTTTCAGAAGCAGTTACAAAGGCCTAGACAAGCCATCAGAATTCAACGCTAGTACAAGAAACAATTTATGCAGCTCCTCCCTGGCCTCCCCCAACATTGTCTGTTACCATGAAAGACAGAAATTCACAGAAGTCTGGCTTAAAAAGAGAATTCATTCAAAGGCCATATTAATAATCCCTAAGAAAGAGATTAATTTTTAACAGGTGAGTCCACACACACAAGAGAGCACTAGTAAGTTATTGAGTTTGAATGCTAAGTGATAAATCAACTTCTTTAAACATGAGCTGAAGCCAAACAAGAATTCTGCTTGTTAAATATGTGGAAACTTCACCTTAGATGAATCACTGCATGCTGCAGACCTGTTCTGCGTGAAGTTACTCTTTATTTTAATTCCAAACCAAAATGTGAAGCAATCTGTTTGAGATCAAACTACACCCTAGCATTTTAAATATAGCATTCATAGCAATGATATCCTCATCACCACTCCCAACAAATATCTATGTACACGACTACTTTTAAAACATATCAGATCCCCTGTCATCTCAAATACAAAGTTCATGCTTCAATCTGAAACCTGTCAACCTAGTCTAAGCACAAAAATAAGAACTCCACACCAAAAAGGTACATTGACAAATCAGAAACTATCTCAAATAGCTTTAAAGGATTGGACAAGGTGACCTCCTGAAGTCCCTTCCAATCTATATTATTCTGTAAAACTGTATCTCTCTTTGCTTGCTTGTTCTTTTAGCAGCCATATTTGGGTGAATTTTAGTTTGCAAAAACAATGAACATTCAAAATAAATGTTCCCAGTTGTTCCTATTTACTATACTTTTATGGTAAAGCTATAGTTGCAATAGCTGGGCAGCTCTGGTGCATGCAAACTGGATTCCATCAACGTAAAACCAAATCTGAAGTTTTCCCTCAGGGACACACCTAATGCCCTTCATGCTGAAGTACAGACACCAGAGGCCAAGGCAAAGGCTATTCCATTGCATTGCTACCTTGCACCTACAGAGCACAAACAAACCTGAGCTGTGAAGATATCCTGCAACATCCAGAACTGATGCTTCAAAGAAGTGTGTCAATGGCTTCAGTTGGCTATGAACCGTAAGCTCTTCATTTTTTACATTTTTTTACATCATTTTACATCCAGTCACCATCTACCCAACATTTCTTCTATCTTTTCAGTAGTAGCAGCAGTACTCATTGTCGCATAAATGCCCTATCTTCTGTGGCCATTCCTGGCAAAACATCAGGCTCTTACTTTCATGAAGAGGATGAAGATCAGGGACAACAGATGTGTCAGAAGTAGCATTGCAAATGTGCCCCTACTATGGGAATCTTGAACTTCAGACAAGGATACAATAATGACCCTAAAACTCAGATGCACATCCAATGCCCAGAGATGAAGAACAATCACTGAAGACAGCTCAATAGAAACCACATCCTCTGGCATCCCTCATAGGCTGCTAAACTCATTGATTTCGCACCTCAAACTCAACCCTATAGGCTCAAGTGGGTCTAGTCAAACCACTATGAGGGTTTTGTTAGACTCTTGCCAGAACCATTTTAGCACTGCAGGGCACAGTTATGGGTTTCTGGTCATGCTGAACCTCAATCCCCTGTCCAGTTCCAAGGTACTAAGTCTAGTTCCCCTCATCCTCCACAGCTGCCCAAAGAGGGGGCCTCTCTTTTCTCATCTACCATGATATCAAGAGAAAGGCTGGCCCTCAAAGCCTCAGGTTCTGTTATCTTAACTTCTGCTGACACATTTCTTGTCAACTGCAGCTAGCCTCACACACAGGTTTGGAGTTTTCCTAAAGCCATGTGTCAGCATTTGCATTCAATGGATGGCACAGCAGAAAGCTGAAAGCCTAGACAATGGAGGTATCAGGGGCCCGTAAGGAGGATAAACTAACTCCAAATAGCTGCTTCTACATGGGAAAGATGTTTCTGCTTAGTATTTTGTAGGAGGAAGAGCGGGGTTAGTTTCTGGGACTGCATTCTGGACAGGCAGTCTGGGGTGTGGGGTGGTGTTGACTCACCATGAAGACACCCACCTGGAAGACTGAGTGACTTCAGCCTAAAGTCTAGACAAAACAAACTAGTTTCTCCTAGTGACTGAAAAGGAAGAGGTGGTGGGATGCTCAAGAAAGAAGTTCGTGTCTCATCAAGAGGAAAAGAAGGTTTCCTTTACAAGTGTTGATCTCTCACTATCCTACAAAGTCTAATCAGCCAGCTCTACCTCCCATAACCTTTATTAAATACCATCCTCCTGCAGTGCAATCAGCAGCTAACACAGGCCACCTTACATTTCCCTTCCTCTGTATCTTCCCTCACTCCTCCCAAATGATAGGAAGCCAGCAAATAACCCAGCTCTTTCTTTTCTCCTAAGTGGCAGAGAGCTGCTGCTTGTCAGCTCTAATTTCTCCTCAGTAAACTGGCCAGACCTAGCCCTGCAAAGTATCCGAAGGGCTGCAAAGCTGGCAGCTGCAGGCACACACCAAATTAGAAAGCAAGCTAAAATAAAGGGCACAGAAGGTTTGCTTGCATTGTCATGCTTGCCCAAGAGGTATGGAAGGTTGAGTACCTTTGAGGAGTGAGGTCAGAGGAGGTGGGAGGGGATAGGGTTATCCAAGACTGGGAATCTACTGGAGTTCTTTTACATCATTAAATGCCATATTGCAAATGATATTAGCATCTAAGCACACTGAAAATATAATAAAGTGCAATTAAGTATCCTGGAATATGAAAAATAAATATTAAATATAAAACTTAACCACTAAACATAAAACTTAACTATGACAAACCTGTAATGACAACAAATCTGCTCCTCTTACAACACAAAACAGTGTTAAATGTTTTATCTGAAGAGCATTGCTTAATTCTGAGGCTTCTTAATCCATAGAGCAGCTGCCGGCCTGCCCAATCTAACAGTTTCCATTCAGCTGGGTAAACAAAAAGACAGAATAATTACCCAAAATGTGTTTTTATTTTCTTGCACTACAGACCCTGGATCATTTTAAAGAACCAAAAGGATTGATTATAATCAATCATCGCAGGCTAGACTTCATAAAGAAATGAGCTGAAGACACAGAAGTTGCTAACACTGTTGACAGATTATGTGAATAAATCACAACAATGGACTGAGAAACCAGAAGATCAAAGGCAACCATTGAGTCAATTGTATATTCATAGATTTTTAAGACTGGAAACCATTACTGGGCTCATTGAGTTGGCTCTGTTGCATAAAGGACAGAGGAACTTGAACAACAATATTTACATCAAGCTTGTAACTCCTATTCAAACTACAGTAATGTTTATCTCAAGTTTATAATCCCTATTCAAAATACAAGACACCTAAATGAAAAATACCACATAATGAAGGAATCACAACACGTATCTTAGGGAAGTAACCACAGTCGTTTATTATAGTTGTGTTTAAAAATGTTTATTTCTACACTGAGCCTTGTTAATGCCTTGCTTTAGACTGACCCCTCGCTCTCCATGTAATTACTTCCCTTTTTAAGATAAAATGAGTAAGTCTGAGTCTTACTGCATGGGTAATTTCACCATTGGCTAACATACACATAATCATAGTGTAATTTCACAGAAGCCTTTAGAAGACTAGGCAACAGAACTGAACCGACTATCCAATATTCTTTTCATTGCTTACACATACAGCAGTACACAAAGTGTATTTGTATCTTCTGCATTGCACTGAGAGGTGCTGATAACTAGCTGAAAAAATTCTTTTCAGATTCATGCCTTTAGCTAGGACTTAACACACTCCTGGAAATACAGCCCACATTTGTCTGTATTCAAGCACCATCAAATGATCCACCTTAGCCTACATGATTGATTTTTCAGTAAAACATGTAAGGTTGCTGAAAAAGTTCAAAATATTAACATGACCATAAAAACCATATGAAGAATCCCAACACGATCATTAAACCTCCTAAAAGCCTTCATGGTAATGTACTTCTTTAACTGTCACCAAAAAAAACCCCAGAAAAAACAAATACAAACAAACCAAACCAAACCAAAACAGCAAAAAATAAAACAACAAAAAACCAAAACCAAAACAAAACAAAAAGAAAAGGAAAAAAAGCAAACACAAGACACTAAAATCAACTTGAGGAAGTAAGTTATGTCACCAGCAGTTAAACTGCAACCCTTAGCTCCTTCAAAAGTTCTGCCTTCTGTCCCTTCCAGCTTCCCTTCTCAGTTCCAACTCCTTCTGTTCTTCAAAGTGCCCATACAAACAACATACAATCTTGCCATAGTTCCCACAGACCATCACTGCAATTCCTCATGTATTCTATTTTCTTTGCCTGGGAAAAAGCTAAGCAAAAGGGAATGTGGCACCAGAAGATTCTTGGTCATTGACGGCTAAGTGTGATTAATGCTTGTTCTTGCTCTATATTGAGCAGGGCACTGAGAACTGGAAGAAAGGGATATACTAGTCTGATCACAGGCCCACTACACTCCCTGGCTAAGGAGCAGAAAGACCAGCTTTTCCTACTGATGTCAGAGACAAACAGTTATCTGAAAAAACTGCTTTGTGAGCAGTGGGATTACCCATAACTCACACCCTCGGAGGTGAAAGCAAACAGTGTTGTATACTATGGCATTTATGGTGTTTGGTGGTGGTCACTGGTCATCAGCAAACCAGCTTCAGAGATCATTCATCCCACCCACAGAGAAAGCTACTTTGAATGTTGGTGGTCTAGGAGAGAAAGGAGAACCATGTACAAGAGCAAACAACAGGGTGTGTGACTACAAAGACTGATACACAGAAAAAGTGAACAAAATTAGTGCTGTGATCTGAAGCGGACATTGGAAATAAACGCCTGGACAACACTTTCTACTTACGCCAAACGTCAGACAGTAAGAGAAAAATATTACTGTTCATTCTTGCACTAAACCATCATAATTTACTTCTTATTTAAAATACATCAGAGCTGGCCAAACTGACTATCTGCTTTTGCCAAATATATTCCACATATCACAGAGGCAGAAAGAGAACTCTTAGAAAGTCTGAGGAATTCAGAGGCATCTAAGAAACTTCGATGAATGAATACAATAGATGAAACTTGATAAATGCATTTCAGGAAGGGAAAGACACAACACTGAAAAAAGGTGCTTAAAAATAAACTCTTCAGTGGCACTCAGTGTCTCAAAGATTATCAGAATTCTTTTGTTCTTTATAAAAACAAATCAAATGTACCAAGTATTGATTTCTTTCTTGTAGACATTTGACATGATTTCTGTATAAACTCTGGAAATAGTAAAACAGGCATTTCTTTTAATAAATGTGAGTCAACTTTTTCTACATTTGTAAAGGAAATACAGGGAGATGTGATTTGTAAGTGCTCCTAAGAGCGATCAGAGTAAGAGAAACTCCTGGATAAACACTGGTCTTTTCCAAACACCTGTCAGTTCTGAAAGGCATTTCCATAGTTGAGACAAAACATAAGAATCTAAACACAGAATGGAAAATATGTAAGAACACAAATGGCTGCAAACTTTGTACAGCTACAGAACACAACTCAAATGCTTTCCAATTTCACACAGTTTTCATGTGCCGTACCAACCCTCCACCAAGCACAATCTGTGTCTAACCACAGAGAGATGGCCATGACGCCCTAACTAAAAAAATGACAAAAAAAAAAGACCAAAAAAAAAGACCAAAAAAAAAGGCAGCAAATTCCTCCCCTTTAAAAAAACTCTTTTAACAAAAAGAAATTAATAAATGCTGCTTTTAAGGCTTAGTGTTCTAAATAACTGGTTCAAACCACCTGAACAATCAAAGAGCTGCAGCCCTCACTAAACATCAGCTTCTGGTTCAGTGATTTGATCAGAATAGACACACTGAAGTTCAACAAATTTTTGATCAGCTTCAAAATAAGGCTGTTAATGAATTCCAGACATTATACAAAGTAATGTTGTCACATCACTGAAAGCAAATCTGCAACAGTAACTTCAGAGACTCAAAAAAGTGCAGAAAAGACAAGTTCCTCAGCTCAACTAACATAGTTGTCCATGGTTAAGCCAAAAGGATGATAGAGCCAACTCCAGATAACACAGTTTTAAATAACTCATTATTTGACAGTGAAATCTCCATGCTGCTTTAATTTCATATAGTCAAACAAATTTACTAATTCTTCCATTCTTCCACTTCAAAAATCCAACTAAGGAAAAATGAACGTGTTTTAAAACACAATCACATCTGCATTCCAGAAATTTTTCCTTTAGAGAGTTAAAGAATTAAGTAGGAATTATACTTTTTAATGCATTAGGACTGATCAGCTGTCAATAGCTGTTTTGGAACAGCTGTTTGAGAAAATGTTATTGTACCACAATTTGTCTTTTATGAAAATGTGACTTGAAGCTATATGAAGTAGAATGAAAACCATTATAATCAAAATTACCTATGAAATATTAAGCTTAACTGTCATACCAGACTAAGAAGCAAAACATGCACCCATTTAAATACTGTTAGATTATGCTTTATCCTAAGTATTTTAACACTTGAATGCAAATCAGGTTTAGAAGGTTAACCTGTATGGAGAAATTATTTTGTTAATATGTTAATAGAAAACTGCTTTTTCCAAAAGTGCCTCTGATCCTCAAGCTAATGTAATATTTATATTGGACTTCTTTGGTAATTAATGGGCTAAACGTCTTCTCCTCTTGCACTTTAATTTAGCTTTATACCTCCAGCTTCATTAAACATCTTGTTTCATAGCTATACTAATAGCTTTTCTCAATATTCCATTAAGCAAGGAGAAAAATATGAGGACATTTTATTCATAACTAACATCATTTACATACTAATCCTATTAATATTTGATAAATGAAGTTCAGATCACAGCCAGAACTATGTTTATAGCAAGCAAAATGTAGCAGCTACAATTTTTTTCCTCCTCCCCCCAGCACATGACTATGAGCAGCAGAAACCTATTTTCTATCATTTCTGTCCTTTCACTGAATACAATGGTCTGCTCCTAGAAACTCCAATACTTGGGTTTGAAGCAAAACCAAAAAAGCAAATGGCTTCAAATAATTGGCTAATGTGTAGATGATCCAAAATGGACCAATGGTGCCTGCCTTTGATTATAAACCCTACTTTTGGCAAACTAAGGTAACTGTTGAAGAGCTACATACCTTTGTGACAAATAATCTCCTGACAACAGACCTATAGTGCCCATGGTCAAAGGAACTGGTGATGGCCAATGGTTGCTACTTAAGGTATTAGATTTATATTGCTGTTGATTATTTTGTAATCTTCTTATTTTTCACCATCACTAACCTCATTTATAACTTCAATACATATGTGCTATGTAAGTCTTCTGAAAAATTAACACAACAATAAAAACACTCAAGATACTTCAATTTGTCTTCCATTGCTGTATTTCACTCTATATTTCACTTTGTACCACTAAGTTAAACTGAGATGGCCTCAGCATGTAGCAGCAGTGTAAACTGTCACCAGGAGTATTTACTCCTCCAGATGAAATTTTCTTTCAAATTCAGCTTCATAACTCATTAACAGCCTTAACCAGAAATTAATAGAATGGAAAATCTCCTATCTATGTAACTTTTTCTCAGCCACACATTGGTAATTTCCACCTGTCTAGAAACACACACAAACCAACCCAGAGGTAAGAAGCTAAATGGCGTAAAACAACTGTCCATAAACTGTTGGGAGAACCAAGATAATACAGAAGCGCTCATGGCTCACTCCTTTACTGGTTTTTCTTTTCTTTTTCTCTCTTAAAGCAATGCTTATTATTATTCTCTCTGCCCCAGCAACACAAGAAATGTTTGAAAGAGTCTTAGGGAAATCATCTTCCTTCTAATCTTCCTTTCACACTTTCACTGTGAAAAAAGCCTCGGTCACATGAATCCAGTAATGGTAGAGAACACACCAATTTTCACTGTATAAACTGATAAGTGTAGTTGCTTCCCTGCATCACTTGTTTTATAAGCCTTACTGTTTATGTCTCTTTACAAGTTTTAGATGTTGTACATACCAGCCAAAACCTTCTCTCACTTCTTAAACCTGATGTCACCAATGTCTCTTCACCTTCTGTCCTTTCATTTTCACCACCTCTGTCCTAACTCAAGCTTAAGCGTAGTCATCACTTAAATTTACACCAGAGATAGAAGGAAGACAGTCTCTCAGAGGACTTCTTTCTTTGTGGATACTTAGTTTGTGATCAAGGGCTCCTAGAAATCCCACAAATATTGGGTTGGATCAGTGAAAAGTATTCACTGCTTCAAGTCTTTAAGACAGCCATAGCATCCTGGTATAACAAAAGAATCTCCATGAACTGAGCAGCAGCGCTTTTGGCTGACTCACTACAGTAACTTGATTTGGAAGCTGGGTAATTTATCAGTATTAGAGGCTACATCTGCAGAAGCTCCAACCTGTAAATTTAAGGCTTCATCATAGCATCGGTTTTGCTGATATTTTTAGTAAGCTATGATGATAATCAGTATACCAGGAATAACATTTCAGAAAATCCCCTCAGAGCCCAGGAAGATTAATGAAAACTACAAAACTTACACAGAAAGATGCAAAAATATATTTCAAAATACTTCTTGAGAAATGCTAATTTTAAGAAAAAAGAATGAAGCCTTACATCAAAAGGCAATCAGTAGGATAGAGCTCTTAGCTAGTCTGAACATAAGGAGAAATGTGCAAATACTAAGAAATTGCAGCATGTTGGTCTCAGACATAGTCCAATTTCTCTTTATAATTCCAGAGCTAAAAAGCCCCTAGAGCTGAACAGATATGTGTGAAAGATGATGCACAGAATGGCCAGCAGGATTTTTTCCTACATGTTGCTAAATGTATGCTACACAAAATTGTCATTAAGGGCTAGCTTATTACATCTTACAGGGCTACAAATCTCCTTGAATTAAATATTCATGAGTCTTGCTTGGAATACTGAATCCTGTGGTATTTTATAAGAAATAATAGAAACTAGCCTTTTCAACTACATATTTTAGTATGCAAATTATAAAATTATGAATTTTATCTTATTAAATTCATCATTAGCCACTGACATTAAAATAGCAAACCCCATATTTCATATCCTTATTTTCAAAAGGAAATATTCGTACAACATGGGAGTTAATCCAACCAGTAGAACTCTGCATTTGCTTTGCAGTGCTTTTACTTTGCAAGTAGCAAGCTGATGTGCTCAGAGATGAAAAGCAAAGTGGGAAAAAATGTATATTGAAAAAAAAATCGGTATGTACTTTCTCTTTCAAGTCTCCTACAAGACTAATACAACTTAAAACTGCATTTTCAGGAGACTAATTTGGATAATGAGCAGGGGAACATCCTCATCTAAGAAGAAAAATCATACCATGTCAAATGAGAAAATGAAAGTATCCTGTCCACTCTTTGTATGAAAATAATCCTTGTAATTGTGACTTAGGAACAACCAAGGCATTGTCTCTGGGTAAGAACAGGTTAAGTTGAATAGGGTAGCTATTTGCTCAGCACTGTAAGTAAAGAGAAAAGAAATTTAGGTTGTGTTTTAAGAACATAATTTAAAAAAATTCCAGTTACTGTGAAATTAGTTGCTATCCTTGGGAAGGACATTCTTCCAGTAAAAGCAGTGGTTCCAATGTCAGTTAATATTGCCTTGTAACCAAACAATAATTCCTGGCACATCAGATTTTTTTATCCCTTCTACAGAGTATGACCACACAAACACTCATCAGACATGCAACACAAAATCTCTGGGATTAAGTAACTGCCATGAAGAACCTGTTCCAACTTTTGCTGCCGGCAGGGAGCTTTCATTCTCTTACTGGCAGAAGGGTTGGAGTCAGACTTTTTTCTCCTTTCCCTTTTCCTAAATGTTTCTTCTTTAATTACACCAAACGTTTAAACGTTAATGTAGCTATGCTCAGAGCAGGCAAGTAGCTGATGGGCCAAAGAATTAGGGGAGGGGGGTAAGTGACAATTACCATTTGCCAAAGCAAATGCCATCAGGTTTAGCTGCTATTCAACAGTTTAACATTTTAACAAGGGAGAATAGAAGTTAAGCACAGCTTTTCTGTAAACAATGTACAATGTATTTAAAAAACAGAATTTTATTTCTTAAGAAAAAGAATGGCAACTCATAGCACCAATTCACCAGCATCCATCAAGTGAATTGAAGCATCTGATGTGTAGTCACTGGGCAATTCTGGAGAAGAAAGCAGACAAACCTGAGCCAGTTCCGGAGAAGCTTCATTCAAATTTGACTTCTCTCCCATGCATTCTTTTTCTTAATGTCATAAAAAGACAACAGAACATAAAACACAACTGAAAATGCCATAAAAAAATGCTGAAAAAAATAACATCATTGATTCAAGCAATAATCTGTGATGATGTTTGGAAGACAGTTTAAAAATATCTTCTAACCTGCAAGATAAAGTGAGTTTATCACTTCGATGTAAACATTACTAAAATGCTGAGATAACCATGAGCATGCTAGTATGAATTCTGAGCTAATAAATTAGATCTCTGTGAAGCTCAATCCTCTTTGTGAAACAACTTCAATAGAATCCTTCAAAAACTTTCTTAAAGCAGAGTGAGCGGTACGGAGATGACAACAAAGTGAACAAGGCTACCAGTCATCAATCCAGCAGGTACTCCAGAATGAATCAGAGAGCCATGTGGAAGTACATCTCTCTTGACACCAAGAACAGTAAGTACCCATGCTCATTTTATGAGCTGTCGTGTAAAAACCTTTCCTCTTGTATATAGTACATCCTTAACAGAAGGAGAACATGACTTTTATAAACCAAAATCATTCAATAAGCGATTTGTTGAAATTAATCCTAAAGTTGGGACAAAGAATATGAATCTTAGCAGATGGGGAGTCAGTGGTACCGGTTTTGGCAGGAAGATCTAGAAATTCAGTTGTGGAAATCAGACATCTTGCTGAAACAGAGCTATGATTGCAGTGAAAGTTGAGGGAGACTATTAGGTGAAGCACCATTCTGCATTTACCAAAATCCTAAAATAAGTGGATTAACGTTTTAGCTGCATTACATGGACAACACAGGTTATTAAGCTTTTGAGTACATTTTATCCTCAATTGCACATGTATTTGTGCTTTCGAAATGTGTGAAATTGGGAAAAGCTCTGAAAAAAATGGGTTTCAAAAGTGGTAGCAGCTCAGGTTCTGACAATTGTTTATAACCATTGCAAACAGACATATTACAGAAAAATATGCTCCAAGAACATATTACAAAGGATCTAAAGCTTTAGAATCCCCCTCACAACTGGGGGTAAAAGAGGAAGACCATTAAAAAAACACAACCACTCTAGGACACTAATTAGAGCAGAAGAGTGGTGTACAAAGGGAACAACAGTCAGCTGTTCATTAGGAACAGAAGGAAAGTAATTTTGTCTTCGGGGTGGCCTAAGAATGGTGTTTAACTCCCTGCATCCCTCCTCCCCAGCACCCTTTGTACAGCCGAGAATAGGTCACACAGTGGTGTTCAACAACCAGCATTGTTCCCCAGCCCCTTCTATTCCAGCACCTGGGGATCACACCCATGTGCATTTAAGTGCAATCTTGCAGAAGAGAACTGCGAGCACATGCGATTGCAGTCAGAAATGCAAGAGAGCAGCCAAAAGCTTCCTGCAGGTGACCATGACATTGCCCTAGCAGTCACTAAAGAAACTCCCCTTTATGAATAGCTGCCAAGATTTTCACGTCCTAAAACCACTTCTTTCATCTTAAGAAAAAAAGAGTTTTTGTAATTTACCCCTAAGCCAATAACTGATTCTTAAACGGTGAGCTACATCATGCGTTGAATTAAAAATTTAATGTTATTCAAAATTCTCCTCCAGCACAAAGCAGTTATCACAGTATAAAGCCATTAGCTATGCAGCTAAACATATTTTTTTTCCTAAAACCAACAAAACTCTACTTCTTTAATAGCTGTAGGCTTTTTTAAGCAACCATGATGTGTACAAGCAGAGCAGTAAACCCAGTTAAAATCAAGCTGGAATATCTATTCTAGAAAAAAAATTATAAAAAAACCCTTGCTTTCTGCATGATCAAAATGTTAACAACTTTTTTCTCCTCCATTTTTTTCCTGGCCAGTCACCATTAATATTCCTAAGAAATTAATTCATATATATTTGCAGTAAGACACTACAGAGTTTCAGAAGTAATGGAATAACACCCACCAAATTTGGGAAAGGACAGAACCCTACTTCTTTTGAAGGCCTAGCAAAATATGCAAGCAAATGTCATGGAAACAGAGGCTCTCTCCATAGTAACACCATTTGTGGCACTGTAGCGAACCATTCTAAGATGCTTCAAGACAAGGTATTAGCTTAAACTCAGTTTTCATTTAGTATTTGTTCCATAACATTCCATATATCTATCAGCTATAAAGATTTATTAAAAACATTAATAGTTCACAAGAATGCAGTATCAAAGCCAAAGTCAAACATAAGTATAAGGGCAAATTAATTAACTGTGATAAAGCAAGTCTGAATAACACTGTCTTTTGGGAAAAAAGCCAAGAGATTGATGGCACTGTAAAGAATAATTATATTACAGCTGGTTTCTACTACACTCTCTGACTCCAAGCAACAATTGTCAGATGTGCAATGGCATCTTATATTAAAACATAAAAGGAGCTACAGAGTAAGACACATAAAAATATAAGTAAAATAAGTTTTTTAAAATATATAAAAATATATAATTACACCTATGCAAACCTCATTACCTACTGTTATACAAAAATTTAAATTTTTTATCAACCAACCCAGCAACCAAAACTCTCAAAACCAGCTGAACAAAGACTCCAACCAGCATTGTAGCTGCTCACCATGGAGATGGACCAGCTTAGTGCATAGCAATTGGAGCCATGGTAATGATTTTCAATGAAAATTTATTNTTTTGTGGAAATGCTTGTTGGCCTATTTTCTGATCTGATGACCAATGCAAGGTTTCATTTCCCTGACTGTTACTAGATACAAGGCACATGGTACTACGTGTCCTTCCCATCCAGAAACTGAAAAGGGTCAGTAGTACAGATGAGTACAAAAACACATTACCTCTTACATTTTTGCAAGTAAAATAACAGGTCTTGCAAGCACAGAAAATAGAGCTTATCCTGCAGAAAATTTTTAAAATGTCAACAAAAATCATTTATCTGGTTGTTCTTGTTCATATGCAAGTTATGAAAATTTACACTCGTTCTTTACTGGTTCAAACACTTTAACGAAATATAAAGTTTACTGAATCCTGTAACAATGAAAAGTATCATGCCTGTATTACTGTAATACTTAAGCTATCTGAAAATAAATTTATAAAAACTTTACCAGTCTTTGAACATGGAAGTAGTCTCATGCTCTATATATATTTTAGAGAATAGAGCTGATTCTACCAAAAAATCAAACATATTCTTCCAAAAGCATGCTAGTGCTTCAAAAGAAAAAGCTCTGAAGGTTTCCAAAATATAATATATCCAATATGGTTCACTACATACATGTCTGTCTTACAGAAAAATCTGTATTCCTTAAAACTGATACCTTTAAAAATATTCTATAAATAACAAACAAAGCAATAATGCTTTTGTCTACTGGCCTTGGATCCAGATCTGTAAGGAGAGTAGGGGGAAGGAACCTCAAAAGCCAAATATGAATTTGCTTTGCTTGATGTTAGTTGATGGCAAGACTGCTGCAAAGGAATATGCTGCCTAAAATATAGCCAATACTGACCTCTGCCAGTCTCTTCTCCAACTAAACTTACATTTTTCCTCACCACCATATGCATCAGAAATCTTGCAGAATAGATTTAAGTAGAAAACTGGAATTTTACATTTTATACTTGAAGACAAAAGGAACAACCTTGAAACTCTTATTTTGTTAACCATATAGTAAACTACTTTTTTCACCTGTTTTGAGCACTGAGCACTACGAGCACTGGATCCTATGATCAACTTACATTTGTTGAACAGTTGTTTCCAAAACTATTTACAGTTATCCTTTATTGTTCTGGTTCCTTTTTCTCATTACGAGCAGAACAAGCCATATTTTCCTTTAAAAATGGCAACATCAATTCACTGTCTGACAAGTCCCAAAGATACACATTTCAATTGCTCTCATAAGTTAAAAGTTCTCTCTAGAGAATCTCATGTTGCTTAAAACACATTTTGTTTCAGTGGTTGGATGAATATACAGATGCAAGAGCTCCCGGGGATTTCTAGTGATCACTGTTTGGAAACAAGCAACCTACTCTTTGTCAGTTCAAACTTGTCAAAACTTTCAGATAGGATGTAACAAGTGTACTAACTGGTTTTTAATGAACAATTCAAAGTGTGCAGAATATCTGCATTTTGGGAATCTGAGATAATTTTCAGCCAGGACTTCTAATCATTTTCCCCTTTTGGAACAAACCAGCAAATATGTCCTAGTTGTACATTCCTTTATTTCAGTGGAAAGCTTCTAGAGTAATGTGGAGAAAACCTGAATTTCATTTCAGAAACACAACTAGCGGCATTAAAAGAAGATAAGCTTTTGCTATAGGAATATCTGCACTAATTACATAGGAAACCTTCATCAGGTTTCTGATCTCTGACTTCTATAATCAAGGCATGAAGTCCAGCACTGTCCTTCTACCTCTGTACTTAATAGACCTGTATGATACAATCACATCTAAATTATTCACCATGCACCACAGTGGAAGACAATGAAATTTTATTAGAAGCAATTTATAATTTTCATATCAAGCTCAAGACTTTCATTTTTAATCATGTTAATAGACTTGGTTCACTATTTTTGTAATATCAAAGGCTAGGAGAGCTGATGAAAGGAACAGAAAGTACAATTACAACTGAAACTAAAGTTACTGCCAGTCAAAAGAAGACTGATATTTCACACAACAGTGTGCTGTTGTACTTTTGCAGTACAGAATTCTCTTCCACAGGCACCTCTGAGCCTTGCAGAGTATTGTTCTGTACAGTGTCATGAACATGATTACTTTAAATGTGCAGTCACTATATGCATAGTTACCTTCAAAGATTTACCTAATAATACACACCAGCACCTAAGAAAAATATTCTTATGATTTAAAAATTCAGTTACCCTTTGGTGGTATTTATCATGTGTTTTCAAAATCACTCTTTATAGGATCAGTGACCCAGTAAACACTTCAAATTATGAGTAACAGGGTAATGTAGAATAAATCATTCTGCTTTTAAACAAAGTGTCTTTATATGTTTTGACCATCCAGATACCACAATGCAAGTGCTGATGCTCCTCTGAAAGTCATCCTGTTTCCTCCCATCTCAGGTATATACATCATTTTCCTGAAATGCTAGGCTACTGCTTACACTAAACAGCAGGATGGAGATTTAGCTAAATATTCTGTTTATCCTGATACCACTATTTTTGTTTTACTGCTCTGCTCCTGTCTAATAAAGAATATGAACATTTTATGAAGGATCTTCATGAAAACTTGAAAGGTTTGTTGGCTGCCTTGTTCTGCCATGTCCAGAAAACAGAACTGAGACAAAACAATCACAACCACCTAGTTCTTCCAGATACTTTGCTAAATCTTTTCAGTTTGATAGAAAGAGTACAGAGGGATCATAAATGAAGCACTGTGTTTATGATTATCTATCCTGGGATCTGAAGAAAAGAGAGTATTGACAAAATACTTTCTACTATATTGTCCAGTTTCCAAATCATTCCTGATCTATCAGCTTCTCAGTCCTGGAGAGATTGCTGTAAATTTCAGGATGAGTGGGAACACTGCCATGAAGACAAGTGACCACTTCATTAATCTATTCAAGAGCTGAATCCGATGATTCAGTAAAGAGTTCTTAGTGATTCAAATCAGAAACTCTCTTAGATTTCCCCATCAGCTATAAAAGAGATTTTTTTTTCAAAACTGATCCATAACACATATAAATCAATGCATTTTTGGAATACAGAAATACATCTTTTGAAACAGGTATGTTTTGCAGAAGCTGAACTATTGTGTTGGGATTCTCACCTGAAATCCTGTTTACAGTATATATTCCTAATATTTATCTATTTATTTCAGTTAGAAAGTACATGCAACGATAGTTAGAAGCATGACAGCAAGTACACTCCACAAGCTCCCTGACAGCTGGCTTTGAGACAAAGAAACTGTGCAAAAAACATTTTTGAACAGCCTTTATGACTGATGATTCTACAACTTTATTTTCCCAACACTTAAAACAGTAGCAGGCAGAGAAAGTGGTTATCTTCTTTTCCTAAACAACACATGCAGAAACACCATCATATTAATGTCAACTGACAATCCCAAGGATGACTAGTCCACATCATGTAGGAAACATCTTTCCTACTGCCACTGGCAGGCAGAATAATTAAACTGCACAACAGAAGTTCAAGAACCCATTTAGATAGCACCGATAAATGCAGTTCACTGCCTGAGAAATCAGAGAATGTCAGGCAGTAGAAGTCACTAGCAAGCAAATGAGACAACATACCAATTAGGACCAACACTCTCCTTAGGTAATCAGACTCAAGGCACTGACATCTATTCAGGCTGACATAATAAGGAAGTCAGGTTAAACAATTCTGGCAAATAGCAAATACGTTTGCATTTCAATCTGAATGTACTAGAGGATGAAGAGCAGAAAGTTAAACAAGAAAAACTTTTGCTACACCCCAACCTTACTGCATTTAGAGCTAAAAATGATTCATAAGGGGAAAGAGGGAAATTTAGATATTTTTTGGGGTGTAAGTTACCTCAGGTTTTTGGAAAGTAAGTGGAAATCATAAAAAACTGTTACTTTCAAAAATCATGGTACTTCTATCTAGGAGTCTAACAATTTAATTAAATAAGCTGTAATTAATTTAATTACACCTTACTTAATAGTGTTTAGGTTAGCATTTCTTAATTTTCTAGTTTTCTGATTAAAAAAAAAAGTGGAAAACAAGTCACCCCAAGTGAGCAAAGACAAACTTGAATTGGTATAGAAGTTTTACTCCTCAAAGGAATATTGTATATTGCTAAAATATTTGGGTATGTTTGTAAAGCATATGAAAGAATGGTATATTTGAGAGAGGAATAGCTCATTAAAAGATGAATTGCAAGGAACACTGCCATGGGAATTGAATATAACCATTATTCATAGGCAGAAAAGAGTTGCAAAGCTCAGTGGCATTTCAGGAGATTGACAGCAAGTTCTCTGTTACAGGAAAACCACAACTGCACAAAAAGTGCACACTGATATGACAACAGCATCCCTTGAGAGCAACAGATTCAGTCAGGAATATTTCTCTTACAGAAGAAATCACATTTAGCAAGAGATACTCTGAAGATGAAAGGTTTTAGTAATGTGGATCAACACAAAAGACTGATGAAAATTATTCTCTCCAGATTCTCCTTACTTCTGCTGCAAACTCTAGAGAAAAACAATCAGGTGGTCTTAGCATCTGTGTTAACAAACTGAGGTGCTGATGTCTTCTCCCAGTGATAGGATGAGTGGGAATAGTTCAATGCTGTGCCAGGGAGTTTTAAACTGGACATCTGGATGCGTTTCTGTACTTGAGAGGATGGTGAAACATTGAACAGGCTTCCTAGAGAGGTGGTCAGTGCCCCAGAGCTGTCTGTGTTTGAGAGGCATTTGGTCAATGCGCTTAATAATATGCGGAAATTTTTGGTCAGCCCTGAAGTGGTCAGGCAATTGGACTAGATGATCACTCTAGGTCCCTTCCAACTGAAATAGTCTCTTCCATTCTATTCTATTCCATTGCTTCCAAATTTTACATGAATCACTACAAAAATAGAAAGCTAAATCCAGAAAGATATATTTGTTAGAAGCAAAATCTATGCTACTGTATGATTTTCCTTGAGCCTTTATATATCAGCTTTGGCATTGAGAGTATATTTGGTATATCTGAGTCTGCCTGAAGTCATTACTTGCTATTGCATGAGAAACACGTAACAATAATTGTTGCCCCATTACTGATAAACAGGATGTCTGAGTTTCAGAAATAAGTCAGCAAGTGACCAGACCTATGATTAAAAATTTACACACCATTTGATAAAATATATACTGTGGAAGAAAAGGCTGTCCAATTATATAGGATTATTTAGGACAAACTGGCACTGCTTAATGAAATAAATCATGGAGATATTTTATTTGGTGATATCTTTTGGAGATATTTAATTCAGTTTTAACTTCAGTGATTTTGGATGAACTTTTACAATGACAGAAAATAACACAGCCTATTATACAGTGGGAATAGCACAAATAATTAACAGGCAACCAAGCATTTCAGATCACCACTAAGTCTGCCAAAGGAAGGAAAAAAAGATATAGTAATAACTCATGCAATGTTATTCAGTTATAAAAACCTGTTCATTATTCTTTCATTTTAAAGGCTAAGCTTTGCATTAGTATTCAGCATTGGGAGTTATGTGTTAAATAATTCAGCTGTTCTTTAAAATAACATTTATCTTAGAAGAACAGAGCTCAGCAGCTGCCCTTCGTCCTTCCCTCTAAAAATCCCAATTCCACACAACTGGACTTTATTCCTCATGCAAAATAAGAGCATGGAGGAGTACCAAAGAGAAATTAGTCTGAGTCAATGCAAAAATGTAACAGAGCTCAGGAGTCAAACACAAAACAGAAGATTTTAAATTGTGAAACAACCTTTCCACGGACGCTCAAAAGCTGTCCTTAGGCCTTCCTAACTGATGGCCAGTGAATCTTCATTTTTAGTTGGCTAAACTAAGAAAATAATTCCTACATCCTTTCTCGAAGCAAAGGAAAAGTAATAGTTTTAGTCAGCAAGAAAGCTGGTTATTTGGAGATTATTGCATAAAAATTAGACAGTCTGAGATATCTAGCAAAGGTACAATTTACAAGGTAGACATGAAAATTAATTTCACTGATGAGTGGGCAGAGGCCAGAGAGCCAATTCTGCCATCAGAAGAGGCCATATCTGAGATTTTCATTAAAAATATACAAGTTGGTAACCTGCAAGTGCTCTAAAACAAATGTAAGAACTTTGCTGTTTCAAAGCAACATTTCAAAAAACTAACTGAAAGCTTCCAATCTTTACACAAGCATTCGGAATCTGTAAATAAGGCATGTGGCTTTCACCTTTAAACTCACTCATTGTCTGGGTCATGATCCCAGGGTGAGATACCTGTCTATGAAGTTTCCTGCTGCTCTATTTTACTTGTACTCAGCACTTATCTTCAGGCCCTGCTCTGCCAACCTATTACAGGTAGAGGAACCAGAAAGTTCAGATGGAATAGAGCTGATTTAGGCATATGGGAGTTACAGCAATAGGACCTTAAACGGATATACAGTGATGTAGGGAAAAGAAATGTCAGGGAGAAGCAACAGAGAAGGGAAATCAAAAGGAATGAGGAAATGGGCTGCTGGATAAAGAGAATGTATGAAAAGAAAAAGAGTAAAGGAAAAGAGTACAAAGGGAAGAAGAGAAGCAATAATAATAAGACATTTGTCTCTTGTGATGGCGTTGTTAAGAGTATTATATGTTAATGCAGGAATTACATAAGAACCACACATCACATCCAGCTACCTACAAAGCATTCTTAAATCATAAACAGGGCAAAAACATCCATCACTTCCACTAAACATGCTCTTCTCATGATCTGTGAAAGCTTTCAGATCAAGAAGGAAGGAAATGGGAGATGGGATGCCTCAGCCATTGCCTTTCAACTATCACTGTGAAATGAAAGCGTCTGTATATCCCGAGCAATAACCAATATACATAATTCAAGTAACCAATGAATTAGGAATCATAATGCTCAGTTAGTCCGATCTTGCAAAATAAACTAACCTGCACAGGCAGAAAACAATCTCCTTAATGTTGTTTCTACCACCATCAGTCACAGTGCAAAATAATTTTTGCTTCAGTACAAGAACCTTGCTATTCATAATAAGAGTTTAGATAGGAATACTAACAGAAGAAAACAAACCCTCTTAGGTCTAACTGAAACCCTAGATTAAACAGTAAAACTTTTTCATAAATCCCTTTTCATTAAAGCATACCAGTTTCTCAAAACTGGACTAATACAGAGGCACTTGATGCCAAATCTCTTCAAATCAAAGAGAAAACAGAGAAAATCAAGAGCTCTGAGAGGCTAAAAGCATATTCACAGGTAATTTTGGATGTCCTGAGTTTTACTGCAAATCAGAATTAAACCAAACTTCGAAACAACAAAATATTCTTTCTCCATCCATATTGACTCCCAGTATCAGTGTTGCCTGTAGCTACTGAGGAATATCCATATACTCAGATCTGGATGCCTTTGTCTAAGACCAGACAAGAAGAGGAACACCTCAGAGTAAACCAGGGCAGAGGGGAAAGGAAACTCAGAAAAGACTTTCAAACAGTATGAACTAACAAACTCAACATTCCTTGTATTAAATAGTTAACTTCTGCATTCTGCTTCACCTATCAAAAATACAGTAAGTGTGGGTAATTTTCCCCAAAGAATTTTCCATCTGTATATGTTGATATTTTGTTTAACCTCCTCTGCTGCTACTTCATTCTTCTTTGTGATTTTGCTTCAATTCCTGTCTACATTTGTGCACTTCTCAAAACACACACTGGATTTCAGGAGCTCTCAAAAGATGTTCTTGAATTTCCCTGATTTTCTAAAACTCAGCATCATTTCTGACTATCCTTTCTTTCTGCAAGATCAAGTATGTCAATAAATATGCTTCTTAATTTTCTTCTGAATATGCCATGGTCTCTTCATTTGAGACAAACAGGTTTTATAAAGGTTTCTAAATTTCACAATAACCAAAGTTCAGGGCTCTACACCCCAGTCAACAATAGTTTTCTCTCTGACAAGACCTAATACATCATGCATTCATCTACAACATAAAAACTATTTCAGTTAGTATTCTCAAGGGGTCATTTATGCCCTGTTATACTACTGCTCGTTTTTTGCTGCCTATTAGTTTATTCCCTCTGTATCACATAACGAAAAAAAGCCATCTCTATCAGCTACATCCTTTTAAGTTAATCAGCTTTAATGCTTCTTTCCCAAGTAACAGGTCTACAATAACATTTTTCACTTTAAATATATTACTTATTTCTCAACTAAGAAAGCCATTACATTGAGAGAACTGCATATTGCTTCATCCAGGAAAATCAGTTTAATAACAGATGCAACAAACAATATTAAAATTTGAGTGTTAAATTAAACAAATACATTAAATATTAATACCCTTTATAAGCATTTACAAAAGAAAATTGTTTTAGTTGGGTTATAAATTTTTTAGTGTGCTAAATCAGAAAACACAAGTTCTAGAAACACAAAACATATCAGATATTGATTTCCTGTAACAGTGACTAAGATATACTTTTCAGTAAGTTCATTTCAACTAGAAAAGGTCATTTCAAATTCAGCTGTAGTAACTCTGCTTAGCTTAACCTCTAATTTTCAGAGAAGTGTTTCTGAGAAACCTTTTTGATTGCTTTAGATTCTATCAATATTGTAAGGACTTCTTATGAAAGTGTGAACTTTCTTTACCCTAGTGGTTTTGCTTTAAATTGGATATTATTATTTATTTTAAAAAAAAAAGAAAAAAAAAGTGTGGCCTAATTGCTTAGTTAGCTGATGTAGAACTTGAAATAGAGAGGCTTATCTTATTTCCAGATGAGAGTGTCATTATCTCTTGCTAAGATCTACAGTATAGGAAGTAGACCAGGAAAAATACGTTTCAACTGAAAAAGTATACACATATACTTTCCACAGGTAACTGGAAGGGTAGAAATATCTATCAAATTTGAAATAATTGAAAACAATTCTTTGCTTGCTTAAATTAACACACTGGAGGGAAGAGATGCCACCCAGAAGGACCCTGACAGTCTTGAAGTGGGTTGGTGCAAAAAAATCCAAGTTCAACAAGGCCGAGTGCAAGGTCCTGCACTTGGGTCAGAGCAATCCCAAGCACAAACACAGACTGGGTGGAGAATGGAGCAAGACTTTCTCCCTGGGGAGAAAGACTTGGGGGTGTTTGTGGATGAAAAGCTCAGCATAAACTGGCAGTGTGCACCTGCAGCCCAGAAAGCCAATCAAACCCTGCACTGCATCACAAGAAACAAGAGCACCAGGGCAAAGCCTCCCTTGCCTTGATTCTGCCCCGCTGCTCTCATGAGATCCCACATGGTGTGCTGTGCCCAGCTCTGTGACCCCCCAGATAAGAAAGACACTGACCTATTAGAACAAGCCCAGAGAAGGGCCACTGAGATTATCACAGGGCTGGAGTACCTCTCCTATAGACAGGCATAGGGGAAGTCTAACTGGGAGAAAAGAAGGCTCCAGGGACACCTTATAAGAGCTTTCCAATATCTAAGACAGGCCTACAAAAACAGGTGGAGAGGGACTTTTGACAAGGGCATGTATTGACAGGACAAGAGAGAATGACTTCAAATTGAAAAAAAGTAGGTTTAAAAAAGTAGGGGTTTTTTTTAGATCAGATATTAGGGAGACATTCTTTATTATGGGGGTGGTTAGGGACTGAAACAGGTTGTCCAGAGAAGCTGTGGATGCTCATCCCTGGAAGTGTTCAAGGCCAGGCTGAATGGGGTAAAAGGTGTCCCTACCCCTCTCTGGCAGGGGAATGAAATTAGATGATCTCTACATGAGAGTCTGAGTCCCTTCCAACTCAAACCACCCTATGGTTTAGCTAAGAAGAAAGTCAAGATGGATGATGCTGCAGCCACGATCTCTGCCAATATACAATACACACTGTAGAGTATCCACTGTATATGATTCAACAGGAGGTGTAATAGAACGGATGAGGCAATCAGAACCACTTGCATTATTTTTACTGGTTGTCTGCAGTACTTCTTTCTGCTAACTTTTCCCCAAGCCACTCATATACCTTTAAACTGGCAGGCATGGCTCAAGAATTTGTCATTCTTCAATGGCACTAAAACAACATGAGTCACAAATTTTCATGAAATTTTAATGTGTGAAGATCCTTGAAAAAGCAAAATTATACAAGAGCTCAAATCAATAGTTGAAAAATTCATGGAATTCATGCAGTAATAGGAAATTCTTCCTTATTTAGTAGCCCACATCCATAGTATACACTCTACAAGAATATGAGATGATTCCTGAAAATTAACCACCATTGATCAGTAAGGAATCACACATACTACGAATGAGAGAGCAACTAGTCAGAAACAACACTGCAAAACAATCCTGATCAAAACAAAGATTAGCTAGTAGATGGATGAGAGAGAGCGAGAATTTCATCTGGGACTAAAGGAAGAAAAATCAATTCTTTACGCTACTTACTCCTGTAGGCTGAAATATCAGTCCATCCACTTCATGGCTAACTTCTCTGGCAAAGTTTCCTTCCAGGAGCTGTAGAGCAAAACAGAAAGAAATCCTTTTCCATGGAGAAATGCACATCAAAGTGAGTAGCAGTGGATTATATGCTACTACTGCAATCGTTTGGCAGTAAACAACTTATTTATGGTTTAACGTTAGAGCTTGGGAAATGTCAATGTCAACAAAGTAGCAGTTTCTACAAAGAATACTCAAGGCTAGAAAATCCTTTGTCCACAAAGAACTACTTAGAAACCTAGATGATTCTATGTACTAGCAAAAAAAGAAATATCAATTCTAATACAGGACACTACAGCCATTTGTGGGCAAATTAAAAAATTCACTTGCCATTTTAACACACAAGTAGCACTTACTTTGTAAGATTGAACTTACTTCCTGAAAAATACTTCAGGGCATCATTTGAAATTCATGTTTGACAGACTTCCTAACTAGGGCATAAACCAGTAACACAGCTACATGACTGTAAAAAAACTCTTTGAATTAATCTGTATTTTGAATATTCTATTTTATGCTTTCAAAGACTGTGAATTCCATATGGAGGTAAATATATCCATCAAGATGAATTTACCAGAGAAAAAACATCTAATTAAACAAACCACTGAAACTAGCTACTCAACAGTTATGAGAATTGATGATATACTTCCATATTAAATTATGACTTGCCTAAGGAAAAGCAAATAACCAAGGAGAATTACAATTGACAAGTAATAGCAAAAATTAGAATTACCAAAATATCTCTTTATTAATTCCAATTTTTATGGTTGAGATGAAATATCTGTCCTGAAGTTGTAGATATTTTTAGTAATATTTGAAAAAACTTTGGCGTAAAAGTAATTACACGGTGATAAAATATAGCAAAAACAGAACTAGTAAATCATAGTCAGTTTTAAAAGCATCATTTTGGCCTGGTCTGCTAATTTTGTACAATTTCCTTTCTAGACCTCAACTTAATGACCTGCGGACCAAATTACAACTTACTTATTCAAATGAAGTCAATAAACTATGAAAGGAGCTGAGAACTAACATTTGTATCCTACTAAGGCTGCACAACTAAAAGCAATGCAATTTTATGTTTCATGGATCAAAAGCCTGATGGTCAAATACTTCAAACAATAATGATTTGATGTATTTCACTTAAACCTGTAACTGTTTGCACAAAATGACTGACCATTTTGCTATAAAAAGCCAGCTTTTTCTCTTACCAGTCATTAGCCTATATTTGTGTCTA
Source organism: Hylia prasina (assembly GCA_013397195.1). Taxonomy (NCBI): domain Eukaryota; kingdom Metazoa; phylum Chordata; class Aves; order Passeriformes; family Sylviidae; genus Hylia; species Hylia prasina. Next base: position 351,659 of record VYXD01016084.1, read on the forward strand.
TAGCTCCAACAACAAAGCAAACTTTCACTATTCAACTTTTAGATACAATTTAATTGGAAAAAACACTACGAGAGTACTCTCAAGTGGAAAAATACTTTAAGAATATTTAATTCCAAATAAGAAACTATCCAGTGAAACACAATTTTTCAGGAGAAAGCCCATAATTGAAACTTGAAGCTGCACCTTGCTGTTATAACCTGTTGCTATCTTGAAATGTACAGCTGAAGTTCACAATGTAATGCATCTGCTACAACATGACTACACAAAATGACAATAAAATAATTCCAAATTCTTTCATTAATCTATTGTTAGTCTCTGTTTTTATTACAGCAATGAGTGCATTGGAAAAATATTCAAACAAATTTCAAAAAGTTTTTTAAATAGTGGGGTTTTTAAATTCTACACAAGCTAAGTCTTCTGTGGATCACTTCCAAGTTACTCAGCAGTTCCAAAACTGACTGGCCAGTCATCTGTAATAAGAGTATGCTTCAAACTAACAAAAATGCACAAGCTTTCATTAAATTCAGGTACCAAAAAACCTCTCACTGAATAATATTAATAGTAAGGAATAACGACATTAAAAAAACAAAACAAAAAAATTTAAAAAAAAACAAACAAACAAAACCAAAACAGAAACTTCGAATTAGTTGAGACTACCTTTTATAAATTTCTGACTAACTTATAAAAAGTGCCAAAGAGAAAAATCAATCACCTCTGTTTCTGCCTCTCTGTTTTTGAAGTTCTTAAGGGAAATACAGTTTGAGGAGAGTTACTTCGGTGTTGGAGCTTACAGAACTGAATTATGTATTTCTTCCCAAAATAAAACTTAAAAATATAGAAACCACCTTTGAAGTCAGAGTATGTGGAAAAGCAGAAACAGTTGCACTGTTTGGCCTGCAACTCTCTCCACTCTGGTGAACATGTAGTTTTAGAAAACTACATTAAAGTACTATTACAACTTGATAAATGGAGAGGAAAATATAAATTAAAATTTTCCCATTTCAGAAATACATTCTGATACTTTTCATTCACTACTTAGCCAAAATCACAAAATGTAAAGGAATCTGTCCCATCAAGCTGCCACCCAGTTTTGAATGTTCTCAGTTTGGAGGTCCACAGTATTCTCACTAAGACAGCTCCTCCCAAGTGTCGATTAGATATCAAAGACAAAAGGATTTTAAATCCAGAGCAAGCTTCAGATAAATACACATCTTTGTACTCCAAGTTATTCTGTTTTCATTCTCATTAGGTCAATTACATGTATTTGAATGATAACAATCTCTCTAAAAAGGAATTTTGACTAGAAAAGATTAGCAATTGGGGGAGGGAACAGAGGAAGTAATGTACATTTTCTCTGACATTATTGCCATAAAAATTTTCTTGAGAATTAAACTATGTAAAGGTTGTCTGTGAACAGCAGAATACACACTGAATATTGCAAAAGGTTTGGAATGACACAGAAATGAGCAGAAAATGCATGTTTGACATACAAGTAAGTATTTTTTACTCTAAAAAAGTTACTTTTTTCAGTTTATGAACTTCAAATGCAAATATCATGGTTCATCTTTTAAAAAACGTTCAACGTTCCACATGTTCAAATTTCTAATTAACTTGAACAGAATGGTCTTTTTAATCAGCGCCATGATAAATGGCACACCTGCTTGACTGGGATGACTGCCATGGATCAGATAAAGTGCAATGCATCTCAATGACATTTTATAAAAGATGGGTAAATGATGCATGTGTACCAGCTCTTCTGGCATCCAATTCCTTGTTGACTCATGGCATCTATTTCCACCTGAGATCCCCTTTGTTCACTTCTTTCACCTTCCTTCTTCCCCATGAACACTGCAATATTACAGTTTATTATTTCAAACTTTTCCTTTCATAATTTTCAACTGAATTTAAAATCATTGCTACATCTAATAACACTTCTCTAAGCAAAAGGATGGTATAATTGCATGGATTGAGTGGAGCTGTATGACGAGTAACAGGATTTCTCCTTGCTCCTTAACCACTGAGAAGAGCAGCAGTATGTCACCAAAAGAGCACTAATAACTTGCTGAAGCTGATTTTGCTAAAACACTGAACCAGTCAGCAGTTCTTCCGTGGATAATTGAAAATTCACGCTTTAGAGATCTCTCTGTACTTATACCAACAAAGAAACCACTTTGCTCCTTCAGCAGGAAGGGGAGAAAATTTAGGTGCATACAGATTCCATACAATGCTAGAAGGTTTTCATTAGTGTTTTGGTGTATCTGAGCCAAGACACATAAGTCTATGAGTTTGTAGATATTACATTATTCATAAAATAAATAAGTCCAACAGGTACTACTGTGCCTTTTCCTTCCCCTTACCAAAAAAAAAAAAAAACCCTCATTGAAATACAACACAATGTGAGTTATGAGGATTCCAAAACATAACCATGACTCTGCAAAATCATACTGACTTTCTACAAAATAATTTTACTAAGGTCCTTGCATACACATCACAATTACTGATCTCCTGTGTCACAATATGTCACAATATGCAAATACCAATAGCTAACCATTTCGTCTGTATTTTTGATTCAAAACTGACACTGCTTGCTAGCCTCCTGAAATACTTTTTTCTGGGATACAGAAAAAAATCCCTTTGAATGTTATAATACAAGACAAACACATGTCCCTTTTCCTTGCTTTTTCAATTTCAGAACTGCTATATGCTTCACTTCAAGTCAAGATAGAACAACTCTGTCTGCAGTCCCTATGAAGTTTTCCAGATCCACCTTCAGATTACCGATCATCTGGACCTGCTCAATCTACCAAGAGCTGTGACAGGGAAGACATTTCACTCTAAAATATTAGTTACAAATAAACTATTAATGGAATTGCCAGTCAGCCAGAACACAAAACACCTTCATACATGGGGTTACTGTCGTTCCTAACTTCACAGACCCAGCATCTTCACCGCCTTAGGTTTCAGTCCAACATAAAGGACCATCCCTTTCTCCAAGGATGACAGCCCTCATAATCAACCTCTATATTCTCATATCTGACAGCTGTTGAATTTTATAAACATCAGCTCATACATCTCTGTAGATACCTACTACATAAATTGTCATAAATCCTGGTTTTGAATGACATCAGAAATCCCACAGAATGATTTTTATGCTAAGATCAGTTAAAATAATGCAAAAAGAGTCTGGTGCAGATTCTTCCCAATCATCACATATCCCAAAAATAAATGTCTGTACCAGACAATGATGGAGCCATCATGCAAACTACTAGCATTCTAAACTCCACCTTTCAAGCAGTATATTTTGAAAAGGAGGGCTCCTGGAAAAGAACTAGGTATGCATTTGGTGTGAAAGCTTCCTTTCAGATGATATGCAGGCTGCTGTGCCAAGCTTCAAAATACCATCAAATGCAGCTTAATGTCAAGTGAGGCAAGCTGGTCCCCTAAACTATGGCTGTGGTCTCTTCTCCTTGCTCCTCACCAGCATCTTTCCAGTTTCCCCTGTCCTACAGCATCACATCTGCTTTGGTTTGTTTCATGTTTAAAAGCAGAGAAGGTATCAAGAATGGAACGGCTGGTTTCAGTCTCAAAGCAAAAAAGCATCAAATAGTATGTGAGTAACTATGCCATAAGGGAGAAAAGTTTCATATATTATTTAAAAATAAAACACAGAATCTCAAACTTTCCACAAATAGAAGTTGGCTAGTTCACATTTTAACAGAAATACAGCCCAAAACAAAGTGTTCAGAGAAGTTTTGATTTCAGTTTCCTGACTGAATTACTACAAATACATGGTAAAATTTTCAAAATCGTCTTTAGTGCCTCGGGAGGTTCATGGCTTTGGGAATTAAAGGGAGCACACACTTTCTGAAATAAAGAATTAAAAAGATTTGGGAAAAAAAACCAAAAATGAACACATAAAATTCAGTCCATGCAGACTTTTATCTTTTTCACATTCAGGATACCAATCATCTCATCTAACATTGCATTGCAAGTAAAACAGCTGATCTAAACAAACCTGGTGTAAATTAACAATCTGGGGGCAGATGGGAGAGGACCAAAGACACACCTGCTGCTTCCTACCCTCCCTGCTCCAAACCAGACATAACCTGGATCACCATTTCAGACTAACTTTCAGACAGCTATGAAGATGAAACATTCTCCTCTCACGCATATTTAAGTTCCTCTTCAAGTGATATGCTCAAGTGCCAAGTAATCTATTTGGAAAACTGTGCAATCTCAAATTACAGCATGCTGTGATGAGGAACCACAATCTTCATTAAGCTGTCCAATGAAGTACTGCCTGTGCAATTAAAAAATGAATTCCTATCTCTCAGCAATCTTTTTCTTCCTTCAACTTTTCTTCCTCGCTCCTCTTTTTAGACTCTGACCAAGACATCTCTGAGAGGTTTTTTTTAGAAACAAGGTTCACATTTCAAACATTTCACAAGGAGGCAGATGTAGCTCTTCAAATATTTCAATCTGTCCTCAAAAGATATCCCACAGACACCATTTTTTTATCAACTGAAACCATGCCATTTAGACTAGGCAGAATATTCCAGAATATTCCACAAAAGCAAGAAAAAATGCACTCCCTGTTCTCTTTCACAAGAGTCTCTTTCCAAGGAGATCTCTAGATACTTGAGCACTTGCCAAACTATTTGACCAGCCAATGGCTTATTACAGCTGCCTGCTTGCCTCAAAGTGGCTCCTTCCAAGTAACTCTGAAGAACCTGAAATCACAGCCCATGGTCTCAGGAGAGTTGACTTAACACACGGTCATAAACTAAAGATTTCTGCTTCAATGTTAACATGTATTTCCCCTCACAAAACCACAAGTGATCTCTCATTTTTATGATTTCAAGTTTTCCTCCAAATGCCCTATAAAAATGTTGAAAAGCAGATTTTCAATTATTTAACATGACCTGGGTTCCTGGGCATTAGTCTCATTTCCTAATCAAAATATGATAAGCTACCTTATGCCACATAAATGAGGTAAGAACAGTATCAGTTGAAGTGTATCTGCATCAGGGTAACATTCAACTCTATAATGCATCCTCCTTTATTAGTCATTGTATTAGCTATATTTATCTTACCAGCTATAAAAGGCAAGAAAGAAAATGCATCATAATAACTGAGAGTACAGTCAGAAAACCACAGCTTATATTAAATATTCTTAAGCTAATACGCTAAGAAAAAATCATGAACTAACAAAATATTTCCTGGCCCATGCCAGTGATCTAAAATACGCATAAAGGAAAAGTAGGATCAAAAACTGGAGAAAATAAATTAAAAACTGAGCTCTCTAAGAAGTAATTGCTTGAAGAAGTTTCTTATGCTAATTAGGAACCAACACATATTGAAGATAACTGCTACATTTTTAGTAAACCAGGGAAATTATCTACTTTGCCCTAACTGCATAAGGAACACAAAGTATAAACTTCTCACTTGCTCATTACTTAAAAAGAAATTTCATGCTTTTGGGCTGTAAAATCAGGGCCGTAAAACTGTATGAAAATCCTTTAAAAAAATTTATGCTCAAAGCTCAAATCCTAGCTTTCACACAGCCATCCATATAAGATGCTAATTCTAGACAAAAAGAGAGAAAAGCTGCAAACATTATTTTGTATGAACACGAACCTCTTGAGAGCACTTGATGTCAGCCAGTAACTCAGTAACTAAACAAAAAGAGTAAAAGTAAACTCCCAAGATTCACCTGTTTAACAAAATCACCACTACTTTGAACTGGGTAATCTCTAGCAACAGCTGAATCATATGGTGATGAAAAATATACCAAATGACTGTGTAAAGACGCATGGGAATTTTTTGCACTTGAAAAAATTTAAAAATGTGTACTTTATATAAAATATTGTTTTATGGAAAGCCTTTCAGTTTGTTAATTTACTAGGAGCTCTGAAATCAATCAAACTGAAAGACTAAAAATAACCTCTTTACCAAGTTAATCATACAGAACATTTTGGCTCAAAAGACATGAAAAACACCTAATTATGGCAATAGATTTGTTCCCTATAAGAATGAAAGCAGATAATGGCAGCATTGTGAGTGAACTGATGTTCACTAATATGATCAAGAGACTAATTATTATCCATGAATCATTTGTAGCATTCAAAACTTGATTAATGTCAGGTCAAGTTTAACATGGGATAGGTTTTATTAGTAATGCTCAGCTATCCCACAGCTTGTCAATGTACGTGAGTGCCATCTGTTAGGTGTAGGAATAGCCAACAGCCACAACAAAAACACATTGGCTACAACTGGTCACTCAAGTACATTTCAAGAATTCCCTAAGGAATACCCCAATAATTTTTAACACACTAGACCAGAATCCAGTACTAAAGACCTGCTAAAGATAGGAAACTTGTAGCCCAAAAAAGTGAGTATGCAAGGCATGTTTCTCTCCTTTTAAAGGTCAATCAAAGGTGTGTTTAATAATACTGAATACTCCCACAGACTGAGCAGTTTCTAGCAACAAATATTTTTTGCAAGAGGAATATGCATAGCTTCATCTCTACACTCCTCCATGCATGTTTAGCAAGCATTCCTGTAGAGAATACATTGCTTTACACTTCAGAGCATCATTCATGGTATTCAAGTACATATGGTCCTAAAGGCTCATCTAGCAAAACACTGTTAGAGGACGCTCAATCTGAAATTCATATTCCACAAAAAAACATTCACTGACAGCCTTCCATTTATTCCAATAAAGATAATGGGAAGAAGAAATCTTTTTGTAGGAGAGTCACTTTCTGGCATTTGCCAGCACATTGCTGGAGGTCAGCTTTATCAGGGGTCACCTCTCCCATGTACAGCCCATTACAGCTGGACAGGAAGTCACCTGGGCACTTACACTGAACCTCCACAAGCTCAGCACTAGTAACAGTGTGAGCAGCAAGGCTGAAATAACATGAAGTGGCAACAGACAGGTGCATGCACAGAGAGGAAGGAAGGTGACCTAATTCTGTGTTTGCTCTGGCAACTATGTACTCTCTGCCCACAACTAGTTAGAAACTCAGCAGGAACATTGAAAGAAACTGATTTACTTATCACATAGCTACATCAGCCCTCTCAGATGCATTGATGGCCCTCTTGCGTTCTAAGGGGATGAAGCTGAAAATCTGCAGACCTAAGCTGCCACTGGTACCTGCAGTCTGCACTTTAGCTCCAAGTATTCTGTTTCCTGCTGAAAAGTGTCATGTGTAGGGCTCCCAGACTCCTTTGTGTCGAAGTCAAATATGTAAAAGTCAAATATGCTAAAGACTTAATGCTAGTCAGCAGATCATGGACCAAAAAACAACATAATTCCAAGAATCATAACTATTGCAGAATGTCTTCCTCAACCACTTGCCCATATAATTCCACAGTCAGTGACTGAGAAGGGCCCAAACTACTAGTGACTGGTCATTGGCATTTTAATGATGCCATTCTTCATTATCTTTCAGAAGAGCAATTCTGCAAAAACGTCTTCACTGAAGCCCATATATTTTTTTCCAGAAGAGGAAGGGAGTACAAATTCCAGTTTATATTCATGATAGGGAATGAGCAACACCTCCAAGCAAGAAAGCCAAAGAGATTAATCCCTACTCTCTGCAACTTGCTTAGTGTCATGATGCACCTCTTAGGAAAAAAAATCAAGTTATTCCACACATGGTACTTTAGGAGCTTTCCCAGTTTCTCCTGGAACTGCTGCCAGTTTCACAAGGCAGTTTTACAGTCTGCTTTTCTCATAGAGAACTTAAGAGAAATCATATATATCATCTACTGAAAGAGGATTCTTAAATCTACTCCTCTCCAAAAGATTCAAAGAAGAGCTACTTTCAGATACAAGAGTAGCTGGAAATCACTGTAGGGTGTGTTGGGATGCAACCTTGGATGTTAAGAAAGTCTAAGAACCACACTAGCTTGATTTCACTACCCAGCCACACAGGAAAAAAATGCTATTGTGAACAAGAGTAAAATACATTGTAAGGGTGGCAGGGAATCAAGTTGGATGATTCTAATCTTTTTTTTTTTTTTTTTAATATCTTCTTGGCTTTGCAGCTAATTCATTAACAGCACTCTTCAAATATGCTAATAACATTGCTGTATGCCATGTTTCTTAATTATGTGGAGACATTTTACAAAAACCTAGAGCATGCTACAGTAAGAGCCCCACTGAGCTATCACCCATGTGCTGGTTCTCAGCGAACAACTCCAAAGGTTATGCACTTAATATATTCAAAACAATACCGAAGAATAACATAAGCACTATGTGTGTTAATGTCTAATTTGACAGCACATCTGCATTCCTGAATTCAAAATAAGCATGAGGCATTTCTCACTGTCAATCTCTTCTCAAAAACACCATTGAGAAACTGACATCAGTTAACTATGATGCTTTCAAAGGCTTTTTTCAAATAAGAGAAATAAGCTCCTCCAAGAAACTTTAATTGACTTTTGTGATAGCTTCAAAATGAGAGAAACATGGACTCCTCGAAGCTTTGCAGAAATGACCCTGCCAAACAGCAGTATTTCATATTTATTTTTCCTGATGAAGACACAATATATTTCATAGCTTGGCCATTTCATTTACCGTGCTCTTCACAGTTCTCTGTTTCAAACTGCACGGTGTCTTCATTTTCTTTCTTTTAGGCACGGGGATGTTGCCCACATCACCCTGCCCACTCTTTCCTACCTGGCAGAACACACCCATCTGAGATTACAGTCTTGCTGGAGCTGGAGGAGGTTTAATAGGCTCCACTAGCAAACACTTTGACCTATTTACAAATTAGCTGCCATCTATGACATTCCCGAATGGATGAAAGATGCTTGGTGAAGACTGTAATGTTTTCAGCTGAGCAAGGCTCTCATCACACTCATGGCTTGCAAGCTCCCTAATACTACGTTCAATAGCTCTTCTGATGTCAAAGGAAAGAATGGCACTGGGTTGAGTACAATGGGGCTGAATGATCTTCCGCTGTTACATACCTGATAAAGTTTATCTGTTACCCAGCCCCTGTGTAAATCTGTTATCCCTGTGTAAACTGTTCCAACATAATCTGGTCTCTGGTTGTGTAAGTCATGGATAGGTCTGTTTTAATTAAGTCAGATAATTGAGGATTTTGTTTTATTAAGCATTTCTAATAAGACTTTTCAACAAAGACAAAACTGTATATACAATTCAATTAGACACAAAACTGATATACAAGAATATAATGTTTTCATACATTAACTGCTATGATTCCTGATTCAGATTTGGTTTATATTTCGTACTGGGCCTGATGCATTGATTTTAACAAAAAAATTCAGGTTTAACTTTATATTCTAGACATTTAAAAAAATCTGATTCTTCTGCTATGCAATGGCACTTGAGGGATTTATTTGCTACAAAGTTGAAATTGAAACTGTAAAGCCGTAACAGTAAAATGCCAAGATTTTGTAATTTACTTTAAAGACTAATTTTGTACAAGGTCTGGTTTCGGGGTTTTTTTCTCAAAATTTGGCATACCACAAGAAAAGAAACAGCTAGCAGCGATGTCCTATAATCTTGCATCATAACAAATTGCTTTAAATTTCACCCCTACTTTTACCATTTTCTTTGTGCTTCTATTCATTTTATCCAAATTAAGCGTGTGTCTCTTAAACATCATTCCAATACGAGAAGGCTGATGGCTTCCCTGTGGAGCTGCATTGCCAGAAGGCAGTTTGGGAAGTGACAGGCTGTGAAGTGGCACAATGGACAATATTAAACAGTTGCCCCTCAATTAATGAGTGGAGTGACCCACTTAGTCACCACAGCTGAGTCTTCTAACTAATTCAGAAGATATCAAAGATACAGTTCAATTGACCATACTGGCATACCAACTGGTAATTAGGTCCGAATAGATTTGCATTTCCCTGGTTTGGTAATACACATAGAAGTGAAAGAAGAAATCACTGTTAAAGACACTTTTCCTACCTAGAAATGAATATAGTATTTCCACTTCATGAAATACAGAATAAATAATTTACAAAAATGTTAGAACGTTCAAATCTAATGCTAAAGTATTAAAAGGGAAGCTGAATTTGCACTGCCCTGATGTTTAAACTTACAGTGTGCACCAAGTAGAACAGTTCATCCACAAGCCTTTATTTTTCCACTAGTTTCATTGCTTTTTTCTCACACTATAGTTTGACAAGTCAGAATTTAATTATATATTCCACATCTGAATTATTCTACATTAATTTAATTTGTACCACTAGCAATATCTAACATGGGCTACAAGTTATGAAAATAATCCTTCATGGAAATATCCAAGACAGTTTAACTTCAGTAGATCACTTTCTGAAAAATGTAAAATGTAACTAATGTGTGAATATTTCCTTAAACAAAAAGAAAAAAACTTTTCTTACCAAAATTCTACTGTGCTGAAATATTATACTTAACCTTCAACATTACAAATAATAATACCCAAAAGCAAGTAGCCTAATCCTCTTCTGTTTACTCTAGGAAACACACACAGATTCTTGTTCGTGAACAAGTCTCCTTAAGTGACTCCAGCAAAGCAAGGAGGCTGACAAGTTAGCCACAGCTGAGTCAGTGCTTGCCCTAGCATGAGGGAACCCAAATCTAAGCAAGTAACTGCTGCCTCCCTGCCCCACAGAAAGCAAAGGAACAGTCAGAGGTAGCTGGACACCTCACCAGCACTGGCCTCTGCTACCCTCAACCTCCCACAGACAGAAATTGTGTTTACCAAATAGTATTCACATCACTGCAGTGCTGCAACGGGCTGCATTAAATACCTCCAGTTCAAGCACTCAGTTTCAGGATGCAGTAACCTACATTCAGCTAAAGATCTGCAGTTTAATCACCTACTTCATCTTAAAATTTACAAAGCTTCCACTTGGGCTGGTTGGCTGTACTTACCTTTACAATTCATGTGGTAAAATAACTTTGAACAATCTGGCTGAAGTACTATATGCTGGGATATAAGACAGCTGCCATGTGAAGATTTCAAATTCTAGTATAAGAATAAGCTAACATCTTTGCAGCTTCTTTTTCACTATTTGTTTACTAGGTTCTCAGGTCAATGATTGTGTGTGCTTACAGGAAGAAAAGTATGCCAAAAAGAAGATTTTAGTGATGGTTACACCAGCACAAAAGCATCTAAGATTGGAATAAGGCAATATTGCTTTTTTACTATTAAACTTTCCATTTTTGGGGAGATGGAACAGGAAAATTAAGGAAGAAATATAAGAAATAAAGAAATAAAAACAAACAGAAACAAAATAGTAGAGGGGGCATGGGTTAGAAGACAACTAAAAGGTGATTAGATGATAAATAGGCCAAAACCCTAGAATGGAACAGATGGAGTGAGAAATATGATGTAGGCCAGGCACTGAAGAATGGCTGCCAACTCTAGGTCAGGGAATGCAGGACTGAAAGGTGAGCTGATTAAACTACTCCTGAAGGCATAGAAAATCAAAACAAAAATAAAAACGGAGGAAACAAGTCTTCTTGGCAACAAAAAAATCTCCAGATGGTAACATTTCCTCTCCACTGAGATGCAGAATTCAAGATCGTCAATAAACAGACAGAGCATTTGACACTTCTGCATCCACCATTGCTGCCATGCAATTCTTCTGTCATCTGTCCCATGACTGCAAAGCTTCTCCAAGTGTTGTCTTTAGGCAACATGGAGATATAGGACAGGGCTTTGTCATTTTTGCCGGTTTTGGTTAACAGCTCTCTTGGCAGACATGGATGAGCAATGTCTGCATATTCTGCCCTTTATCAGGGTTCACTCTTACCGCTTACATCTGCCTCAGCTGCCTGCAAAATACATCAACATCACCAAAGTGTGCACTTACACAGTCTTCTGCATCATCAGAGGTCCACAGCCACTTAATTTTCCAAAGCAAACCATCTCAACAGAAGCTATACCTTTATTGGCATAAACTCTAAATATTCCACCTCTCCTGACTCCAACAAAAGCAGTTTTTAAAAGTAAAAATAAAAATCCAAATGTCAAACAAACCAGGAGAACAAAGTAAGTCACCTGTCAGTTCACAGATTCGACTGAAAACTTTTAAAATCCTGGACCATTTAATCTTCTAGCAGAGATTACCTTCTCTCTAATCCCTCTAGGACAAGCTGTCATTTTAAAACCAGATAATAGTCTAAGAACTGACAAGTCATTGACATACAGCATGCTAACATTTGCAAAAGGTTGTTCATTTGACCTGTATCATTGTTTAACCTTTAGCCCTATTGTTCCATTGAGAGTGATGGGCACAATTCTCCATGGGACCACAGACTGCACAGAAAGGAACTTTTTTCCTACTCCTGCTAGACAGAATTTTCACTAGACAATGGGTTTTAGTGATGACATCCAGACTGAGACTGTCCACACAAAAATGCTTTGCAAGAGAACTGTGAGTTGGTTTAAGCAAGGAAAGCCAAGAGTTGGACAATTTTCAAGAATTATTTCTATGCACTCGTACTTCCTGTTCAATATAATGAAAATAATGTCTTGTTGAAAAGCCTAACATTCCTGTAAATACAAGGCCAAGGTTCAAAGCCTAAGAGTATGAAGCATTTAAAGCACTAACCTAAAACTCAGCTTCTTCCACTGACTGCTGCAATCCTTGCAGCTGCACGGGAGAATGCTGCACAAATGGGAGAATTTGACCATATCATCTCCTTGAGTTCTGATGCGATTCCAAAAATGCAAAAAAAAGCAAGCTATGCAACAAAAGTGACCAATCATGCAAGTGTAATGACAAACACCAAAAATTCAACTTTGCTCAAAAATATCAAAGAGAAACTGGAAGTGATATTAAAAGGAAAAATCTATCAGAGAATAAATGTGTTCCTAGCTAACACTAAAATAGTAATAACACTAATAATACTAAACTGTGTTTTATTATAGAGGAAAAAATTTTAGTGAGCCTGCTTTCTTCATCAATATCCGAGTTCAACGAGGCAACATTTTTAGAGACCCTGAGAATAAACAACCTGCTCCCCAGGGATTGTCCGTTTCTTTTGTCTTACCACTAAAACTCATTCTTACAAAATCTAAAAATCCATCCAAACACCTTGAAATAACAGTGAAGGCAACATTATAAACACACAGCCCTTATGTCCAAAACCCAAAACAAAATCTCAAGACACAGCTACAAATGCTGCCATACTTTGTAATTGCACCTTAAAAGTGCATTTCATTACACAGTAAATTGATTTTCAGATTAGAAAAAAATCAGTCAGTACCTAACTCTGGTATTAAAGTTCCAAATCCATAACTCTAAGAACATTTTCATTATTGGATGTATTATATAACACAGCACAAAGTTTACTGCTATTTCAAGTAATTACTTCCAATTTTCACTGAAAACAACTAAGTTTACATGGAAAACACTATTTTTTTCTGGTATAATTAAAAGTTTTAGCCACTTTTTCTGCTATTAAATATAGAACTGAGGCTCCTGACCTTTTGAGTAATCTTCCTACAGTCCACACAGTCTAACACACATTTATTGATACATTATTTTTAATAAAAAGAATGGAGTGGAATGCCTCAACTCAAATCATAGAAAGGAATGACAGAGGGAGGCTGTGAAAAAAAGGTCTAGAGCATTTCTTTTGTGAAGTTCAAACTGCATCCTGAGAATATGTTTCAAAAATTAAAGCTTCTCAAAACAAAAAATGTGATGACATACACTTGATTGTTTTCTTGATCCCAAGCAAAGCCCAGCTACAATGAAAAACAAAAAACCCAAACAAACAAAAAACAACCCCCCCCAAAAAACCCCACCCAACTCCAAGTCATACTCTGAAAGTTTTGATGAAACCCATTCTGACCACGTGTGGGTTTTCCACTTTTTCAGTCTTGCATATGCTGGTGCAGAGAGCCATCTTATCTGTGACCAAGGACTGCTACCTCCATGGATCATTGAAAACAAGCCTTGGGGGTGACTTAAGAAGCTACATCTTCTCTCAGTGAAATACACTGGGAAGAAAGTAGTAAACTTAAAAAACCCACAGTTTTTCTGAGACCACTCAAGGGTGTAAATCTTTAAGGATCTTGTGATGGTTTAACCCAAGCCAGCAGCTAAGCACCACAAAGCTGCTCATTATAGTCAAGAAAGGAAGGAACCTGTTAGATCCTTTCTAGAGATGAAAGGATCCAACTCTGCTTGGAAAAGAAAAAAAAAGTCTAATTGAACATAAGCAGAACATCCACCTAGGCAGGTCCCACTTGTCATCCTTTAGGATCCATTCAGAAGCACCTGTCTCTGGAGAGGGATGGATATGAACAGACTTAGAGGACAGAAGGAATTCCTTGTCTTCCTGCAGATCTTGCTATCCTGTACACAGAGTTGGCAAATCCTCTCAAAGAGGAAGTATGTTCACTTTTTCAGCTATACTGATGAGGTATTCATCACTATGTTTGTTGCTATAGCTGCAAAAAAACTGAATATAGACTGAATAAAAATAGGAAAAAGATCCTTTGATCAAAACAATACTATTTTTAAACAGTCTTTTCTCAGGATAGGGCAACGCTTCAGTAGACTGGACTATTGTTTATAGTCTATTCTGACCAAAATCTAAGGAAAATTCACGAAGTTATGATGAATATGAAAATGCAATCCCTTTTTCATTACCCTAAGGAAGCATTACAGGAATCATACTCATCAAGTTCACAGAAGTAATGAAGTGAAAAAGGTATTTTGAGGTAAGTAAGAGCAACAATAATTCTTAGTTTATATACTGATCTTTTGAGAATATATTTTTATGAATTTTATTCTTTTGAGCAGATACAGATTTTAAATCTATTTTCAACCAATAATTATTTCCCTTAAGTGTTTACCAATATTGCCTTAGATAAAACTCCACATCAGTACTGGAACTGCTAACTAAAACTCCTTACAGTTATCACAGGGTATACAAACAGTTCTCAGATATTGACATAAAACTTCTTGCTTATTGAAAACAATGATCAGATTTCAAGCCTCCTAAGAAGCTTTCTGTTGTAAGAGCAGTAAAAAGAACATATTTCACTAGGTAAGACTGATTAAATGAGGACAAAATACCCTATAATGTACATTGTACAAAAAGAAAAATGTGTAACAAACTCCAAAATGTAGAAGGCTTCAGAGTCTGTCATGATTGACACTTAAAATGCCCACCTCAAACCAACCAAATAAAAAAAAAAAAAAATCTAAGGAAAAAAACACCAAAGAAGCCATACAGCAACCATAAATATCCTAATAAATTAAATGTGTATAGATATTCTTATCTCAAAGATGCTTTTAAGGTGGTGGTAACACATTAGGATAAAAAATCGTTGACTGAACTGCAGTTGAACCACAATCATCTCAAATGCAGATTGCAATGTCCTTGAAGTTTTACCTGGTACTTCAGATTTATCGGCATCTTCAAAAACTGTTTTCTAAAAGCCTGAGATAAGTAATAATAACAATTAAAAAATCCACTTTTCAGAATATCCCAAGCTGCCAATCAGCCCACAACAATTGCTGAACATTTGGTAAGCAGAGGAACTCGCTGGAAGACACAACAAAAATGCTGAGGGAAAACCCATACCTACCACTGTTTTACTGCTTCCAGTACCACAACATAAAACAACTGAAATCAAGCTTACCTTTCTGGAAGTGTAGATGTCAAAAAATGGTTTGTTTCGAACACCAAATGGTTCCTGTGCTTTGTCAATGAGACCACTTTTCATCTTTTCATGTCGTGGAAATATAATCTCCTTCTCTATACAGGCAAGCCGAACATTAAAATCACAGTCTCCAACAGGCTGTCCCTGCCAAGTTACAAAAATCAGTATTAAAATCAAACACCAAATTATTTGAACCATCTAAGTTTTCCCAACACAGTATTTAGAATCCTACAGATACGCAGAAGTATTACCAAATTACTATTTTTTTCCCAAATGTGTGGTTTTCAAGCAATTTTTCTCAGGCTGTAGGAGGTTTAACCAAATCGAAGTTCACAGAAGGCTAGAAACCTGTAATATGCATTCAAGCATACATGAATTAAACACCTAAATACCTTTAAAGTTAAGTAAAATAATTTAAATACTCCCTAATTTTAGCTTTTATATGGCAGCTGTACTTCTCCACATAGCTTTCCTCTGAAGTCATTTAGATCATTTTGTTCACAATACTTTTAATGACAAAGCAATGAGATTTACACATTTAAGTGAACTCCTTGCTCCAAGTGCAGTATATTGATGCCTTGAAAGAAACATTAATTAATGTTCATTTTTCTGTCATAGAAAAAAGAAAAATAGATGCAGTTGGAATGTGCCAATAAACAATGGCTACAAAAACCTGCAAGATATTTGATGGCTCAGGCACAAAAAGGCAGTAAAACCCTTCACTAAGCCTCAGCAGCATGCCCTGACCTTTCAAGATCTGAAATAAAACAGCAGCTTTACATTGCTCTTTCTATATTTGGTGCATTGCACCAGATCAGCATGAGCGTTCAAAATGCGCATTTGTCAGATTAGTAATGGCTTGTAATGAATCTTATCATATTTTGAGCATTAGATAGTGAGGAAAACATGCTATGGATATCACTAGAACAAAACAAGCAACTGTCAACTAATAAATTCTAAAGCTCATTTTAATCGGAGGTGTCACTTTCTCAGCAATGAGACACAAAACTCGTAGATTTCCATTGTTACAAGTGTGATACAGCACTGAAAGTTATTTACATGAGATCATCCCTCATTTTGCCATCCCATTCACACGAGAAAACAATTTTCAAAACCCACTCCTTTGATGGCCTACAGGGAATAAGCTCACAGAGGCTTGACTTGCAAACCAGGATTCTTCAAAAATTGAAAGCATTGAGCAAAGGAAACTGGGAAGACATGGGACTCAAATCATCAATAGCAGCAGTATAGCCGAGCAGAAGAATCAGCTACCAGGTATCTCCTGTACTAAAGGCAGCTTGTAGGAAAAAAGGAAAAAAGCACTACTCCTGTGTGCATCAGAGAGGATCTAAACTGGTCAACTGGAAAGTCAAAAAAATAAATGGCAAAATGACATTCTGATGAGGCATACAAAGGTAAGAGTGCTAACAGTATCTGAATAGGTAACTCAATTAGGAGAAAAACAGAGCGCCAATTTTAGACCAATATGAATTTAATCATTTCTTTCCAAAATCATATTGGTTTTCACCAAAATCTTTGGCAGTTCATGCTCCCAAAGTGGTATTAAGTTTGTCTAATATTTCTTTGCTAGCATGAGAACCTACTAGACCTCTATCAAAAATCCTCAGTTGTTCACGGCAACAGCTTTAAGAATTATGCATTGCTCCCAAACCAGATGTCACTCACAACCACTTTCTTTTAGGACTCTGCTTCAGTCTACATAAGAACAGGCAGCAGAGCCACCATCACTGTGTGGGGAAGCACATCTTGTACAAAGCCTGTGGCAGACACCATGGGTGAAAAATATCCTAATCTCTGTTCACTGATCCATGCTCATGAAGAAGAAAGGTTAGCTGGCTGTTAATGTTGCCTTCAGTGTTGTCTTCTTTTCAAACATGAAGGTGTTATCAGTAAAGAGCCACTAAAATGAATGGAATATTAAGAGTATGGAAAAATCCAAGGGGCAAGAGAGTGGTTTACTCTTTATTCATTTCTCGCATGAACTACAGATTTTTAAGTGCCACAGACAAAATGTTGGAAAAGTAATCAATCTTTCCTTCCTTCTTTTTTCCTTCCTTTCTTTCTCTCCCTATGTATAGCATCTTTGAATACTCATTTCATACAGTGTACAAACCAGAGCTTGTCCTGGTTTGTAATGTAATTAAAACACAGAAAACACATCTCAACCCCTGTAACAACTGACCAAAGAATTGATGGAAGAATTCTTTCCTGGGAAATGTATATATATGTTTTTTTATAACTTCAAAGAACCCCGTAATTCTCTAGGAAGATTTCAGCAAGATCTACTGCACATGTTCTCTTCCCTAGAGTACCTTTTCCACTCAGTCACATTTTATTAGTAGGTCTGAAAGAGCAAATTAACTAATTAATATTTCATACATTTGAGCTTCCAATAAGCCAATAAGCAGTTAGGTTATTTAGAAAGCTTTTTTTACAATGACTCTTTCAAAAAAATGGTTTTATACAGTGATTTAAATTTATTTCCATCCCTGAACAGCTAAATTAAAAGCTGAGGCAACTTCATATGCACCATAAACCAGCTGAATCACTTTATTTTCCTTAAAATATTCCTCTCATTTTTTTCATCTACTTGGAACTAATTATTTCCTGCAGTTCTGCCAATCATACATTTCTGTTTTAAAGCTTGTTAAGTAGAAGGGTATATTACAACTTGGTTCCATCAAATAAAGGTCAAAGCTAGGTTGACATAAGATTATATGAGAAAGGAAAACACAGACAATGCTGCTAAGCTACTTCTTCATCAGACTAGTAAACTAAGAAGTCAAAGAGTATTTCATTCTCACAAAAACACAGGACATTAGCAATAAGAAAATTAGCACATAATTGAATTTAACTCAAGGACATACGGAATAAAAGCAATATTGGAGGAGAGTGGCTCTTTCTTTGTTATTAGACCTTTCCCATAATTACAAAAAATTTTGCATTTATCCCAGACATATCCAAAATCTTGAAGTGATAAAATTCTTTTCTTTTAGATAAAAAGTAGGAGGGTAATGTAGGCTGCAATAAATAATTCAGAGACCTTGACAAAACCAGAAAGATATTATTTAGTGTATAAAGCACACATTTAAAAGTTGTCAAAACCCAGGACATTGATGCATGTTTAATCTAAACCCAGGCATTAAGTAATAGCAAGTTTTTAGGCAATACAGATGTTTTATTAACTTAGGCATTCAGATAATTAAGATCTTATTCCAATATGTAGGGTTTTACTTGCCTAAGAAGGATGAGGGTCACTACTGCTTGACAGCATAGTTACTGAAGTACATTAAATGCTAATCCCTGATCTACACATTTTTAACCTAAAATGAGTGTGTTAGCAAAGGGTAAAACAAAATTAACAAGTATCATGTATCTCCTACCTACCCTAGAATGTTACACTTCCCTCTCACAGTAAATAAAATGGATCCTAAAACAAAACTTCATTTAGACAAGCCTTAAGAGAAGAGTTAGCTGTTGAATCAACACCTCTTCCTTGAGAAGCTGAGTTTTCTTCACCTGTTGAAACTTTGTGCACTGCACTAAGGTCATGGAGTGGGCTTGAAAAATATGATTTGATGTTAAATCATCCTCCAAATAACTTCAAAATGTAAGATGAAATTTCCACTGAATTTTGAAACCCACCCAGGACTCAAAGGTTCTAAATTTAAACTCGGGTTATTTCAAATTAACTTCTCAACAGAAATCATACATAACAAGTCACATAAGAATCACAAAAAGAAATGGGTTTAAAAACACTGAAAAACAGGGTCTGCAGCTCATTTAATATCCATTGTCTTGAGCAGATGGGGGAAGGCAATTTATTTGCTGAATGGAGATTAAAAAAAAAAAAAANAGAAAATTAAAAAATGCTACCACCAAAAAAAACCCCACTCACCCAACAAAACCAGTCCCTCTAAAAATGCTCCAAATGGATGCCAGAAGACAGAATTTGGACAAGTGTCAGACTGTGCTCCCTCCACCAAGTTCACAGAGACCCTCAGTGTGGAAGTCACAACCTCATGCTACATACGGTAACTCCAATCCCAGCCCATTACCTACAGCAAGGTGGCAGGAACCTCTGAGACAGGGATAAGAGGATAAATATGATTTCTGTTGCACATCCTGCCTCTCCACAAGGAGAAATGTATCCCTGAGGATGTATTTCATCATGTTTAGTTTCCCTTCCCCTGTGTCTTTAAGGTTACCTCGTGGCCACAGCTCAGCAAAATCCATAAGCCTTACACAGAAAGTCCTTTACCTGGATGGATGCAGTGAACACACCATGCTCTATACAGGCACTAAATTCCATAAAAGCACTTCATCTTTGATTTTGGTATTTACATGCTCTTTCCCACAATGCAGCTATAGTAAAAAAAAAAATAATGCCTGGGCCTTGGCACACAGCTGATAACAGGCATGGTCCAGGATAAACTGAGAATATTTATTCTTTTCCTCCATGAGATATGGCTGAACTCTACCCACCAGCAAAGCACAATCCATTTGCTTCTCCAGAGCAGTACCTGAGACATGAATAATTCAGTACACGCACACAAATATACGTTCCATGCACGTCTTCACTTACTGAGCCAGAGCAAAACATATGTCACGACTCTCTTCGCTTTAATGACTTTGAGAGAAGAATAAAGAATAAGCTCAGCCTGATATTCTACCCTGTGTTTAATGTTATTGTTGACAATTCAAGGCACCCACAGCTGACATCTGCATTCCCAGTGAAAGCCCATTATTAGTTCTCCCAACTTCTGAAGACCACACAGTCTAATATTTTGTGTTTTATATAAATGATCTGGCACATATTTCTTCTGACTATATTGCTTTTTTTGTACACATAGCTTTATATAAAAACAATCTAAATATGCTGTTTGAGTTTCTAAATAAGATTATTACTACATTCAATACCTAAAAGGCTTTTTTCACTTCCTATGAAGTTTTCTTCCAAGCAGAATTAAAAGTATTACAGAAATAAAAAATTTTATAGAATTATGACCCCTAAGCTTTTTATTTCTAAAAGGCAAAAGGTACGACAATCAATAGAATCTAAAAAATAATTTTAAAATATTGGCACTTATCTAACTTTAAAATTTTGGGGCTTTTCTAACTCACTCAAATACCCAAAACATGTATGACAGGGGCAAGGAATTCAGCAGTTTCAAAAGGTTTCTAAAGTTTATCAGCATCAGTGAGGTACAGGGCGTGAAATACTGTTTCAATTGTAACAATACAACCAGCGTGCTGCAGGAACATGATTACAATTTATATGGTGTTGTTTTGTACAATGAAATATCACTCTGATTTGCCACAGAACAAAAATGGTTTGAAGAATCCGACCTATTAAAAATATTGCTTGAGACATATATTATATTACTGGTTTTTCCTTAAAAAATAATCACTGAAAATAAATTTTAAGATGTACAAAGGAAAGAAGTTAGTAGCCAATGGATAACACCAAGATCTAATAGAACATACAAATATAGCTCCACTGAGTTTTTTAATTAGTAAGCATAATTTGAACAAAACAGCAGGACTGTCAAAACTATGACTAAACAGATATGACCAAAACAGAAAAAGTAGATCATACTACAAACATTGCTCTCTCCCTTACTCTTCCTTGGATTGCTCAACAATTGGGAGAACAAAATTGCTCAACAAGTTGGGAGAACAAAATTTTAAACCAATTCTCAATAAAAACCACAAAACTCTGTAATTGCAACTGGATGATAAATTTGCATCACCAGTATAAAGGTAACATATACAAAGCAGAATATTTACAATCAGTTGAAGTGACTGAATTATGATTCTCATCACCAGCACTGGGCAGTAAAAAGGCAGAATTTTGTAAACAGGCATCTCTGCCTGTGTTTCAGCACAGATGAACACTTAAGCCCTCTCTTTTGAAAACAAAGCTCCAATAAGGCACTGAAAGCTTAGCAGTTGCTATTTTCAGAGAACAGACAACTCAGTCAAATTCATTGATTGTATGTACAGTGACTTCATTTGGAAATCCTTCTGAGCCCTCAAAATCAGAACTCAATAAGGGGATTTTACTGGGATGTGAATGATTACAACAAAAAGGAATCCTGTTCTGTCTAGACTGGTTCCCTCCCCTCAGGTAATCTGAGCAGACGAACTTCCCACTTCAATTACAAAAGGAAAAGTCACAGTTCTAAAAAACCCTAATTATAAAATAAATGTGTCATTATCACCATGGGATATTAACACACAAAAAGACTGCATATAGGAATATAAGTTTTAATAATTTATTTTACACTGAATTTAGGCTATCTTCAAAGTCAAAAGCATGATTTTACTGCTTCAGTTTTTTCTACCTATTTTTCCTGGTGTTTGTGTTGCATGTAGTAGGGAGGTATTCTTACCTTATGTGCCAGATCATTACTGCAGACCACCTACTATCTAATATGTTCTCTTTCAACTTCTACTCTCCTCACACTTTCTTCCTTTCTGTCAGCCATTCACAATGAGTCTTCATAGGAATAGTTATTGCTGAGTTTTAACACAGCTGTCTTTATGATAAAGAATTATCACTCCAGTGAATTAAAGAACCGTGGGAAAATTCCTTCATCTTAAAAACGTTAGTCAAGCCATTTCATACTTGAAAAGATTGTAGCACTGGTGTTTTTAGACTATAAATCACTTCTTGGTATTTAAAATAAGACTGTCTAGTACAGTAGTATGAAGTCTTGTAAAAACTAGAAATGAGGGGGGAAAAGTAGTAACAATCAGCACTTATTCACAACGACTATCTTAGAAAAGGAACCACCCACGTTGCCTAAACCATGATAAAACTAAAAATTAAGTATCAGCTTGTAACACCTGAAGACTTGTAAGTATCTATCATTTCAGTACACAATCTGTTTTTAGATATCTAGTTCATTGTGTACATGGTTAGCTTATGAGTAAAACACTGAAAATATACTTGTTTCAAGAGAAACAAGTATTCATATTTATTTTAAATAAGAGAACTATTCTAAAAAGGATGAAAATAGAGCCTTCACATTCTCTCCTATACTGTAAGAGTCAGTCAAGCTATTCAAACGTTAGAATCATACAATGGTCTGGGTTTGATGGGACCTTGGAGATCACCCCTAGGGATGGGGCATCCACAGCTTCTCTGGGCAACCTGCTCCAGTGCCTCACAAAGCTCACAGAGAAAAATTTCTTCCTACTATCTCATCTAACCCTGCCCACTTCCAGTTGAAAGCCATTCCCCATTGTTTTATCACTACAGGCCCCTGTGAAAAGTCCCTCTCCAGATCTCTTCTAGGCTCCCTCCAGGTACTGGAAATAATGTCTCCCCTAAGCCTTCTCCTTTCCAGACTGAATAATCTCAATTCTCTCTAGGCACAGAAAAGAAAATACTAGTGAGATCCTGCTTTCAACCTTCATAAAACCAATCCTGAAATATACAGTTATTATATTTGCTACATCCTTCTGATTAATTTGACTATTTCTTTTTCTTTAGTTCTTTTCCCCTAGAAACAGGAAAAAGATGGGAATAGACAGGGAGAAAGCTGAAAAAAATGAAATCTTGTTGCTAGATTAATTATAGAAAAGGAGTAATTAAAACTAACTTAGGGAAATAAGACATTACAACATTGGAACACTCTCACTGCTTCCATATGACATTTCCCCAACACTCTATTTTGCCTATAGATTTTTGTTTTGAAATATATCAGACAAGAAAAGCCATGAAGTTTAAGATTTAGAACACTAGACATGATAATGCAACTGGAAAACCTGCCCTACTGTAAAGTTTTTCACACCTTCCACTTCAGCTGTGATTACTGAATCTATTTGAGAGATCTGACTATTAGGCAGGTGTTCAAGCTAGGTTTAAGTCCACTTGGCAGTTCCTATGGGAATAATTGTCATAAACTGTGAACTGAAGGAGACAGTTTTTCTATTTAATCGTGTTTCCATAGTGCAAGAAGAAGATAAAAAGATACTGCAGACAAAAAGTGAGTGTTTTTAAAGGTTTGAATTATGAGAAGCAGAAAATTGTTTAACAAAGATAACTGAGAAAAGCTCTTTAAGGAAACCTCCTAAGAACAAAAAAATGAGGTTGGACTTTATTCTCCAAATTGTATTTAAGGTTTAAAATATCTCAGTCATTTTCAATTACAGCCCAACTTAAACTTTCAGGTGTGACTTTGTCTTTTTTTTATAGCAAGTTTCATGGTTTGCTGAGAAAGTATCACATCAGGGTAAGCAAGTACAAGTACAGACACAAACACCTGAAAAATATAAAGGAATTAGTATCATGGTAACTTCTAAAGCTACTCTTGGAGAACGACTTGTCCTGTATCTCTCTCCCAGGAGCAACACTTTGTGTCTCTTCCTCTGACAATTAGTGATAATCTGCCATTCAAAAAGTTTCTGGTGAGACATGCTTCATGTTGAGGTATAAGAACTTTTGTATTTTGAGAATAAAACAGGACATGACAGAATTTAATTAATTCCCCTCTTGCTTTTATATAATACTCTCTTCAGCCTTCTTTATTTTGGAAAATATGGAAAACAAACCACCTTCAATGTGACCCATATTGCTCCCTGGATTGGGAAAAGGAGGATCAAAGTAATAGATGCAAGGGAAAGAAAGAAATCAATGGGTTTTTTTTACACAATTTAACCCACAAGTAAAACAGTCAAGCTTCAGGCTAATTACAACACTAGAGAATGCTCCCCAACAACAAGCAGCTTGTTAGATAAAAAAATAAGAGCGTGAAAACAGCAAAGACATCCTGGTCAGCATGTACTAATTATCACTCTTCAACAATAACTTACTTTCTGCATGCATCATAGCGAAGGAGGTTTTTTTTAAAAGGGATGCAAAAGTGAACAGAAATGCTACTTTTCAATTGCTGTGCATTTTACTGAAACACAAGGAGATACAGTGAAGAAAGCGCAAGGTAGCAGTCTGAAAGTTTACCAAAGAAATAAGATTTTCAAATTGTGCTGTTCAGACATACAAGTCAGGTTTTTAAAGATGGATAAAAGATGATCAAGAGGGAAGGGGGAAAAAGCAAGAAAGACTTTAAAATGACAACTAGCTATGATATGTCCATCCTACTTCACAGTAGGAAAAGCTTCCCAAAAGCTTATTCAGCGTCACCCCCTTACTGTGTTGATTCTCCATCCTATAAGCCACTATTTGTTGGTCTTCCTATACTGTAATGCTGTTCTTTTGGAATTTCAGAATACCCAAATCCATTACCTGGCCAGGCTGCCCTTGCTCTCAATAAACAGTACCATAAAAACTGGAGGCTGAAGAACAGGCAAACTTAATGCACGTCCCCCAGACTGACAGCAGAAAGCAAAGCAAGACACAACTGAGTGGATGGTCCAGACTTCATTTACCTGCCAGACTGAGCCATGAAGAAATGAGGTATATATTGAGAGGTTGAGAATGTAACATGCAACAGGAGCACCAGTATAAGCATTTGGGTGTTTGTTAGATAAGTCTTCACAAGAAATAATCTAAAGCATGCAGGAGCAAACATGCCCATGGCATCCTTACTTTCCAGGGTACTATTTGTAACAAAAGCATTTTAAATCTGTATTTCCAGGTGATATCATTTGAAAAAGAATCTCAGAATTAAAATTAAGGGCAGAAGGGTGACTGGCAGCCAGGTGTATTTGTAAATAGAAGAGATGCAATTAAATACTTTCATCTCTGAATTGTGCCCTCAAAACTTTCACACTACAACTTTCAGATAAGGTTAATAGGCTAACAAGTGAGAGACAGCACGGACTGAGAGCATTACATTGCTTTAAAATGAGGTTTGTAACAGAAAAGTCAGACATGGTAATATTTTACAGGGATTTAAAACAAACATTTTTCATGCATTAATTCAATGAGCACATTGGCTGTGGGCAGGATTTACAACCAGCATATCTGTTTACCATGACAAATTTTATCAATAGCAACAGCATAGCTACGCACAATGACAAACAAAGAAAACTTGATCTTGACTTAATTCAATGCACAAAGTATTAAGAAATTTAATCAAAATTCTATCTCCTTTCTAAGTATTTAAATAATTATTCTTTTTCAAGCATTCAGTCTATTCTTGCCATTGCAATCTGGTCTCACAAAAACTTGGCTAGATTTAAAAAATTTAAAGGCCAGGGTTAGAAAGGAAAAGTTGTACTCATTTTCAGCATCTTTGCTAAGAATGCATTAATTAGATCCTACATCATGCCAGTGTTACTTTTTGTTACTTAACTAAGGAAAAAAATAGTTGCTTAAATTTAGTGTCCATACATTTACAAGTAGCTACTGAATATTATCTAAGAAAAAGCTTTTCAAAACAAGGTTTTTCAGGAATAGCTGTCTCCAAGATGACTGGAGAATGAAGACACTTTTTTTTTTTGTGGACTGTTTCAGATGAAAAGGGATTTGGATTTGCCTGCACTTGCTTCTATGACTATTAATTATTCTGCTGTCAGCTGCCTACATTACATTAGAATTATCCACCAAATTATCCACCAAATTTGAAATTGTAGCTATACAGCTGCAGTTAATATAATGATGAACTTAACTACATACAGATACAAATCAAGAAGCTGAAAAGCAACATGTACTGCAGGGATTTAGCTCTGTACTCATTAAGACTAAACACCATAAGGAATGTTGTGTCCTATTAGCCTTTTATGTTCAGAGGAATATGAAAAATCCAGATTTCTTGTGTGTGGAGCTCACAAAGGTCAAAAGCCAAGCTTATTTCACTAGGATACAGCTTTGTTTCTATGAATTTGACTTTTGCCAGTGAGATGAAAGCAGTGAGACAGCAATGTCGTATTTTGAGTTGCTACTAATAACAATCAACATCATGCCTCAGACTGAAGAAAATTACAATAAAAAAATCTTTTTAAATCTGAAGAATCATTTGTTTTTCTTGACACAAGCATCTCTTCCAACAAAATGGGATGTGTTACAAGCTTTTAGAAACTAGATGTCACAGAAACAGCAACTAAAAGAAATAGTCAAAGGATTCCATCAGCATCCTTTAAGACAGACTTCTGCAGCAGCTGTACATAATAAGCATCAGAATTCGACACAAAACTTATCATGGAAAGAGACAATCAAAACAATTAACATATTTTACTTAAGAACTCACTTACAGGTTTCTTCCAATCACAGAAACTCAATTTTTGTTTCCTTCCTCCTAAGACTTTTCTGTATAGACATCTAGAGTCAAATACACATTATGTATGTCAGTCTATTCTCTTAGTTTCCTTTGTTTCTTTCTAGAATGCTGCTATAGTTTATTCCTGACACACTACAGCAAAATCAAAAAGTAAGTAACAATAAGCCTCACTGATAACAACATGGATTAAAATCTGTAACAGGCAATCCTTATCCACTCACTTTCTCTGCATTATGAATGAAATAAATATTTCAGAAGGAATATTCTGACAAAGCCAGAAAACTCTGCAATGCTTAGCTAGCAAAATAGATCAAGCATTTGACAATATGCTCAGCTAAAAATATCTTGGTTCACGAGACCTGACTAAAACATGAGGTTTGGCTGAGCAAAGGTGTTTATCAATGGGGTTTGAATGTGCATTTCCCCAGCTGCAAAGCTGCAACTCCAAGAGCAGAGTAAGCTGAGTCATGTGGAGGGTGAGACATGGGACACGTTGCAAATCTTGTAACTCGTGATGGACAACAAGTACAGTAACTCCATCATTCACCTTCAAGACTCAACTACTTTCCAGATCAAAACAAACAATCC
This sequence comes from Hylia prasina, assembly GCA_013397195.1. Taxonomy (NCBI): domain Eukaryota; kingdom Metazoa; phylum Chordata; class Aves; order Passeriformes; family Sylviidae; genus Hylia; species Hylia prasina. Next base: position 379,113 of record VYXD01016084.1, read on the forward strand.
CAAATTCCAGAGCAACCTCTGCTTTGGGGAATTTTTGGAGTGGGGGTTTGTTTGGAAAGCAGGGAGGAATGTTCTGGTTTTGAACAGGACCAGTGCTTCATGTAATTATTTTATTTGAAGATCTGCAAAAAAAATGAACAAAAACCTAACTTACACAACTTAAATAGGAACGTACTCTTTCTTGCCATTTACAAGTTATATTACATTTACCTCTCTTGGTGATAAAATTCTTTTGATCACTTCTTGCCAAGCCAAACATCCTTGGGTGCCCATTTTTATAATTAAGCTTCTAAAATTAACCTAAAAACAGCTGTGCTTTTTAATCTTTATAGTAGGGCCACTGCTAATGACTTCTTGCAGCTAAAGCCCTGCTTGCACTCATACTGATAACATTATCTTAATTTGTCCTTGACTTTAAAAAAGTATTACATAGTAACTAGCTCCTCTCTCTCATTCCCATGGCACTTAAAAAACAAACAAACCCAAACACTGCTCAAAAGCAGACTTTTCCTAAACACTGACCTCTGGAAATCTACTGATCATTTTTCCTGTTTGCCAAGTGGGAGTCATCATGTTAAGTATGGACACTTCACTACAAATGAGGGTTTCCTCCTCTTCCACCATAAAACAAAGCTTAACCAAAATAATTATGAGTTTTGAAAAGTGCTATTTTGATTTTGCTAGTAGATGCACATCACAAACTGAATGACTGTACACTTCTTACATTACATTTCTTCAAAGGAAGTGTCAGAGCAGTGAGTGGCAGGTTAGACTCATAAGGAGAGCAGAGACAAAGCAAGACATGAAGGTAAATACACACGGAACCACAGGTGGAGCAGCAGGTAAGAAAATGTAAAGAAAAAATGAGAACCCATGAGTGTTTACAGAAGACTGTATTTTTCAGAAGAGTACATGGAATTCTTGCTTAGGGAAAAGTCTTAATGGTAGGAGGGATCCAGGAAACTAACACCTACTTTTCAGAAAAGGCTAGAGAAAGGACATCCAGATACGGAATTAAAATGTGTTATCAAAAACCTTCTAGTCCTAATCTAACACATCTTCCCCAGAAACTACTCCTTTTAAAAGCAGCTGTCCTAAGTCACAGTATGACTATGCTTCCAAGAATACCTAAGTAATTTCTGGTGACTGGTACCATGCCTAACTTGCAACTCCCACTTACACTGAGTGATTGGGCTGAGTAGTACCTTACTAAAGACTGGAAGAGTCAACTGTAGTTTAGAAAGGCTGAAATGTCCTGTAGTTTACTAATATTGTTTTTGTCCTGTTAGGAGCACTGAAACAATAATTTTGTTTTTCCAGAAGCATTAACAGATACTAGTGTTTTCTTCATGGGTTATTTTGACTAAATTTAACACGTGGTTTAACGATAGTAGGTGCTAAGCCGTCCACAGTCACTCACTCCCCTGGAACAATATGGGGGAAGAGAATCAAAAGGGTATAAAGTGAGGAAACTCAAGGTTTGAGATAAAGAGAGTTTCAAAGCTATAGCAAAAGCTGCACATGTGAAAAAAGCAAAGGAAGGAAATCACTCACCACCTCCCATGGGCAGGCAGGTGTTCAGCCATCCCCAGGGCAGCAGGGCTCCATCACACATAATGGTGACTTGGGAAGACAAACGCCACCACTAAAAACATCCTTCTTCCCCCAGCTTTATATACACACAACAACATCACATGGCAAGGAATGTCCCTTTGGTCAGTAGGAGTCAGCTGTCCCAGCTGTGTCCCCTTCCCTACTCCTTGTGCACCCCAAGCTTACTCACTCTTGCAGTAGGGTAAAACAGAAAAGGGCTTGAAACCGTGCAAGCGCTCCTCAGCAATAACAGAGAACATCCCTGTGCTATCAGCACTATTCCATGCTGATTTGCAAATCCAAAACATAATACCATATGAGTTACTATGAAGAAAACAACAACAAAAAAAGTCTGTAAATGACACCAGCAAGAGCCCCTTGATGATATTCAAATCTTTACTGTATTTGAAAGCTGATTTTATAGAAAACAAGTTTCCTATTTCCAGTATTGTTTAACAGCTCTTTCTTGTGATCACAAAGATTTTATTCTTAGACTCTATTTTCCACAACTTCTGCAATATATTTCTTTATTATATATTTTCCCTAGAGCCTGTGCCACCAGGAGACCCTGCTGTTGAAGACCTAGCAGAGGACCAGTTGCCTGGTTTCAAACAGAAATTTGAGAAAGAGGTGACAGAGCAGCCTAACAAGTACTGTGAAGCTCTGGTAACAAATACACCAGGCTAACTCCTCCATCCCCTCTTGATTTCACTGCCTAAATATTCAAACATGCTCTAGAAATGGGAAATTTTCCAACAGTGTCTAGCAGACTGTTTCAAATGGCCATTTTTTCTTCAGCAAGTGGAAATAAATCAACATATATTTTAAGGCTGCTTTCAATCTAAATTCTCATGCATTGCCTGTTATCAAGATGCAAGATACTGAAATCCTTTTGGTGTTTATATTTACTCTGAAGCTCTTATATAAATAAGATTAAAACTGAAGTAAGAATTAATAACTAATGATAAGCAGTAAAACTGAAAGTACTTACATTAAACTTAATAATATCGTATATCAAGTACCGAGGAACAACCTGTCCATTAACCTTGTCGATGATCATTTCCTTAAAAAAAAAGAGAAAGCATTGGCATTTTTTTTATAAAAGTAGAAGAAGAATGTCAACCCACTTATACTTAGTGCATATACCTGCAAGCATGATGCAATCAAACACCAGCCATGTCTTTATTAAAAAGAAATTTTACAACAGGTCAAGACTATAAAAATATTCTTGTCATCTTAAAAGTTTCTCATGAAGCTTTCAACAAAACACCAGAAAGCTGTGCTAGAGCTTCCTAGTCTGATTTGCAACATTTATACATTAGTTTCCCCACAGCTTTCAAAATCTTGAATGAATAATGACTTTTTAGAAACCTCAGTAAGAACTGTGATCCTAAGCCAACCAAGCACTACTGGAAATCTTGCCCACAGTCAGAATTACAGCAGCAAGGATGTAAAGAACAAGCATTCACATTCATTTTCTATGGTCAGGTTGGATCTTTTCATTTTAACAGCATCCTAGGCAGCAGTGAGAGCTACAATTTGCTTGAATGTTGCACTGTGACTAAACAGGATGGCTCCTTCAGACAGAAATAACACAGACACTCTCTGCATCACATGAAGTCAGTTAACATTCAATATGTACCAGCAAATCAGATTGAAAATAGGTCAGGTAGGGAAAGAACATTAATGATCAGCATCCAAACACAAAAATGTTTCCTGAACTTAATGGTACATACAAAAATATATATACCCTACATGGTGCTCACATCTGTAACTCAGGCTTCCTACGACAGGAATTAGACATAGTATATAGAGTTTGATGAACCCACAAGGAAGACTGAAAATGGTAACAACCAACCACTGGTAGATCATTTCCAGAGACAACTCTGAAATAACCACTTCTCTAAATGCAATCCATCTTCTCCCTACCTCCCTCCCCTACCAGATTCTTTGCTAATAAGTTGTATCAGCTACAGATTTTTTTAATGTAAAAAAAAGTTAAAAGTTAAAATTCCAAATTCACACGAACAAGATAAAACAATTGAAAAACATGAAAACAATTCACTATGACATGATGAAAACAAAAGCAGGACCTCAAGAATTTGTCCAAAAAATAACATTATATCAACTCAAATTAATTTTGTTTAGTTAATGTCTTGCTATTTTTGTGTCTTACAACATTTTAATTTCTCTCAGAATCCATCGATTCTACAAAATAACCCCAAAAAAAGTCCGATTGAATCATGTAAGATTAATTTTCAGTCTGTGAACAGTAACAAAATTCTTGAACTGTACCTAGCATCTAACCATTATTTGCTTTGAAAAATAAGCTAGCAGTTCAGTTGTAAAAATACAGATTTGTTTTTTAAGCAAACATAAAGCTTGAAGCACTTAAAACTAAACTAGAAGACATGAACATGTTCTCAAAAACCACTGGGAAATCTAAGTTGCCTACTTAATATTGATCTCATCTTCTGTGAACATAACACTGAGATGGAGACTGGAATTTCAAAGCCATTCACAGGTGTTGTGAATGACTACCTGAGTTGGTCTTACACATCATTCCACATAATTTTTTTAAAAAATTAAAAATTAAAAAAGCATTAATCCAATGAGTGAAAACTATTCCTTTGTAATACTTTGAAAAATATTCCTCTAAAAATTTAGTCATAAGCACTATCAAATAACATATGCAAAAAAGGTCTACATAGAATTGATGTAACAAAATGCCTTTCCCCTAGTGTCCAATATTTAGGTAGGACACTGGTGAGCTCTCAAAGGAACAGCAGACACAATGCTACAATGACTTCTTTGACAATAAATTTTATAACTAACTACAAGAACAGATGGGTACGACTCAAGAGACAGAAGGCACGATATGCAAACTTAGAAGAGGGTGCAAAGATATAATGCAAGGGGAAAAAACTCCAGGAAAAAAAAACCCACCTGAAATTCCTGATAGTAATCAGATGAAACAAATAAAGTAACAGTGAAAAAAAAAAGAATGCTGCTGTTTCTCATTAACTCTCAGCTGAACTGGCAGATGAAACAACTTTCTTGAAACACATTTAATTGAGCACATAGGGTTTAAGGACTCACTTTCTCAGTATGCATTTTCAGAACCTCAGCTTTGATGCAAAGCTAGCATTTGTATGCAAAACCCTGAAAACATTTCAATGCCTGGTATTACAAGATTTTATGCCTAATTTTAAAAATCTGAATCTCTGCATATTCACTTTAAGAAGGATTATAAAATACAACAAAGAGGACCAAGAACAGTTTTCAAACATCCTTTGAAGTGTTTATTTTTAACTTTTTCTCTGCTTCAGACATGTAAATGTTTTTATTCTATTACTGATCAAACAAGTGTTTTTTCCTCATCTCCTCCCTTCTCTTCTTCCTCCCCTGCCTCCTGTTCACTTTGACAACCTGACTGAAATCCCAGCTACCAGAGCAAAAAACAATAGCACAATATGCCTTAGAAGATGAGATGACAAATTCCTGCACTGCTCATCTCCATCACGACAACAACATTCCCTGCTCCATTAGTTACGCCAATACAACTGTCATAAGGCAAAAGCTGTAAAGTGAGTATAAGAGTGGCTCAGATTAGAAATGCTCTAACACATCATTATTTTACAGTCTGATTTCAGAATTTTCCTTGAAATTATCAGAATTCAAAAAATACACGAGGGAATAGACCCCAGAGACAACTTCAGAAAAGATGGGAAAATGCAATATCTGGGAAATGACCACAATTAAACTCACTCATTCTCACCTGAGCAATAATCTGACACTATAAGACAATATTTAAGCCAATTCTTAGGTGACTAAAAACTCAAACCCAAGTCCATTCACATGACGTGTTAATATAACATAAAAGAATCCATAAGGCACACCTGCATCCAAGCAGTTCCTTCTACAGACTCCATGCAGATTTACAGCCAGTATGGTGGGTTCTACCTCTGCGATTAGCACTTGTCCATTATCTGCTGGTTTAGGTATTTACTTAACCCATGGGCCTGAAGAACAAGGTCCAGTGATCAATTAATACAATCTAATCCGGCAGCACTGTGCTGGTAGCACTGTGCTGGTGCTACTCTCCTCAATCCTGTGGTGTTGCAAAGCACAGTGGTACAGTATATTACAATTGCAACAGTGCTAAGAGCTTTTTGCTGGACAAGTACCAGAACAATAATGCTGGACTGAGAGCTCATAGACTTTTTTCCTTGAATCACATCTCTAGAGAGTGAACTTGGACTTAAAATAATCCAAAATTCAATCCCAAAGAAAAAGATCCAATTTTACCAGCCACTTGCAGAATGTGTTTGTTGTTTCTTTTCCTCCTGTGCCTTTTCTTAATTCTTTATCCATTTATCTTTAACACAATTCTAGTCACTGCTGTATTTCAGGAATGAAAACAGGTTTTGTATCTTGCCTTTTTTCTTAAATCTATTTTGCATAAATCTATTTTGCACCAGCTTTTGCATCAAAAAGTTTTAAGCTCTGCAATTTGTGAGACAGCTTACAAATAGGTAAGGTCTCTACTGATAAAAAACATAAGCGAATCTTTATCTCACTCTCCACTTATGGAGTTCCTGGGCCTCTTAAGTCTTCAAGTGTGAAGAGTATTTTATATAAAAACAAAACAGATTAAAAATTGTATTAAAATTGTAAAAGTTATTTCAAACCTAAGGATGGCTCTGCCTTTTCTATTCAACTGTTTCAGAGCTAAGCAGAATGCCAAGAAAGCTCTTGAAAACAGCTGTTTAGTATTTTTGCATGACAGTCAAAACATTTGAACAAAACTCTATGCATTCCCTCAGATAGCACTATGGATGCAAAACACTTGGCTTCTAAAGGATTAAGTCATACTAGTCACCTGTAGGTGAAATTTAAATTAGCTTTAATGAGCTTTGCAAAAAACTTTCTTCCATGACAAGAGAACAATTGCAACTGAAAAGCTGGAGATGAGCACAGAGTGTTGCAGATCTGTCATCACCCAAGATGTAACTGATCACATAAGAACTGTTTGCAAGTAATTTCAGCCTGAAGTGAACCACAAATGCATCTGAAATTCTCAAAGACAGCCACATGAAAGGCTTACACCAGAGGCCTTAAAGCAAGTTAATAGATCCCTGAATGCATCAAAATTGCCTTTATGAAAGTTTCATGTATACTGTCATTCTAAATAATGTTAAGGGGACATTAATCTTTTGTATTCTTAAACCCAGTAGTTGTTTGCAGCATGGCACTGATATTTCTGTTTTCTCTTTCCTTTTTCTCTCATATTTTTAAGAATACTGTAAAGCAATACCAGTTGGACAATCTCATTCTATACTTTCATTCCCTGAAAGAAAGCTACTTCAAGGACAGTATTTAAAAACTACTTCAGCCTGTAATTAAAGAATTAACTTCAACAGCCCTTCAAGCTATAATTAGCAAAATATGTTAATAGAGAAAAAGACAACTTCTTCCCATGGATTTAAAAAATAAAATAAAATCAATTATGCATATATCTAGAGAAAAGGATCATTCATACAAATTTTTATGTGGTATCAACATTAAACAAATATTCAATTACAAAGTTCTTCTGATGTTTCAAATAATAGCAAGTCTTGTCCTAAAAGCTGCTAAAGGAATCTCAACTGAAAAAAAATATTCCAGCAACAGCTTTTTATTTAACTGACCATACCAAAACAAATTTAGAAATCTCTACTATGAAAAGTATTTACCCACTGAAAGGTTTTAGTTGTATCTCGGGGTACTTAATTCAATCAGTACTTGTTCATCTCATGGCATTTTGCTTTTCACTTTATTAAAAAAAAAAAGTGTGGGAGGAGAAAACAAGTAAAATCACACTAAGACTGATGTTATGCCAATAAAGTGAAACACCAAAATGCAGAATTAACAGTCAAACTTTTACAGAACAACAAATTAAGCAAAGTTGTAGTTGATGCCCTGTGTACTTGAGAGAACCTCAGTTATTCCTGAGACTTAAACTGTAAACCTGGGGAACACAGCACACCACATCAGAGACCTTATTCCATGCCCCACAGCTACATTATGCACTTATCTCAATATCCTTGTCTTCCACCATGTACATATCAGCCACCTTTACTAAAACATCTGTTTTGAAATAAAGAGAATAATTAAATAAATAAATGAAAGAGCAGCCATTTCCCTCAAGAACACCTAGGACTGCACCAACTAGCAAGTCATTACTTTCTCAAGAGCCTTAGAAGTAGCAGGGGAAAAAAACAGCAAGACCAGGCTTTTTATCTCAAAAGTATGGAACCTAATGTATGTCATTAAGAAAAATATTATGTATACTATTAGGAAGCTGCCTGGCTGAAGAGGGTCCTACCAGACAGGACAGCTTGTCCAACCACTTCTGAGCTGACAGCACGGCATTTCTTGCATTATGCTCTCAATTTTTCAGTGAAGCAGAAGTGGTAGAAAATATTCCATTATCTGCTTCTCTGTCCCTGTGACAATACATTGTTCTTTGCAGTAATTATCCTCACAGATCCAATTTATACACGCTTCACATGTAAATGTGTGTTCAGTAAGGCACATCATTCCCAGAAGTGACATTTCAAGTAGAGCACTGACAACAAGGGCCTGAGAAAGGAAAGAAAGTTAATAAAGACAATATGGCTGGAAAGTGCATTAGGCTTCAGAGGATCAATATGGAAGATATCTCAGGTACAAAAATACTTCATCAAGCAGGAGTTACAGCAATGTAGAGTCTCCAATACTACTGAAACACAATAGGAAACTGCATTGATCTATTACTGAAAGAGCGAGTGAAATTCTCTTGGTCATGTGAAATAGGACAGTCAAGAAAGAAATAATTTCTGCTTGTGCCTATGGTTCTGAAAAGTTTGCCAACTTTTTTGGACCACAGTCCAGCCCAGCCTCCAAAACACAATCCATATGTTTTACAGCTTGTTTTACAACTAGCTCAAAAAGTTCATTAGCAAGTTTATATAATTTAAATTAGCATAGCAACTTAGAAATGTTTTAGCCTTAAACAAATGTAACTAAGCCATTTCTAAATCATTCAAAAATTCAGATGAGCTGAAAATAAAGGTGACAGAAACAGACATCAATTCAAAAAAGTATCAAAACATGATGAAAATTTTATCAAATTTTAGAAGTATTTCCATGAGCTGTATAAAATTAACCATGTTTACTATCTCCAAATATAAAGCTGTAGCAAGAGATGAAGTTCTGCAATAATTTTTTTAGATTTTCTTCAAGTTTTTCCTCATATTCAGAGAATGTCATCTCAATACCTTGCTTTGTTTCAAAGACAAACAGCTCCCCCCAGAGTAGTCACCAGTCCTATTCTGTAGGTAAGTCATTTCTTACAAAATGCAACTCCCACATTCAGCCAGTGATTGAACTTATATTCTTCCTGAAATCCTATGATTCACTGATACAGGCATAAAAATTTGGCTCTGTTTATGAACAAAAGCAACAGCAGTGAAATTGTTACAATAATTATGCAACATGCTCCTTACCCCATCTAGAAGAGTGTTTGTTAGATGTGTGCGAAGATCTTTACGAAACGGAAATTCCAGGTTGGATACATGAAAAATGGAATTGTCTCTATCAATCATATAAACTTCGTTCTTGCCATCAATCAGCATCATGTACCTACAAAAGGCAGTGTTAAGATATTATAATTACAGGTATATCCTCAAAATCTCTATTATTTTGTATTGTATTAAGGGTAAAAAAATTAATTGTGACAGATATTATTTAAAAAAAAAAAACTAAAAGGATTTTTTTACATTTAAAAGTTTAAACCTGTAAACTAACCAAAGGGATATCCCAGACCATATGATGTTGCTCTCAGCAATAAAAAATGGGAAAAGGAGGAGGAAGGAGGGGACATTTGGAGTGATGGTGTTTTTATTCCCAAGTCACCATTGTGAATGATGAAGCTGAGCTTTCCTGGAAATGGCTAAAGACATGCCCGCCAATGGGAAATCCTAAAAATTCCTTCTTTTTCCTTATATTTAACTCAACCCCTGATCTTTCTCACTTTCACCCTTCTGATTCTCTCCCCCATCCTGTTACAGGATGTGTGAGCTTAGTTGCTACAGGAGTTAAACCAGGCCACACCTTAAGATATTCCTTTCACATGGACAAACACTTCAGGACTACAATTCTTCAACTGAGTCCATGTAATAGACCTCTTAAAGCCCATGGAGAATTTTCACAAGCATTCTGCATAGAAACAAAGTTTTTGCTAAGCATACCTCTCTACATGCCATCTTCCTTCATAACTAGATGATCTGACCTTCCAATCCAAACCATTCTATGATCCTATGATTTCTTTGGTTCTGTATCTTACTTCAGAGAGATGCTGAGAAACAGCATGTGCTGAGTTTGAAGACAGAAAAAAAAATCTCATCTCAGGACAGTGAACTACTTTCATGTAGACCCATCTGTCTGGGTCTCATGGTAATACACCTGTCTAGCTTAGAATCTGAACAAGTTCTCTGCTTGAGAGAGACATTAAACTGATCCAGTTATGTCTCATTTTGAAAGCAGTTTTTTGGAGGTTTTTATAGGTGAATGGCTAAAAACTCCTCTACTCTCCCTGTTACATGAACATAATGTATTTTTCCCTGCAGAGAAATATTCCCTGGGAAAGCAGAGAAATGTAGCACAAGTTCTGTAAACAATTCTCTCCTGTATCTCTGTCTTCCACAAGATGGGGATTGTTTTTCCTTCCTAACCAACGAGTGAAGTTTTGGTATCTCCCTGGTATGGGAAAGACTGGGAGGAGGTTGGTGCTGCAAGAAGAACTGGACGGAGCAGGGAAAGAAGCAGCAGCATGCTCCTCACCTGGGAGAATAGCCCAGGCCCAGAAAGAATGGAGTCAACTCTAATAAATCTTTAAGCCTTCTGATACTGAAATCTATGAGTCCTGTTTTCACTGCTTGCATCACAACCATAACTGGTGACCCCGAGACCACATCTGTCAATTTAATAAACTATTGAAATAAAACTCTGAATGTGGCCCAAACAACAGAATTTATCAAAATTCTAATTACTACCAACATAAGACAGAAAAAAATTGGTCAAGGATGGACTGGCAAACAGAAGTGTTCTATGAGCACTTAATAATTGAAAATGTGCAGGAAGCAAGAGATAGGCAAAGTTTTGGTGAAACTGAGTTTATCAATTATTGAGGCATTTGAGCTGCTTGGTAGGTTGAGGTTTTCTGTTTGCTTGTTTCACTCAAAAAGTTGAAGTTCATGTGCTTAATGTCAGGCTTAAAGTTTTCTCCAAACAACACTCCAGTTTTCATGGAGAAATCTTGTAGACTGCTGAACAGTACATTTCTGAGTATTATTTTGATGCACCATGGCCATTTATATTTTAAGAAGTTAATTAAGGTATTAGCAGATAAGTGCTTAAACCACAATAGAGAACACGCCTCTGGGCAACACCACAAAGGCAAAGAAAGAAGAGTGATGATTTCTCAAACACATTCACTAGAGACAGAACACAGGAACTTAACTGTCATGCATTGCACTGCCCACTGTGAACACTACTTGCTGTTACAGCTGTACATTTATTACTAATTACCTCCATTGTGTGAGCACCCAAAAGCTCCAACTAGTAACCAGGCCCCATTGTTTTAGATTCTGGGCAAGTACACAAGATGACATGGTCCTACATCAGATGGCTGAATCCAAATGTAAAACCAGACAAGAGAATGAAATAACAAAGGCAGAGCAGCAATGAGAACAGTAACAGAACTGCTCATTCACCTCTGAAAACTATACATGGAAGTAGAGAATCATGTTTGAGCTACAAACATGATCTCTCAAAACTGTCGGTGCAATCATTATAAACCAAGAAATTCTTACAAATAGACGGTCACAGTGTCCATGAAGATTAATCTCACAAGCAGATAAAATATCTAGTCATAGAAAGGATAAAATCTAAAATTTCATTAGAAGCTACTTTTCATTCACTTCTGAGGCAAGGCCTGTTAATAATTCTAATTAGACATTATTATTAACACAGAAATTCAGGAAATAGGATGAAAATCTCATCAGCAGAGTGACAGTTCTTGGCATTAGACAAACAGATCTCCAAATCACCTACCAGAGTACTAACAACTTTAATTTTTAAACTTTAAAAAATGTCAACCATCAAATAAAGTTTTCTCTTCAGAGATCAATTATTTTTAGCATACCCAAATAAAGACACCTGTATCAAAGGCTCATTTGGGTCCACATATATCCTGTATCAAGCAGTCCACATCAGTTGGGCCCCAAACACAAGCTAAAAGAATTATTTTATTAGACTGCCATTTTTAGTTGAGTTTGTTTTGGTGGCGGTAGTGGGTTTTTGGTTTTTACACAATTTTTAAGCTGACATGAGCTACACTGAAAATCCTAAGTTAAAAATTGAGGTTTCTCCTTTATGTGGATGTTTAGCATTTTTCATCATTAAATTTGAAAGTACATCTCAGGAAGATATTACTTAATGCATAAAATAAGGTAAATTTCTTGGTGTCTGTCAATCTACTGTCATTGATATTAACGAACAAGAACAGAACTGCATTTCCCAATCTCCAAATCCAACACTGTACCCACTGGAACATGTGGCCTCTGCCCTCTATTCCAAATTATTAGGATTCACAAAACTGGATTTGAAAATATTCCCCCAACATAGTACCTCACTGCACATGATGTAGTGCTTGCCAAAATACATTTACCACAAAATTGAATGCCTATGTATTCACAGAAGTTTTGCCTCTAACTTCAATTTTGTGATGTGCTTTATCTACGTTTAACTTCTTTCTCTCAGCCAAAATGACAGCAACCATCTCAGCAGTAAGCTTACATATGTTAATTCTGTGCTTTATAAGAGTTTTAAAACCTTAAGTATAATATAAAAATATAACACAGCTTCCTCAAACTTTAAGATCCTATCTTCTGAGCTTGAGCTCAACAGACAAGTAATTTTCTGAAAAAAAATCTACAAGTGGCAAATGGATTAGAAATATTGTTTCAAAGGAAGCTTAAAAATTCAGCTTCTCTAGGAGCTTTCTTTGCCCTGCAGTACTTCTTTAGACAGGCTATATCAAAGAAGATTATTTATTTCAACACAGTGCTGCTGTTGCTGCGGGTTTTTTTTCATTTTCTTTTTTAAATATGCCTGTGTCCGTATTATCACATTAAAGAATGCAAAATATAAGAAATTCCATCACCAACTCTAAGCACAAAATACACAGCAGCTCTCCATTCCAAAGGGAGTTCATTACACAGCCTGGAACTCAGTCTTGTGAAAGTGCTGCCCTCCCACACAAATAAGCATTACCCAAATCCGAACAGCAATTAGCATCTCTAATATGCTCACTGACGCAGAGGCAACAACGAAATCCTGCTGCAGATATGATTTTCAATTTCTTAATTTCCTTTTATGATTGGCAACATTTCAAAATCACAAGCGTGTCACCACTCTGTAGATAGATCACCTAAGACAAGGTCAAGTCACAGAGTGCTTTACTTTGCACCCTGCCACTCCCTCCTGGCAAGAAAGCATCAACTTCTGGCCACATGCATCACTGAGGAAACGGCCAGGAGAATGAAAATTAATGACTGCCCTTTATCCACTGACAGTAGGAGATTATCTATGCCACTAAGCTGCTGCAGTTTCATGTCCTGACCCGAATCCAGACTGTGCTGGATTTAGAGTAAGTTTAAATTAGAAGAGTTTGAAGCTGGCCTGTGGCACATGGAGCAAAAGACCCTAAATGCCAATAAATAGGGAAGGCTCAGCTTGCTGCTAGCAATTGTTGCTGCTTGAAAAGAAGTCTCCTCAAGGATGACAAAGCCTGGATACAGGGACACTAACACAGGAACTTACAAGAAGACATACAATATTTTTTCAATGTGTAAACAAAAGGAAACAATGTCTTTTTAATTAGCACGCTGACAGTTTTGTCACAAACCACCTTCTCCAAAGCTGCACACATGTTGTCATTTGCATGAGTACACAGCACACCAGCCAGCAAGAAACACTGCCTGTTACATGCAGCAACTGCTGTAGAATTATGTATTCAACAGTCCAAATTCTGAATATTTTTTTAAAAAACACACACAGAGACCTTTGGAAGTTAGTTTGCTCTGAGTATATCAATACTTTGTACTTCTCTCACTTATTTATAGGTTAAAGTATGCCATCAACAGTCTCCACAGCACTTTAAACCAAAAAATCCCTTAGATTTTGACTGACAGTCATTTCCAATTAACAGCCTCCAACACCAATATTTCTCATTCATGACCTTGCATTTTATACTGCTAAATATCTTTCCAGTTTTATTATTCTGCTCCTCAGTGAATTCAGTGGCTGATCTCTCTCATTTGTTTATCAGAACATACTTGGATTCTGTTTCAAAATACTTAATGATAAAACAAAATTAATATTCAGGATCTCTACTTGTGACTTTTTATGCAATTTCTTTCAAAACTATCCACTGCCATTTCTTTCAGTCTGTTCTTTACCTACCTTAGACCTCCAGCAATCTTCTTAGCCTCACTCTCTCTAATAAATAGAAATTTTGTCAAAGTCCAGAAGCATGAGTCTTTCTAGGTCAAAATCACAATTTTTCCCTCATATGAACTCCTACCAAAATGGCTGAACTCAGAGAAAATCCCATTCCTCATCTATACTGCAGACTGTGCTCCTCAGCCACAGTAATTCTGAGTAATTCTACTAACTACTGCCCTTAGGGCAACAAAATCTGTCATTTAATAAAGAGAAAACCTGCATTTTTGATCTATTTTTATCTCTGATTACAATCATAATGATTTAAATTTAAAGCAAAGCCTTAGCATGATTGATCTAAACTTAGCTTCTAAAATCAAGACCTTTTTTCCTCTCAGTATGGAAATACTGTTACTAGGCTCTTGTTTAGTTTGCTAAACTCGTAAGAACCTGGATTTTTCATCTGTTAAAATGCTCCACCAATTCTCCACCCTCGTAAGCGGGTAGAATTCAGCTTCTGGTTAACTTCTGGTGTCTCCATGGGGTGAAATAACCAGTTCCCTTCAAAACTGTCTTGGTTAAACTCTTACTATGGAGGTCAAAACGCTCAGCTTGCATTAGATGTTCAAGTGTGTTCATCATGACAACTCTGACTAGGCACCTGCAGGAGATTCAGTAGTAACCCAGAAGTTTTCTTTAACAATCCTGTAGTGATTTTTTTAAATATCTGAACTCTGTAATATTTTTTTAACCTTCAGTTATTAGGAAAATAAAATATTATTCCTCATTCTTCATATTTTATCTTGCATCTTCACTAAACAAAATCAATGCTTTCCAATATTTATGTTACAGTCAAGAAAGTTATCCTAGTTCATCTGCTACACCAACATCTAATTTCATGAGCAATCAGAAGCTTTCCAACATCCAGCCTCATGTTCTGAATCATTAGTTCAAGATACCACTGCTCTGACTCAATGCTAGTACAGAAAAGAAAATAACTTTCTTTTCTTATTGATCATCTCATATATCAACATGGAAGGGCTATGCTTGATTTTGATACTCATGACATCATTTCAGGTGGAAAAGACCTTTAGGATAATTGAGTCCAAACGTAAGCCAAACACTGCCAAGTCCATCACTAAACCATGTCCCAGAGTGTCACATCTACATGTCTTCTAAATACCTCCAGGCACTGATGAATTGATCTTCACCAATCACCCTGCTTATTTGAGAACAAAGAATTTCATTTCCACAAGATTTGTTGAAGTGGCATTCCACCTTGACTAGCCAAGTCACCACTGGAAGTTAAAAGATACCACACAGCTTATACAGCTTTTCAGTCTCTGTAATTTTTACTACTCATCAGTCTCCTCCACAGTTATCTCGCTCAGCATCAAAATCTTTTTCTTATCCTTGCCTACCACCACTCTCCTTTAAACTCCAAATGCAAGTTTCCCTTCTCATTTGTTCCCCTTGACAATGAAAGGTCCAGAGGAGTTATTTTGTGACTGTTATGGCCCAGAACATCATCAAAAGTGAGGCAGTGGATCTGGAGACGATATTTACAACAGAAATCTTCAATATGCCCAAAACTACAGCAACAAACACTGCAAGTTTTGACATCCAAAGGGTACCATAGCCAGGAGAAGAAGAGATGTGACCACATTTCCCCACCTTACAAGGTTCTAAATTAACTGTCAGCTGAAAAAACTCATATAGCAACTATTTTTTAGGGCTCAATGAGAGCACAGAACAGCATCTGCAGCCAAACAAACAAAACAAAACAAATCACCAAACAAATAATTAGGTCAGATAATGAACAGAGCAGTGAAAAAAAACAGAAATAATGTTGTATCATTATACAACTTCATGGTATCCCCTTACCTGGGGAAGCATTTTAATAAAAGTGACAATGGCAACACTAAGGACCATGGAAAAATGCAGAAGAATTGTGGAAAATACTATAATTTCTCTTAAAGTATTGCAGTTCAGACTGAGTTGGAACTTTAGCTTTTCCTGTTTTATGAATCAAAAATAAAGATGCTTTAATTAATTTAATTGGCAAATCCAGATGGCAAATTCAAAAGCAGTGTAAAACTACATTTTCTATCTAAAGTATTATTAGACTATGAAACTGCTGGTAAAATTAAGATTTTAGCAAGGTTAAAAAAGACTATCCGGTTACAGTGTTTTTCTTGTCTGTCTTCCCAGGTTTTAATTAAGTTAGAGTGCTGTGGGGATTTTGTTTCTTTATTTTTAGAAGGATATTAAACCTTATGGGTTAAATTTGAAGTTGCCTTGTAATCATTATTTGACTTACAAGGAAGGGTAAATTAAACTGCAACTACTACATATTGAGGAGCTCTTATAGATCATTATGACGTGATTTGTCTGATGTAAAACAAAATAATTGTTAACAAGCTAGAAAAGATACTAGACAGTAACAACCTATATACTAACAGATTAGTTTGAAATACTAGATTCTCTTTGTTTCACCCAAATTTTAATGATGCTAAGTGCATTTCTCAATTGGTGATAGGAACACTGTTCTGATTACTTTTTTTTAAAGCTGCAAGATTAATGGAACAAACTATGTCTCGAGCTTGACAGAACTCCTGAATTGCTTCGTAAATTTTGCTGTTGCTGTTATTATTATCTTTATTGTTTATTGCAGATAGATTTTCAAGCTTGCTTGAACTTCTTTGCTCCATCTCTCTCCACAAACCTTTATCTGAAAATACGAAGTTTAGGGCAAAATTCATGCCTGAAGCAACAGGCTAAAACAATATATAAGAAAGAATAACAAATTAATTTAGCATTAGATGACAAGTAGTTACACTGCATTTTTCTCCAAGCAAGTGAACCATAACATCTCTCATGGAGGGCCGTAACAGAGCAGTCACAAAAGGAGTAACACAGCTTTGAAAAAGGAGATCCCCTTAACTTGGAACGGATTTATGCCAGAGCGTATTCTGGGTCAATTCCGCCTGCATCACCAGCACAAGCCACAGCAGGAACACAACTGCCATTTGTGCTCACAGAATAGATCAGCTCCTAGAGAAAGGGATGCCCTAGATATCTGTATAGTTCAGCTTCACAGACTGAATGTCATTCTTCCCTGACTGAACATAAGCCGTCACGCTTCATGGATGTGTCTGTAATCCCCCCCAGGAGAACCAGCAGCACAGAATGTACTGTTCCACTATTAAAAGTGGTCTGGGAGAAAGGAAAATAAATAAATAAGCCAGTAATCACTGGTACTGGTTGCTTGAAAATCAGATATACATGCAAGCACACCCTTTATCTGGATCTTATTACAACATTTTAGGACTAAAGTTGAATATTCTAAGATTAGTATTCATAGCACAAGCCACATAATAAGCATTTTAATGCATTAACTATTTATAAATAAACAAAAGAGCTTGCTTATAAGACAATCCATTTAAATACTCAAATAGTTACATATGAATAATCAGTAGAGTAACATTTTTCAAAGAGCCCAGAATTGTGACCACATAACTTTGTGTGTTGTCAAGAGGCTTCAGAACTGTGAGGTATCAGGCCTGCTCCACAGAATATACTCCCTGTACAGTATCTCATCAGCAGTGCTCCTAAAACACTTAAGGAAGGGACACAGAACTCTTCTTTCAGAGTCCTGACACTTTTTCAAGCACATATAAATGAGAAAGCACAACCTAGACTAAGAATGCTTTCTTTGGCCATTCAAATAAATTCGAATCCAGATGAGGGATAAAGTGTTCTGTCACACCTATTTATTCATTCCTCTGCATTGACTCAATGACTGTAAAAGGAAGATTTCAGGAGCTAAAGAAGCAACAAAGTGACACAGATGTGCCTCAGTAAGAAATACATAAATACACCATCTCCAGCTCGCCGCAAAAAAAAAAAACACAACGCAAAACCAGACATATTTTTATATCCAATGCTTCCCTACATTAGTCCAACAGCTCATGACATTCTATGCTGCCTCGTTTGACAGACAGTCTCCCAGTCAAGAGAGACCTCTCCTGGTTCAAAATTAACAGTCAAACAAAATGAATGAGTTATCTGGTAATACCCACAAGTCTGGCTATCAAAACCTGACAGGTCCTTTTCTGCTCTCAAAGTCTGCCAGCCAAAGCCTAGACATGCCCTCACTGCTAGTACAGTAGGGAAAATGGGAAAAAAACAACATGGCAACAGGTGGAGATAACGATGCTACCTTGTCCTAGACCTTCCGTGCCCTGAACTAGAATATCTAGAGACAGGAGACATGCCAAGCAAACCAGAAGTGCCCTTAACCCAAACTCAATTTATCAGTTCTATTTTTACACTCTCAAATGAAAGCCCAAGTAAGCATACAATATTTACGGGTTCTAATGCTGTGGAAAACAGGCAAGTATTAGTGTTATAATCCTACATTTACTGGCCAACACAACTGTACAGGACAATTATTAAAATGCAGAGTGAGCAACAACTCACAGCTCCTGAACCTCTCAACTCTCTAGTGTCAAAACACATCATTCCTGCCTCCCTATAACATCTCCTTTTCCTCTCCTACCTAAATGCACAAAATAAATCCATGAATTAAGCATCTATTTTTTAGAAAATTAGTAGGAATGCTGTATAGAGTGCTTAACATGTATGAATTGCTCCTTTCAACAATCATTAGAAAAGCACTTTATACATTTTAACTCTGAAGCATTTATGTGATCTTAATATACTTTTGAAGAAGCTTCTGACTATGTTACCATTAAATATTCAAAGTTAAACTGCAGGTTGTTAACTGTCATTTTTAAAAGTTATTTATTTAGAGCTTTTATTCTTGACTGGAAGGGAGTAAAAGCTTTACTGCAACCATTTCACTAACTTTCACAACTTTAGTTTCCAGAGAAAATACATACTATCCCCACTTAGATACATTATTCAAAGTAAAGTCAGTGAAATAAATTCTGCATGGATTGCAGCCTCATTCTCAACCAAAATTCTTCCATCTACAGAGGCAGATGTACAGAACTAGTTTAAAATGGGTGAGTTTGTTTTCCCCTAAAGAGTAGGTAAAATAATTTTGAACAAGGACCACAAAGGACAATGGCATGTAAACAAAAACTGCTTTTTTTTCCCCCCCATGACCATAAAAACTTATCATAAAAACACAGTGTGGAGATTGGAAGACTAATCTTTAAAGTAAGGTTTTTGGTTCCAAATCTCTTCTTTAAGTGTCACCCCATTTTGACAATTTCATGCAAATAATAATAGAAAAACCCCTTACAACTACTTCTTTGAGACATTCAATGAAAATAATACAAATGTCTGAAGAATGGCTGTCCTATATGCACAAATGATGTATAATTACCAGTTGAGGCTTTGCCCATTGCTGATAGTTATATAAGCACAATTGAATCAAGCTCATTTAACTTGCAATCAAATAACTTGGGTTAAGCCCAGTTGTTCACAAAACCTGTCACTCCCATTAAAAAATCCATTTGGTCCTGAAAAGTCTATTCAGCACATGCCCAACCCTGGAATATTTCCATCCTTTAAAATTTCCCAGCACTGAAACATGCCACAGGCACAGAGAAAGGGATACACAACACTACCAACTAATGGTGCAAAACTGATTAATAGTTAAGTCCTTTCTTAAGATAAGTGGAGAGAAGAAGGAAGGTGTGGTTTAAAAGCAGCCAGATGATTCTTGTGTGGGTCCTTCACACCATCTTATGATTAGAAGGCCAAGATTCCTTTCTTACTCCAAGACCACACACATGTATTAACCCTAAACATGACTCAATGACAAGACACTCAAAATACAATTTATAATAATTCACTTTCTCAGGAGCTATCTGGGTAAGAAGGCAAGGTGCCCAGGGAGAGAGTATTCATACCTTGATAAACACTCTTTTTACTTGTAAATGCTTTGTTGTGATTAACAGCCCTTAACTTTCCTGCTAACATCATTTCTGAAGATGTCTGAAAATCTCAACACCCTACATTTTTGCCCCTCTCCTCTAAATTAGGGAAGAATGCACTATCAATTGTGCAAAACTCTATGTCAGGAACTTTCCTCTACTGGGCAGAAAACTTCACATCCATGAGAATCTGGTCATGTAATTTGTACAGTCTGAAAATTAATCTATGGTTTCTTTCTCATTCCCAATAGCCTTCTTCAAGTTGAACTCCACATTAGTATCTTGCTCCCAGGAGAGAAGCTTTGCCTTGCAAAGCCAGGACACTCCAGATCTGCTTTCAGGACAATCTGGTCTCTTGTTCTTAATAACGAGTTCTCAAGTGCATAGATTTGGGATTTAATTGGATTAGTACTACTCTACAATCTTTTCTGTCCTCCTTCATGCTCATTATTATCTCAATTTTTTTCTCCTCTCTCTCAGGGATAATAGTTTTTGCATGAACCCATTCAAGTGTCTTTTCTTTAGGCATTTGCAGACAGGCAACCATTTTGCTTCCTTGCCACCTAATTTTGGGCTAGTACCTTTTACGTCCTAATTTCTAAAATAAACAAACATCTGTTTCTCAGTTTTCTCCTTTTTTTTTTTTTTTCTTTAGCAGTGATGACTTTTTCACAATTTACTCTGGACCAAATGACCTTTGGATAACTTCTCATATAAGGAATTTGCAATTTCTCAATTATGTATGTAAGCTTCATCTCATCAGGTAATGGATCAAAGAGTAGGGAAAGAAAAATGATTGAGCCATGGAAATCAGAGAGAAACCTCAACCTTGTTCTCATGACATTTATAGAAAAGTTATCTTAAAATATACTGAGTAGATTTCCTTCAAGTATGGGTCACAAATATATTTCTGCAAAGGCTGCAACTGCCAATAATTTTAAAGTTCTTAAAAAAAAATCTTTAATTTCTACAAAAATCTGAACTAAAAAACCCTAGGAAATTTTCACAAATTTGATAATTTAGTAACGAAATCAAAATAATTATATTCAATATAAATCAATATTCTCTCTATATAAATTGATTTATTAATACATTCAAGATAAATCAAACTTATTTGATTAATAAACAATCAAAAAAATGCCCATCAATTTTACCATACAATTAAGTGTACATTTACTATTTTTATTTTGTATTAGGATAACAACAAAAAGTTAATTACTTAGGCAACAGGCCTTTCTTTTAATGTAAATGTAATTTGCTAACCATGAAAGAAAAAACCAACTTCACAGACATACCTATCTTGTTATAAACATGCTAAACAATTAGCAGCAATTCTCAAGGAGCTGTTTTATTCTTCATCTACTTATTCATACTTAGATATCTGCAAGCCATCAAAATTTGCATGAATATTTTTCAAATTTAATAGCCTTTGGCAAGAACTACCTGTTCTGCATTTTTAAAAATAGCTGCCTTAACAAAATTGAACTGCCATAATATTATGATCATATTTATTATTTTTCACTAAAACTTGCATGTGTACAGACATGAAAAATAAAAAAGGTACTCATAGAAATGTAGGGAAATAACTTACTCCCCCCCTTAATAGGTTTCATTTAGTGCAGGTCACATTTTACCATTGTAAAATCTAGTCCTGTTTCATTGTTTTGATTTGAATTATTCCACAGCCATTTTTAAGCTTTTTATTTTTCTTAATGGTAGCAGTCTTTTCTTCAGAACTCGTGTCTCATTATTTTACCCTGCCTGAACATTCAGCTCCACTCATTAGAACAAGCATCTGCTACAAACAGTATTAATGAGATCCATATGAAGGGATACAACAAGCCATTACCCACCTGGGCTAATCATTTTACAGCACAAAGCTGATAATGCAGAGTCACCCAGCAATGCCTGGAACATACTGTTACAATTACCTTACTCAGGCAGTAACTACTATTTCAGAAACAAGCACTGCAAAATTGTATACACTTGTAAAGATGCATCTACCTTGTAGCTACCCTTAACATACAACATATATTTCATCTCAACAAAGCCAAAAGGCATGATTTTACTATTGGGAAATTTACCCTTTGGCTTATGGATAGATTAGCATTAAAATTATTTATAGGACACCAATAGTTTGATTACTGTTCTAAAAAAAAATAGAGGATTTACACAAAACCAGTCAGAATAGCTGCAGAATTCAGTGACTTTTATTTAAATAATAATAATTTAAAGCAGTAAGATTTTAGAGGTGGTTTTCTCCAAAACAGCATGAGTGTGCATACAGTATTTACATACAACCAAGTACCTGGTACAAAGGAAACATTCCACCAAGGAGTGCCAATGCTAAATGAGCTTCACAGATCTTTAAATTGAAAGTTCATTTCTCTGAACCTAAGATACAAATATGCACATCTTGATACACTGGCATTTACAAAGAGGAGGGGAGAAGTATTTGTTCACACTGCATTTTTCCTTTTGGGACAAACATGCTCCAAAAGGAATGCTGGAACAGAACCAGGAGATGTGCCCTACTGATACTTGTGCAACAAGGGCCCCGGAAACCAGGGACAGAACAAGCAAGACCACAGTGAAGGCACAAACTCTTTGAATCAAAACAGACTAAGCTAAGCAAGGCTAAGTCAAAAGATTTTGAACTCAGAGTTCCAAGAGAATGGAGGAGGATCAGTTTTGACTCAAACCAGACTCAGAACTCACACACAAAAATATGTAAGATACTACTCCAGTAAATCTCCCCAAGATATTTTATAGAATCGCTATCAAATAATTTAACGAATCCATTTCACATTGTTAGTCAACACTATATGAGAAATAATGCCCTTTTACTTAGGGAAATACTTTTTCTAAAATTATAGGTAGAAAAATACAACAATGCTAAGAAACCAAGAAAACATGCACAGTTCTACCACTGGAAAAAACCTCCAAACAATGGGGAAAGGGCAAAAAAAGGAAAAAAACAAAACCAAAAACACAACAAAATCAAAACCAACATAGCTCTTAAAAAAAAGAGGACGAGAGGTTCAGCTCCAGCTGAAATCAAGGATTAGCAAATGCTTTTGAAGAAAAGTAGAAGTCCTTAGTGAAGTTACTGATGCTGCATATCAGTTAAGAGAATGTATTAAAAAATGCTTCTGTCATGAAACTTCTAGGAAAAACTGCTGCAGAAATAAAATACAGGTATTTAACAAATAGTGAAATTTAACAAGTTTGGCTAAGTTGAGCAAATGTTGCTATTAACTAAAATAAAACTGTTTTATTTCAGTAAGAAAGTGTAACAGAAATTTATTACTTATGCATCTGCTTTTCTTTAGGTCAACAAAACAACAGTGCTTTTTAAGCAAAGAGAGAGAACAAAGCAACAACAACAAAAAAAAGCATGCAAGCCTAATAACATTCTAATAGGCAAGGTCTAGACTGCTGCATCTAAACCACTTTTAACAGAATAGCTTCAGAGATATTTGATGACAGGGGTTCCATCTCCAGATAATGTAAGCAAGGGATCCATAAATGGGTTTCCACTAACTGATGTCTTAATATTAAATTCAAGAAGGTCACGCCTGTCAACACAAGCATTCAGAATAACTAATGAAAATCTGTTTAATTGCATATATGGAGTCTGGATCACTGGAGAACAACTAAATAATTAGAAGCATGTCCAATGTAAAAATTATCATAGACATCTTGCATTGTTGATTAGGATACAAATCATGCAAAGTGTCCAAATGTCCAAATTATAGCTTAGGTTTTCATCTTTAATCTCTCTTTCATATTACTTAAGGTGAATTTCATTAACACTGGATTTCTGTAGCTCCATTTTCTTCTCTGAATATACCTATCAGTCTGTGTATCTCCATGATCTATAACCAGTCATTATGTTTTGAAAAAATTTAAAAGAGCTATTTAGTTCCTTCAGTTTTGTTCTTCATCCATTCTGTTCTCCCACCATTCTAAAACTAAAAACACAGGACAGAATGTTCAAAATACTGAAAATTTCTACAAGAAATTACATGCACACTTTAATTTCTTTCACAAAATGCAAGTCAAAATGCAAGTCTTCCAGGTACACTACTATGTTCTGTATAATTGCTCTAGTACTCAGAATGAGGGCATCCCATCCACACATCTGAGTAATAAAATGAGAAAGATACATAAGACATCAATTTTCCAAATTCATAACACAGGATATGACAAAGACTCTTCAGGTCAGTTTAAGCTGGCTGACTTCATTTGTTCGGGGTCAGCAGCTTTGGAATGCCCTATGCCCTGTACTGCTCTGAGAATATGCCTCAACCTCCCAACACCCAATTGCTGTTACGTCCCTCCCTGAGAACACCTGCACTGCATTATCCTAGTGCTTGTGCATACAGCCAGTGTTAGTAAACCAATTATTCCCACACATTTCTTAATGCTTGCATGCCATACTGACTGCAAGCTTACTTTGACTTTTCATGCCATGCTCAGCCCAAGCTAATAAACCTTTGAAGCACAAACTCCACAGAGGACAGACACTTGAAGGGTCTGGGGTTTTTTTAATGCACAACAGCTTAGTTCTGGCTGAATTGTCCTGAATCCTGACTGACTCCATGTGGAGCCACCTGGCAATTCTTGTAAACGACATCCAATTCCCCATATTCTCCAGGATTTTCATTATCTAGGATACTCTATTATTAAAGATAACAAACCTAGCAATATAAAGAACTCAGGAAAAACTTTAGAATATGTCCAATCAGTCCAATTAGGTTGTAGTTTGTTATTAAACAAAAGGCACCCCTGCAATCAATGTAAGAGAACTGGTGAGGGAAGATAAAATTATTGACTCTTTAGCTGACATGAACTATGTGTTAGCTGACAAAAACTATGTGTTTGAATAAAGCATAACAGTATGGATAAAAAAAAAACCTACAAAATTTCTAATACTCCCCAGTTTCTGAAGGATCAATTAGAAGTTTTAATTTAGCTTATAAATAAAGACTTCACCTTATCAGACTCTCACTGTTATGTAAGATAATTCTAAGACCTTGGTGGCAAGTCCGGGCTGACAGCCAGGCAAGGGTTATGGAGAAGAGTAAGGGTACCTGCCCTTTAACAGTCAGTGTGTAAAACAGCTGCTAGAAAGAAACTTGGCCACAAACTTCAGCAAATGTTGGGTACCAAGACAGAATAAAAATTAATCTCTGGAGCCAGTTTTGTTGCTTGTGCTTTGTCCTTTGTACAAGCAAATTCACTTTCCTGAGAAAATACAAACTGTCTACTGAATTTACTATTTTTTCCTTTTTCATTTAAAATGAACTTACCGGGTGCCGTCTGCTTTCCAGCTAACTTTGTATGGCTTCTGCTCCAAAAATTTAATATTTTGCTTGTCCATGGAAACAGGCTGTGCTCCAGGGAATCCAGTCCTAATAAAAAGAACTGTGTTTATTAATGGTTCTACAATAAATAGTCACACAAGTAAATACATTTTTTACATCAGACTCAAGTCACACCTTGTACCAGACTTGTGACAAGGTTAACTCTGAGTTAGAACATCTTCTCCAACAATGTATTTTTCAACAGAAGTCAAAAATATATCTCATAAGAACAAGGTTATTTGCTTATGACAAAACACTAAATTATGTGGAACTTCAAGGTTTTAAGTTTGCAGAAAGACATACTTAATTTAAAAATTACAGGCATGACAAGCATCAACAAGTTAGGAAGCAGTGTGGATCACCAACTTTGGAATGGAAAAGTTCAGGATCATAGACATTAAAACCAGCATTTTCATTAGCATTGGACATAAATCCAAGTTGGCTAGAAAAATGAGTATTATACCTCTATACTGAAGTGTAATAGCAGTGGCATAACTAAATCTACTGCTTGAGAAAGAACTAAATTTTACACAAATAGTTGGACTAGGTTACATCTGGAATTTGAACAGCAACATTTTGCTATCTCAATGGAAAAGTAATTCTAGAATCTTACTTCTTAACATCAAAAACTGATCGTTCCATTTCATAGTACAGTGCAAGACTTCCACTGCCAAGTGTTTGAGGCTTTTTTTTATAAACAATGCATCTAAAAAATGGTCACCTTTTTGCTCATTTTTACAATGAGCAGTTTCATTCTGCAAAATATAACACATTTCTAGACAGTATAAGTAAGTTCTGAATATTCTCATACCCTTCCCATCCACAGAACTGCTGACATTTTTGCTGTATTCCTCCTAATTTTGGTTGCGTTGTCACCTGGGTCACACACTTAACTGTTATTCCTTCCAAGAAAATTGCGCCCTAAATAAAAGAAATTTTTTTTAAAATTTAGTATTAAAGCCTTCATAAAATCAAACCAGAATATGTAAATACAAGATTAAGTCTGTGTTCACAACCCTCTAGAGCAATACTAGCTTAAACATGCCTTAAGGATTTAACCCCAAATGCCAAGATACATTAATTTAGCTTTAACAGGAAACTCACAGGTGAGCCATATTATAAACCCAGGAACTGAAATGAGTTATTTACAAGGAAAAAAAATATAATTTTAAAAAAAAAGGCAATAGGGATAAGGCAAAAGGAAGGGATAGCTAGTACTCAGATGTTTACACTACTTAGCTAATACTCTCAAGGAAGTTGATCTAGGACAAACTTAACAAAAGAGAAAGTATAAACACCAGATTTGTAACAAAATATTTGCATAAATATATTTTTATAATTTATTCTCAATCTAAACCAGGTGATTAAAGTGGAGCTGCTATCCTGAATGCCCCAGAAAAGCCTATGTAGAGATCAAAAAACCAAACTGGAAATAAAATTCTAAAATAACTTGTACATTCTAGAAAAAGTTTGACGCCAAGAGGAATAAAAACAAATCTTGCATAACAGAACACATGAAAGCCATCAGGTCTAGAGAACTACAGAATTAAAGATTTCTATGGAGATCTCAAATCAACCAGACTTAATTCAACAGAATCTCAAATAAATCTTCAATGCACACAAAGATCAAACCATGACCTGTTGAATCCTGCATGTGAAGATACAAGTATCTCAGATTTGTTCTCTTGAAACTAGCTTTAATAAATCCAGCATACTACTGATGAAAGGAGCAGTATTTTTCTCCTCTGCATAGCCACACACTGTGGCACTCATCTGTTATACACCTGAGCAAATTTAGGAACTAATTAGGCAAAAAATAACCTCATAAATTGGTAATCTTCTGCCAAAATAGTATCCTAAACTAGCTCACCATAGGATAATTCAGTACTAGTGCCAGCACAAGGGAAGCAAAAGGGAAACCAGGTAAAAGCAGGACCACAGTTTTCAATACAGTCACATCACCAAATCACATTCTGAGAACAGAACATCCTAAAGATATATACTGGTTCATAACCTTAACTACCTTGAGCTCCACAGACTTTCTGTATGTCACTCACCCCATACAATTTACATGGGCACCAGCCAGTGCAACAGCACGCAGGGGAGTGGGTGAGAGAGGCAGACAGCTGCTCGTGCCTGGCCAGCACATTGTCTGAATTCTGATAAGTGGTGAAGAGCACCAGGAAACAAAGATGGTTCTGCCTCGCTTCTGTGAATAATGGCAATGGCAGTATGACTGCCAAGATTGAGTTAACAGGCAAAGTAATGGGAAAGATTTTCCAGAAAACGAAAAGTAATAAACACAAAATTCGTACTTGAAAGTGTTTCTTGCAGATTATCTGCTTCAAGCATAATCACTAGCTAAGGCACGGCACTATGAAAACAATGTGAGTCACTTGGGCATTCATGCTCGGCTAACTTAGCACTCCAGGTTTCATGAGGACATTCCTTGGATAAAGCGCTAAAACTGAGTCAAACCCATGCAGTTTTAACCCTACTGTTCAGCTACCAATGCCTTTGGAAACAGGACACTGGAGACCATGGTGCAGAGACTCCAGAGAACTCAGATCACCAGGAGCACATCGACTCCTCAGCACCTGATAGGAAACCAAGAGTTATAAGCCCTAAAGGATCCAAGGAAACTACATGCACTTAGTATCTACACTCTGCACAACCTTCACACCATCTGCACTAATCAACCTTGCCCCGCTTGCCATGAATTTCTCCACCCATCACTTCAGCTGAAGGAGAAATGGCAATGTGGATCATTCTGTGTTGGTTCATATCCTAAACACCATCTGGACGAGTGGGTGAGTGGGAACAGCCCCAAACACACACCTTCCTGACCCTAGAGGCTATCACCAGGCCTGGGTGAGAGCTGTCTTCAGCTACTCAGACTTGACTGCGTGCCAATATCCTCAGAGACTGCTCCCAGAAGACAAGAAACATTCCAAAACATATCGGGAAGAGACATCTTCTAAAATGAAGGAAGTGAGAGACAGGGAGTTGAACTGATCAGCTTAGATTTAATACCTGGAAATACAGGTCCAAATCACAGTAACTGCCTCTTGGCATGTACAAGCAAAAAAGAAAACAAAAGCATACTGACTGTCACTCAGTAGCAAAGGTGTTCCACTAAACTTTTGTTTTTCATAATGAAACAGGCTTCACAGAATTGGCATTGCATGCATTTGCCTTGGTTTGTCCTTTGTTTGCTTATCTCGTCCTCATAGAGGAACGCAGAAAACATGGGGTAGATGTAACTTCCATAAAACAGAAGAGTAACCTGTTTCAAAACCAGGTTCAGAGGAGTTAGCATTTCACCAGCAAAATGGAAGAATCTGCAGGGTCTGGTTTAGGCATAAGATAATTAATTTATTTCCACTAAACTTCCTATTACCATTCCTATTTTTGTGACATCTCTGACTTTAGCAACAGGGATATAGACTGGTAGTTTAAGATTCAGTGTTATCCTTAATTTTAAAAGTGGGCTGGAAATAACACTGAGCAATTCAGTATAAACAAAGTTCTACACTTAATAATGGGTAAGAAATTATACAAACACACACTGGTAGATAATTAGAGAAAAAGACATGGAAGCAGCAAGAGACCAAAAGCTGAATTAGTACTGTTCTGCTTTGTGAAAGGCAATTATGTTGAGATATATAAACAGAAATATTAGCCTTAAGATATGTGAAATTAATTTCTCCCTATTAAGCCTTACAAGCATGGCCTCAACTAGAGGCTTGCATTCAATTACAGGCACCACAGCGTCAGGAAAACATGAGTCAACATGACAGAATACAAAGAATAACAAGAAAGGTCAGTAGTACAAAAAGTATGGACTATAAAAGAAAAAGTGAACTAATAAGCATTTAACATAGAGAAGGAAATTATACCCATATTCAAGCACACAAAATGGTGCTGCCCAATCAAAAAATAGTAGCTCTCCCATATCCTTCAAGATGCCTACAGGCAGAACAATAAGTGCAAGGCTTAAACTTTGCAAAAGAGAGTTGGTTAGGCAGAAAAGCCTCAAGTCACTAATATTTAGAAGCAATGTACTGTGATAGTCAACTAATATCTTCATTATGTCAAATCAGTTTAATTGCTTCCTTCTGTCTCACAGATGACCACAAGACACCTGCACTGAAAACCACAAAGAAAATCATTAACAGCCACCATCTCTTCCAGATTGTTTAAGATGTCACCATTCATTTCAGAAGCACTGCAGCTCACACCCCGTAAAATGCAACTTATGTGGGACTGGAAGAGACAACACTCCTCAATAAACAGTGAAAGTTCCATTTGACCCATAAAAGGTTTGTAGGCTCTGGCTCAGAATTACAACTTTTAGTCCAGTTTGCAAAATGAAGTTGTTTTTTTCTCCTCAAGTGAGATTCTAAGCATCAGTTAATAATGTTGTTTTGGTGCTACAATCAATACTGCATGCACTGACAAAGTCAAAACTTGCTTGGATTTCCTGTGCAGCACCTCAGACTGCAACAAGCAGATTTCCTGGCACCTGTCAATTTCCTTCATGTTATGACAAAGGAAACTATAATGGCTTTATGTTCTAATGATTCTTACATTTTCTGTAGTGGAGGAAAGACAGACTGTCAAGATTTTTGACATCAAAATATGGAAGTTTTAATGAAAAATGTTGCAGTAAAGTTTCTCACACCAGAGTTTCTGAAATGAAGAGCATACTAACTTCATGTCACAGGCTAGCTGGCAGTTTTTTCTGACTATTCATTATCCTAGCAAGATGCCTGGGAGCAGTCTCCTCCTCTACTATTAAACTTTTCTTCTGCCCCCACAAAGATTTGGGTCAAAATGAGAAAAATTCACAGCACTGCTATCACTACAGCTACCTCTAGTTTTACACTGCCTAGCCCTAGGCTTTTAGGAAAGAGATAAATTATAAAGCTGGAAACACCTGCTGCAGGAAACCAACACAATACTGAAAATTACCCTTTAGAGAGAAAAATAAGAATATCTGAGCAAGAGGTATTTACCTGATACTCACTCCCCCTGTAGACAGCATATTTACAAGGAATCACAAATAGACTGTATCCATCTCTACTGAGTTAAGAAGCAGTCCCATCTGCCAGCCAAGAACCATGGTAAAGAATTCTGCCCGTTCCTCCTCTTCGTGTCAAAGAATGTTCCTTCAGAGCTGCAAAACTGAATTATACGAATATGCATATTAACTAGATGATTCTTTCTTTCACAAGTTATCTAACTCATAATTAACTTTTAGTTATTAATATGCTTATTCGTATAATTTAGCTTCCAGCTTCCAACAAAACTAAGGCGGCAGACAAGAAAAAGCCTGGGAAGCCAGTATCATTCCTGTTAAATAGACCAGTTGAGTGTTACAGTTGATGAAAAGAGGCTGTCATTGTAATTCATCGTAGCACCTCAGTTCCTAATGCATCAGAAGGCACATCAAAAAAACTTTAAGGTTCCAGCCTCCCAAAAATATTTAGATATCAATGTTTTACTGCAAGGTTAATGGAGGCCCTACCCCCTGAACATACTTTTACTATGTTTTTATGGTGTGGGAAATTTTTTATTCCAGGTGAGGGAAAATTTGAAAGTTTTCAAAGTTCATCTTGCTCTTTAGACTGGATTTTGTATTCCTGTCAGGCTAATACTTTCCATACTCCACCAGTAAATCTTGTTGATCAGCTGCAGTAACAACAAAATGCTTTTTTGCAGCCTATTTCAATATGAGGATTTCCAAGTGTCTGCAAACAAACAGACCTCAGCACACAAGTGAAATAATTCAGCATTATGAAAAAAAACCAAAACTATTTTGCCCTCAGCAATAGTCTAGCCTATTTTATTTGCAAATAAAAAAGCAAGTCAGGAATTTGAAGAGAACTGAGTCATTAGTCTTCAGATGGTACAAATATAACCTTTGTACTTGAGTATTAGTTCCATATCATGGTAACTACAGTAACTTATTTCATCAGAATTATGCAGGTGTACGTCAGAAACCACAGTAAGTGATCAGCCATATTTCTTATAAAGAAAGACTATTTACCAAAATGAGCACTGAATTTTAAAAGTTCTGAATTTCATCCACATGACTAAAAAAAAAGCTGTTTCCAGCCAACTTTAATACCATTTCATCTCTAAAGACAGACTGAATAATTAAAAAGCACTTTACTCTCTCAAAAAATTGTTATATTAGAAAATGTCTAAATCATTTTTACAACTGGAATATTTGAGGTACTGAATATTAAAGGAAATAAAAAAGTTTACAATGGATCTACAATTTTTTCCAGTTAGAGACAATGTTTCCAGTCCCCATTTGCAAGAGCAGTGACACTTGGATAGCGTGTACAATGAGGTAACTGATGGGTATGAGGTTATGAAATTATGTTTAGCAATTAGAATATTAAGTTCCAAATCAAAATTACCAGTTTTAGGCGTTCTTTCCTCCTCTTGCCAAAGGAAGAGCTTGATGATCCGGGTTCTGATTCTGGGCCTCCAGTTTTGCCATTATCTTCATCCTCCTCTTCATCTTCATCAAAGCACCATTCTGGAAGCTCTGGTGGTGCTGGTGCATCATCTTCATCGCCATAACGACGAAATAATTCCTTCAAATAGTCAGCTTTATAAATACCTGGAGGTCTGGCCTGAGCAAAAGTAGCCACAGCATCCTCAATACTGTCAAAGAAAAAAAAAAGAAAATCACTCTGGATGCTTAATTTACATGCCTCAGTCATGTCATGCTTTACCAAACATATTATTGGGATTGAGAATCAATACAAATTCTGAAGTGGTTATTGCAAAAACATTCCTTATATTTGAAAGTCCATGCTTAGATCAGTCTGGTAGCAGTTGCTCTTGCACAAGATTCTGTGTAACTCTGAAGGCACTGCAAATGTTCTCAAGTAACTGCAGCTCCAGCTGCTTTGAGTCCTTATTGTAGCTCCTAGTGGTCTGCTGATAACTGTTTGATCACAGATAAAACTTTCTTTATTGTCATAAAGAAGCAATGGGTGACATGTAGATAAATACATGAGAACTGCACGAACACAAAAAAAGACCAAAGAAACATATCAAGAAACCTAATAAAGAAAAATGCAAACTTGAAATTCATATATGAAAAAATACATTTTTCTCCGCTAAGAATTGTCTTTCCTCTCATTAGAGATTTTGCCATCATACTGGGAAAAAGCACCCTAATCTTTTTAAATTACTTTTCTTTCCAGAAATTTCTCATAAAAGGGCTGTGGTTCAGAACTCTTTTACTATGCACCTAATACTTAATCTTGCTCAAATAAATGGGAGGCTGAACCATAAAAAAACTAGTAACCAAAACTAACAGTCATGCATTTTAACAGCCAAGTGGAAAACTCTCCAAAATATACAACGGTGAGCACAACACAAGGGTTTTTCTGGGTAATTCTGGATATAATTCTGTCTTCCATTTATCATGGCTGTGAAGAGCAGTAATGGTCCAAGGATCAACATTTTAAAATCTTACTATATAGGGGAGAGGAGAAACTGCAAAAATAGAGATGCCCCTGTTAGGCTTCTTAACAAGCACATCTTAAAACTGGAACAAAAGCACATACTACACCCTATGATATTATTTTTTTTCAGATATTTAATTCAAAATGCTTTTTTTTTGTCTGACCTGTATAGTACAGAATGGAGCCTGGGAACTTGAAGAGGTAAATTTTCCAGAATAGACACAAATAGCATATAAGAACCAGTAAGGTTGATTCACTCCTCTGATCTTTGTAAGAGGAGAAAACAAGATGTTCTCCAGAGTGACACTATCACATGGTATCATTTCAAAAATGAGAGTTGAAGAGTCTGAGTTACTTAGAAGGACCTTTCTTCCCCATCCAGTTTTCTAGGATTCCTAATTTCTTTTTCACAAGACATTTTTTTGCTTTGCTGTCTTTCTTAAATTGTTTCACATCTTCTGTAATGACTGCCAGTGAAAGGACAAAACAAACTAAAAGTTATGGAGTCTGAAAAATGCTCAAATTTTTCTCTGATATTAGAAACACTCTATAATCTTATGGATTAGATGGCGATGAAAGCCAAAAGAAGTGGCAGAGATTTCAAATACAGAATCATAGCTGAAAGAAAACAATTTTCCAGGTTCTAGAAACACAGAAGTCTTTGGCAAAAATGAGTTGTTGAAAAGGGAATCAAATAAGGTTTCTGACCTTACTGGTCAGAAGGCTGAAGAGCTTTCGGGCCTTTCTCTAAACTACAAAACATATCCCACTGTACACAATACAGCAGCAACACTCCTATATCATATGCTTAAGGAATGAATATGGATGAATTTTTCCATCAGGAAGATCTAATTGCCTCATTAGCAAGAAACAGTGCCTTGTTTTAAGGAATGACACAGCAAATTAGATTTATCTTGATACAATGCTCAGCATTAACTAGCATCTTGCCAGAATTGTTTCTTTTGCTGTGGACATTTTTTCCTACCAGGGGATATCTGGATGTTCTATTAAAATAATCTGACAAGATGAACAAACTTGATCCAATTAACTACCCAAAGCAAAAAAAAATAAGGCATGGCTGTGGAGTTTTAAGGCTTTTCTCACCAAGGTTTGAAAACAGAGAGGAGGCATAAAAGCAGGAGATCCAAAGAGATTCAAGTGCCTCTCCTCTTCAGAGCAAAGGATCAATTCTAAGTCTCATTATTGTATGCTACCTTTAAATTGTTTGATTACAAGCATACTTTCTAATTCATAGGAACAACGAGAATCATACTATAAAGACATTTCTGTCTCTGTCTACTTCCTATACACACCTAGGATCCTGCAAAGATTCAGCCACCCATCACTAATGGTTTTCCATCTCCATTACTCCAATGTCTTTATTCCAGGTTTACTAGCAGACAGCAATGACCTAGCTCTTTGCAAACAGCTTGCACATATATGCTAAGTAAAATAACTGTATATCCAGTCACAAGAACATCCTGCAACAGGAGCAGGATTTTCTTCACTTAAGAACTACACATAAGAAATATCATCAGAATGTTTAACGGGCTTGTCAAGAAACATGACTTTCACAGGATTCTGCCAAGAAGGAAATAGTGTTACGTAAATACTATGAAGCAAATGTTATGCAGAAGTTATGTCCAACAGGATGGTACAGACATTGTTTGGGTTTGGGGTTTCTTTTAAAACTAATGTTATCTAAAAAAAATAATTACTCTGTACAAACAAATCAACATTTTTAAAAGATTAAAAAAGGGTAAGTCTGTACAGAAGCATGCTGTAGACTTTAGTCAAAAAACAAGCTGGAAACAAGGGCTTTGTCTGCCCCCAGTCCTTCAGAAGTATGTATGTTACTCTGCTGTTGCTCTAGTTAATCTCTTCAGATCTCAAAAAAGCCCAAAAA
Source organism: Hylia prasina (assembly GCA_013397195.1). Lineage (NCBI taxonomy): Eukaryota > Metazoa > Chordata > Aves > Passeriformes > Sylviidae > Hylia > Hylia prasina. The sequence continues at coordinate 413,911 of VYXD01016084.1, forward strand.
CCTACACACACACCTACATGAAAAAGATGAGAAAGTATGGGAAATAATCTTTCAGGGATCTCGGAACTCTACATTCTTACTTAAAATGTGAGACATGTCATGGGAAAGAGACATGATACCATATATAAACTGCTAAAGGCCCACACACAGCAGGCACAGCTGACTTTTGACCTACCAGACCTGGAATTCTTGACTGCAGCAAGGGATGATAAGAAAAATATTAATATGGGCTGTCTACTCAAAATTATTAGGCAGCTATAAAACAAGAAATAGTGAATACATTAGCATAGCTGTCAGGACAATGAGTGAAACATACTGAAGAACCATTTGGCCACATTCCACAAATCCCCAGAAACTAACATTCAAAGTTACCTCCAATCCAACTTCTCGACCAAAAAGGCACAGATCAAAAATCCAGTTCTATTGAAACCATGTGTACAATGGACACCTAGAAAAGACAAGAAAAGAGCACAATCACTTGCAAGTGGTTTTAACAAACATATTTAATATCAAAACTGTGGGTTTGGATCCTTCCACCTTAATCTGTAACATTAAAGGATTATCTGCCTTCCCATCACAGCAGCACAGACCACATAAGGCACATGAGCCTAAAAGGCAATTTATTACTTTCTTTCTGCAAATTAGCAGCAGCAGGGGTATAGGATACTTTAGTTCATCACAATCAAGAGCACTAGCTTAATGTGACTGAAACATGGCTAATACAAATAAGATTCACAAATCTGCTCAAATGCTTGTCAGACGGCAATATAATCAAAGCCATTAATTGAGCTTTTAGTGGATTCAACAAGCATGACATCCATTTCATGCCATCAGACAAAAAATCATATTCAGATTACCTTACCTCAAAATTGAAAGGGGTGTCAATAGACCACAATTCTAACTCAGAAGTCCCTATTACCATGCTAAGACCAGACTTACTAATTTTGAAAAAAAAAAAAAACCTATTCAACAGTATAATCACCTTGAATTACTTATCTTTTCAATATGAGAAAAATAATTAAGTGTTCAGCCTCTGTTTTACTGAACTCATACCCCAATGAAAGGAGGGATACACTCAAATGCACTGCATTTTTTTTTCCTCAAGGCAACAGCACCATCTAGTGATAAGCAGACCAGTCTCAGTGCTATTAAAAATGTTATGAAGGATTCGGGAAAGATGCTGCCTCTTCCTCATCCTTCATTTTAAATTATAAATGTTATTAAAGTTTCCACTAACATCAAGAGCAATTATTCTTAACATTTTCCAGTTGTTACCATAGAATCACAGAATTATTTAGGTTGGAAAAGGCTCTTAAGTACATTGAATCCAACCATTAACCCAGCACCACCAAGTCCACCACTAAAGCCTTGTCCCTAAGTGCCACATCTACACAGCTTTTTAATACCTCCAGGGATGGGAACCAAACCATTTCCCTGTGCACTTTGTTCTTGTGCTTGACAACTTCATCTTTTGGTGAAGAAATTTTTCCTAATCTCCTAAACCTCTCTGGTGGAACTTAAGACCATTTCCTCTCGTCCTGTCACCAGTTGCCTGGGGAAAGACACTGACCTCCACGTGGCTACAACCTCCTTTCAGGCAGTTGTAGAGTCATAAGGTCACCCATGAGTCTCCTTTGCACCAGGCTAAACAATCCCAGCTCCCTCAGCCACTCCTAGTAAGACCTGTGCTCCAGACCCTTCACCAGCTCTGTTGACTTTCTCTGGACACACTCCAGAATGTCAGTGCCTGAGCACCAGTGCCAAGTACCAGGGGACAATCACTTCCTAATCCTGCTGGACATGGGCCTTCTTGGCCACCTGAGCACACTGATGGCTCATGGTGAGTAGACCAGCATACCTTGGTCCTTCTCTGCCAGGCAGCTTTCCAGCTGCTCTTCCCCAAGCCTGGAGCATCACCTGGGGTTGTTGTGACCCAAAGTGCAAGACCTGGAACACAACACCATGAAGCAAGCCACTTAAGTTTTAATTCATTTCCTCATTTCTCTACCACAGCTAGTAAAGAAAGTTCAGTAACAATTCACTGGATGCATATTCAAACAAAATGTGCATATCTATCTTTTTTTACACTCCTCTACACTGAAATATAAACTTTTTCAACTGGAGAACCAAACAGCACCTACAAAAAGTAGACTGATAAAAAAAACAAACCAAGTTTAAGTGGGTAAAAAAAAGCATGTATTAACTGTAACAGAACTGGGTTTTGTGCCTGCCCCACCAGGCTTCCCTTCTCGATAAAGCAAGGTAAAAATTACCATGAATTTTTTGGATTCATCATTTCTAACCATTTAAAAATACTAAAAACTGTGTAACTTGCATCAAATTAAATGCATTTTAGCTTCCTTACATAATTTATTCCTAACAATCATTTCTCTTTTGTTTGCTGCTGAAACAAAATTTTTGCATGTCACTTCCTTAAGGTTGGCAGGCATACTCCTGTCATTCATGCTGCAAAAATAAACTTTCCTTCCTATATTGTTCTAGATGAATTGAAAATTTTGATCACTTATCATTCACATTTCAGTCTCTTTTAATATCTAATCATGACACTGAGAACGAAATTGGCACACAATTGCTATCAGTAAGTCCTGCAGCTGTTACTGCTGCCAAGAAGGTTAAGTCAATAATTTTATACACATGACAAAGATAAGAAGCATCTCAGCATGATATCAAATGGCTTGGAAGAGAAAGATCACACAAGGTGCAGTACTATCACTGCTGTAGACCACTTTCACTTTTGATAAACATCCTCCACACCGCTCTCTCTGATACTCTGTCAGAGGAAACAAGTGCCCAAAATGACAAGTTTCAGTAATTCACAAAAGGGAAATGGAAAATTCCAACATTTCTCTTTTACTATGAAAGCCTAAACAACATGTTCTTCAAAAGTTTAGTCAACATACTGTTTTCTCCTTGGTTCTTTCAAATCGACTTTTTTCCCCTATAGAGGTGAAATGTCTAAATAATGGAAAAATGTTCCACAATTCAAAGCCAAAAAGTTAGTGACTTAACACTAAAAATGGCATTTTATAAGTTGAAATATCAACTAAATAGGTCTGCTACTTATAGGACATCACCATGCTATCCATGCACTATATAAACTGCTGCCCGTAACCACTATTTCAAGTTATAGTATATTTTGTTGGAGGACCAAGTGGAAGAACAGCAAAAGGAGACTGAAAATGAGGAATTGCTAACAGGAAAGTGAGTGGGATCAGTCACTAACATTATCTTGCTTCTGGCATAAGTTTTGAAATACTGTTGGTGACTGGTTCCACTCACTCCCATTCAGCAGTTCCTCATTTTTTTAACCACATAGTTGTGTTAGCATTCAGAGAAGAACACGTAGGTCTCTGTCCTGGTTTCAACTGAAGCAGAGCTAATTTTCTTCACAGGGGCAGGTGTGGGACTGTGTTTTGGATTCATGCTAAACACAGGGTTGATGATACAGAGATGATTTTGTTGTTGCTGAGCAGGGCTTACACAGAGCCAAGGCCTTTCCTGGTTTTCGTGCTGCCAAGCTGGTGAGGAAGTTGGGGGTGCCTTGGAAGCTGGGAAGAGACACAGACAGAACAGTTGACCCAAACTGACCAAAGGGGTCTATTCTCCACACCATAGAACACTCAGTGCATGTGTGTTCACTCACTTCCTCCTCAGAGTGGGAGGAAGAAAGAGGAATGGGGGGACATTCAAAGTGATGGCATTTGTTTTCCCAAATCACCGCTAGGTGCGATGGGGCCCTGCTCTCCTGGAGATGGCAGAACACCCACCTGCCCATGGGAAGCAGGGAACTAATTTCTTCCTTTGCTTGTGTGCACAGCTTTTGCTTCCCCTACGGAATTGTCTTTATCTCAACTCATCAGTTTCCTACTCTTACCCTTCCACTTCTCTCCTCAGTCCTATCAGTGGAGAACTGAGGGAACAGCTGTGTGGAGCTTGGCTGCTGGCAGGAGTTAAACCATAACAGTCTGAATTACACTGTATTCTGTGTGCAAGAAAGAATCAAGTATCTAAAAGAAAACTAAGTGAGAAAATGTGTGACCAAATTAAATCTCTCAAGCACTCAAAAAAAAAAAATCTCAGTGGTAAAGCATCCTGCAACAGGACAAGAAGCAATGGCTACAAACTGAAATACAATAAATTCTGATTCAACATGAGGAAAAAACACCTGCATATTGTAAGAACAAACACTGGAAGAGGCTGCCAGAAGAAGTTCTGGAGTCTCCAATTTTGGAGGCTGGTCAAAAGCCAAATGGGCATAGTCGTGAGGAAGCTTCTTTAGCTGTTCTAAAGACGGGGAACTCAGTAGCTGATTTCCACAGGTCCCTTCCAATAACTTCAGCTATGCTACTATGTATCTGGATGAATCCTAAACTGCATGAACATACCAACTTAGTTTAACAAGCTCTTAGCAATGACACCTGCACAAACAACTGTTCCATGTACTCCTAAGTCACACAGACACTCAGATTCAAGAAGGCTGCAAAATCATCATCCAAGAGGACTGAGGACGACACCCATTCTAACTCTGGAAACTCACCTGCAAAGTAATTTCTTGTCTCTTATAGTTTGCAGATGAAGATGAACATTAATATGATTGAAAAAATCAGAGTAAAATAGTTTTAACTATAACTAGAAGGCAAACAAATTAAACTCAGAACTTATTTCTCTCTGAGTAAAAAAAAAGTATGCTTAGAACATTCAAATATTTACTGCAAGACAGTATACCAAAGAAGAAAAATTTAGCCTAGTATCTACTACTAGTTTTGTGAGACTTGCTAAAGAATCTCTGATAATTCAGTTACCAAATATGAGCTCAAGTAAACCAGACCACCAAATGTTAACACAATTCATAACTTGAATTTGTATCAGGAAAAGTTACAAAACCACAGCACAAGTATCATGTACTTGTAGACAGCTCTTGGGCCTGTATAATTTTCTGCATTAAGCCAACAGCTGTTACCAAACTGATGGAGGAAGAAACATACTACTTTCTGTAAAAAATATAAAAGTTTTGCAGTAAAAGTACACAAATTTATATATGTATAAACACTGTGTTGAGGAAATTCCTTTGCTTGGACTTCTAAGTATAAGAGACTGCAGTTACAAGCAAATATGAAACAAACTAAGAATAAAAACTAATGATGGGCATAAGATGGATATAAGACATACCTATAAGCTCTGAAGGATTCTTATCACTGAAGTGTTCGCAGACACGGATAAATGTTTCTGTATTCTCAGGTGTAGGGCACTCACCATGCCTGAAAAACACAAGAACACATGGATTAGGAGACACCTGGGGGAAAAGGAAAAAAGAAAAAAAAAATTCTTCAGTGTGATCTTCCAAATTAAAAGCCAAAGAAATAATTAAAAAGTGCACACAACTTACCCTTTACATTGGAGCTTTATATATTTAATTCCCTCTTTCTCTATATCATTTCTGTCATAGAATCTAGTGGTGTTGGTCAAGTCTACTAGCAAACCCATTTTAACCTAAAAAACAAAACAACCAAAAAAAATTAAAACAAACATATATGTGGTTCAAATACCAGTGCATAAATACTAAATGTCTAAAAACAAAATAATTAAAATCAACTACAGGCTACATTTGTAAGTTTAAAAATTATAAATATTGTATTTGTTTGTAAAATCTGTATTTTACCACTATTACAGATATCTGCATTTCTTTGTGAAAGCTGGTGTCTAAATTAGCACTAGTCATCAATTAAAAAACTTCAGTTTGCTCCAGCTAATGATTCTAAATAAGAAAATTCTGCTAACCGCAGGAAAGTCTGCTAAAGAATTACTTTAACATGCTAAAAAGACAAACTTGATGGAATCAAGCGCTCTTATGCAAAGCAGAACAATACTAAACACTGGCACGTGTAAGAAAAATTAACTACTGAGACAGATATAAGTATGCTCTGAGAAAAAATAACTCATTTTAATGTACCTCTCTATTAGAGTGCAAAACAATTAACACATTTGCAAGCTTAAAATTAATCAAATGAATGAAATTCTTAAAAACATCTTATTTGAAGCTAAAATGCAAAACAACTTTTGACATTCAAACATGCTGTCAGCAGCTAAGGTGGCAGTGTCAACCACTCAGACGTTAGGGCATACCTGAATCCAGGATGCCTTACCCACTCTACCCCAATGTGGCTCCTTGTGCATCAACTTAGTTTTTTAGTGTTTGTTTTTACAGCTGGAAAATAGGTCTTTTTAAAGAGCCTTGTGGAAGTCACTACATTTTTAAGGATGGAAAGCAGAAATTCCACTGGGTGGCACAAAACATACAAGAGTATCAAAGTATATCCTACTGATCCTTGTTCCAAACAAATCTACCAGTTTTACTGTGCAAAAACAGCTCACTAACATACCTGAGCAAAGAAAGTATTTTTGGTTTCCTGTCTTACAAGAGCAAGCAATTGCTTTTGGACAAAATCTCAGTGTCACGCTGTCAGGCAGGACCTACAATTTGGTAATAATTTAGCAGTGAAGCTGGAAGAATTACAAAGTAAAACACCATCTCCACACAATTCAGAAAAGGTAAAATCCAATTATAACTAGAACACAGTTCAGAAACAGCTATTTCACATAAATACGTTGTTTAGTAGATCCCTAAGGGAAAATTTCAATTATCTACAGAGATAGCTCTCCATGATATTCAAACTTCTGATGACGAACATTTGTAATACTTATATATTTTCATATTACTTTTACTTAATAAATATTTAAAAGCATTATGATGCTATGTCAACAGGGTTAAAATTTCTGAAGTAATATCCAGATCAGTTCTGAATTTCTCATTGTCAACTTTGCATATTGCATTCAGAATACTTTATTTACTCTTATTACTGTGTTTTGCAGAAATACAAACCACCTCACAAGAGAGTCCACCTGAACAATGTTACACCACCTGAAGCTTCAAATATAAAGTGTCAATACAGCTGCTAAGCATGGAGACTGAGAGCATCCTAGACAGTGATTAATTCTGTAGGAATTACACAAAGGCAATTAATTCAATGATTACTTTCCTCCCTCTCCATTCCCTACAGCATTTTGCAAATGTCTGATAAACTACTTAATTCCAGCCTGTAGGAGTTCCCACTTGCTATTCTTTTGCCATTATTACAGATCATTTCAATCATATACAACTGAAGCTCATGTGAAGTGACACTGTTCCTCACACACTTCAGGCAGCAGTAAGGCGATTAGGCATTGAGTGTAATTTATCCAAAGCTATAAAAGCATTTATGGCATATAGAGCACATAAGACCTGAAAGCAGTTTTCCTGCTTTACAGAAAGCCAAATCATTTGCATTCTCAGTCCATGGGATTCACTGCACATAACATGCTACAATGTAGAGAGCGCAAAGCACAAGAAAATTATAAAGAAATCTTTAAAGAACAGAGGGATTATACAACATATCAAAGTATACAACTATGATTTTCAAAAAATCAATGCAAAAAAAACCACTGGTACCACTGGAACAAAATAAAAGCCTGAATAAAAGCCTCACTTCCTCACATTCCAGATATCCCCAGCTATTAATGCCTTATGCATGTGCTCTTCTGCTGCTGTGCAATAAAATGGGTGTTGCTAGGTTCCCCTCTATGACCCCAGAAGTCTCTCCTTAGACACTGGAGATTGAAAACACCCTGCCCCGGAAGGAGAGATCATACTACAATACACTGAATTCAGTCCAGTCTCAGGAATCTTTTCTTGCATTTCTTATTTGAGGAAAATAGTTTAGATCAGTGATTGAATGTATGTGTGAAAACAATAATGTGGCTGAAAACCGGTAATTTTCCTAACAGGAATTCTGTAACTTGAGCGTACTAATCACCCGAACATTCTTTTGAGTTAACTAATGTCCTAGCTCTTTGTGACAGAAATAAATCTACCTGTATAAACTGTACTAACCTACCTACTCAATAAATAAATTTTAAAAAAATTATTCACGCTGTCACCAATTGCTCCTGCAATTCATTTAAGAGAACATTAAGATACTATGCCAATATTGTTGATCAGAAGAAAAACGATGCTGCCACGGCTAATCAAATCAGTTTCTAGCATCCAGATTTTCAGCTACCAGCTCCAGGAGAAAAAGAATCACACAGGAAGCTTGTCAGAGATAGTTCCTCCCAGGCACTCCCAGACAGATGTTGTGTTAAATGCTAAACCAGTATCTTCAAAAATCTGTGGTAACAGCAGTATCTCTCTGTTACAGAAATTCAGATATAAAAGTTGCTGCTGAAGTTTTTATTTGGGAGCTAAATTATATGGACTTAAGTAATAACCAATTTTCAGCAGTAATTATTCTGCAAAATATTAGCAGTAAAAAACCCACTGCAATAAAATTACAAGAACCATGCACAGTGAGCTACTTTCACCTTGGGTGGGAAAACTCACTTTTACAGGGCTCCTTACTTTCACATTTATTTCATTGCTGGCTTGTTGGTAATCTGCTGATCTACAAATAGAGCACTTAAGTAAACACTACATAACTAGGCAAATAAAAAAGAAATATATATTTTCAAATAGCAAACATTCATCAACAATGCCAGGGTCCAATACAATGAAATAGATTTGACAAGAACAGAGACTTCGAGAGAAATTCTGCTTGTTAATCAAAATTACCAAAATATAAGTGGGGATCCCCATGCTACTAATTTTAATATCAAATTCTAATAATCTGATGTCACTCAAGACATGAATTTGTAGCATTACAACAGAACTGATAGATGTGACTGACGGAAAGGCTACAAAGTCTCACCATGATTATTTATTTTTGGTGGCAAATCACTAAGGAGGCAAGCATTTAAAAATTCTGAGTAAGGCTGTGAAGTTCTCTGTAACTTCAAAATATACACAGAATTTTAAATTACTTTAAAACATGAACAAGATTAGTTTGGGCAAAATTCCAGGTATGCCTATCAAATCCAATCAGAGTAAAAAAGAACATAACACATAAAAGAGGAATTCAAGTAGAATTTAGATGCACATCTCAGAGACTGAAATGTTACAGTTTGTGGCTTAAACATTTTTATGAAGGATTTTTGTCCATTAAAACTGTATAATGAAGCTACACCAATAAAAGCTGCATCACCAAAGCCCACCCTGAACGGGCCCCCTGACCGAGGCCCTGGACTGTGAGTTGATCTGAGATAAGGTAAAAGTGACACTATCCTCAGGTCTGGGCTGGGGAGAAGAATACTTCCACAGGAGAATTAAGCCCAGTAGCTTTGGAGTGGAGCCATAGCCCCAAGCTTATCTGCTGCCAGGTCTGCACAGACTCCCCCCCAAGCCGGGAGGTGGGGGAGGTTTTGGGTGTGTAGCCTCTGGGTAGAGGCAGTGAATGCCCTGCACAGACCAGCACAGCTGTGGGTCCTCCCCATCCCAGGAAAGCCACATCGACAGGATATTCATGTGAGGGACAGCAGAAGGGGTGTCATGGTCCATCAAAGGTCCTCCCAAATGGTTCCTTAGTCCCTGCACCACAGTGCTGCACATGATGCAAAATGGTGCAACTGACGCAGAGCCTTGCAAGGGACAGGTTCAAACCTTTCCCCAGTCAGGGGAGGCACCAGGGCATTCCCACCTGGCCCAAACCTATATTAATCCATTGGATTCTATACTGTGTGGCGGGGGCCCCTCCCCACCAAGAAGACCAGAGGGAGGGGAGCAGCAAGATGTCATTGGGACCCAAGGAAGAGTGATAGGTTTCTATTTAATCTGTCCCTGTCACTCTTTCTGTGCCCCATCCACCTTTTTTTTCTCTTTCTTTCTCTTTGCTTCTATTACTGTTAAATAAACTATATCCATTTCTTGGTATCAACATTTAACCTTCTTTTGTTTTAATCTTATTTTAGGAAACATTTTGAACCTCAAGATTCTTACAGTTTTATTCACAGAGAGTTCTGTTTGATCCTCTGTGATTAGAGCAGATCATAAAAACACAGATGCAAGAACTCTAACAAGAAAACTCCTACCCATTCAAGCACTGAGAACAGGCACATATGCTTCACTTGTCATACTTTCTTACTGCATTACTGCACAGGTACTGCTACACTGACTAGTTCACCATCTACTTTATACCCAAGCCTAAATAAGATTAATAAAATGAGGATTCCCATCTTTTAGTCCCCTAATTCTTCTGATGTTTCAGGTCTGATACTGTTAAACAAATACAGAATTAATTTAACCTTGATCAACAGCAAAAAATAATGAAAAAACCCACAGAAAAAACACCACTTGCGTGATTCATCTCAGACACCATCAAAAAAAGGGATTAAACTTCTATATTAAGTTTAATAACGAATTAAATTAATTAGGTGGTAAGCCCTTCTTTGCCTGGAAGGTTCAAAATCCCATTCCCACATCTCCAGATGCACCGGACTGGCCACAACCCTTCAGAGACCTACCCAAAAGGCTGGAAAGGTCCTGTTCCTCACCAGTTTTGCTACAGTGCAAAACAACATGCAAACTGAAGCACACAGATAGAAATGGGTGAAAAAGAAAATAAAGAAGCGAGGCAGAACCACAAGTCTGTAGTGAAGGATGCCACGAGGTTTAATAAGGAAAAGTGCAGGGTCCTGTCCTTGGGTCACAGCAGCCCTGGGCAGTGCTACAGGCCGGGGAGGAGTGGCTTGAGGGCTGCTCAGCAGAAGGGGACATGGGGGTGCTGGATGACAGCCGGCTCAGAACCAGCCAACGCTGTGCTGCCTGAGTGGCCAAGAAGGCCAATGGCACCTGTATCAGCAATAGTGTGGCCAGCAGGACCAGGGCAAGCATCCCCCCCCTGTACTCGGCACTGGTGAGGCCACACCTCGAGTGCTGCGTCCAGTTCTGGACCCTTCACTTTAAAAAGGACACTGAGGTGCCAGAGGGTGAACAGAGAAGAGCAAAAAGGCTCATGAAGGGTCTCTTATGAGGAACAGCTGAGGGAGCTCGGTTTGTTTAGTCTCGAGAATTCTAACCTGTAAGAAAACACTTTCAGAAATCCAGAGGAGACCTAGAAATGTAAACAAGCAAATAAAAAAATTTCTGTACAGGTGTCCCAAACAAAGCCATCCACCACTTTTTCCTTAGATCTGAGAAGCAACGCTTGAGTAAACATTAATAATGAAAGCAATGTTTCAATTATCAGAAAATTTAACTTTACCTTCAGACTCTTTAAGTAGTTGGATAGCATACTTGGGTGAAAACGATTTTCTTCAGCAACCTGTTCATCATATCTTGGTCCTAACATTGTCTTCAAGGGTAAAAACTTCCCTATGAAAGATAACAAAATTTTGCGTTATTTTATATATATGTACAGTAAGAACTTAGCATTTCAAAGCAACATGCTGAGAGTTTTAGGCATTCACCTTCAATAATAAATAATTGCAGAAACAGTACTGTCAACATTAAATTGGAATATTTTTTAGTTATGAGTACTCAGAATTCACAAGTTTAAAAGTTTAAAGAAAATACAGGTCAGTTCATCTAAAACAGAAAAATTTAACATTTTTAGCTAACTTTTAGTGTGATTTAAGTTGGGGGGCTACAGCACAACAGAATACAGAAAATTTAAATTCAGTACAGTTGAAAACATGAAAACAGCATTTTAAAATGACAGTTCATCATCCAATCATGTAAACATCAGCTTTGATTACCTGCAAATATAATATACAGTAAAGATCCCTGCAAAAAAAATTTATCAACACTCTACATAGCCTCAAATAAGCTTCTATCTTCCATGAAATAGATATTAGAAATCAGAAGAAATAGATATCAGAAGACAGACACATGTGGAAATTATGAAGCTTTATGCAACTGGTTAGCTCAGGTTAAACGTTAGTGAGCAACATGGAGAAACAGCCTCACTGGTCATCTGAGATTATTCCAAAATTCTAAAAGGAGAGTCATTTTGTCATACAATCAACACTCACATTAAACAGTAATAAATTAATAGTCACTTCAACTGGTTAGAAAACTTTCACTTTACTGCCCATTGCCTTTTCATCCCAACAGTTACACACCCTCCATCCATCCTGGTAAAGGCTGTTGGGTCGGACAGCTCTCCTCCAGTTCCTCATTTCTTCAACTATCTGATTTGCTTGCTTCTTTGTGTTCCTTGTCACCTTCAACACTATCATTCAGCCTCTCTCTATTAGCCCTTCCACTTTAACTCCTAATACTCCTCTGTACAGACTGATTATGCAAATCCTAAATTTACATCATCTAAACACAGAAATCTATCATCCCCCTAATTTTTGCAAAATAACATCGTGCTTGAAGGTTTTTAGACTTTGCCACTTATCACACCCACACTAACAGATCTATTCACTCATTATGGAACACATAGAATGTAACTAAGCTTTTTTAACAGAGGCACTCATGAATAGGAGCTGCACTGACAAAAGAGTCAATGGCTACATAGGAAAACCATCATCCTTTACAAGATGCTGGGAAAAGAGGAGAGTGGGAAAAGTGCCTGGAGGTTACAATTGTTTCCCATAGCATCTGCTATGAATAGCATCCGTATAGTTGCTCAGAAGACTCTCCTGTTCTCCATCTTCTGGTACAGAGAACAAATATGTTCATTCTCTTCCTAGTAGCAAACCTTAATTTTGCACTCTGACTTCTTTTTGAGCAACCAAAATACATTCCTGTTCACTGACAGGAAAAGACAGACAAAGTAGTCTAGTCAGCATCCCCTGCGGGATTTGAATACCTACAGACAGCTGTGGAAGTGATGAATATTTCATATAGAGCCCATTTACTATGACTTCCAAAGCTGAAACACAGATGTTTGGAAGTATTTAGGTGCTCAGCTTCTATAAATTTCAGTTTGTTCTTCTCTACCTGGAAAATTTGCAATTTGGTTTTTGTAAAAACCCTCCTTTCCTGTGTGCATACAAGCCTCTCATTACGCATCATCAAGCTACTGAAAATGTAACCTTTAATTCTAAAAGGATTTCTAAACTTTTTGAGTAATATGGACAAGTATAAAGGAGGCAGTAGCTACTGTCTCTTCTACAGTTTTGCCTTACATGTTGTGTTAAAGAAGTGATGCAGTAACAGCTGACTGCAACTCAACTTAAGCCTCCATGCATAAGCTTTTGCAGTTTAAAAATCATTTGCTCAGCTAGGTGATCCAACAGTAACAAAGTAACTTTACATGGATATCAAAGCATCCCAAGTCATTCCAGTACCTAAACTACATTATGACACTAATTGTAACTCTTCAATAGAATTTCCAAATTAACTGCAAAATGTTACTGGAACCCTGACAACTGATGATTACCTACTTCCACCATTAAGTTCAAATTTGTTAAAGACTTTTGGAAAGTGGCTCTTAAAAGCCGTTTTCCAAATCAGTTACCTGTCTAACAGATGGTATTTCTTTTGGCTGAAAAATAGGTAAAAATTCTAAAATTAAGAGCCTAATATATGAGAGCACAGACATCAAGTGGATAAATCTGAGGGAAACTGAAGTGAACAATGTAAGACATCACTCCTTCTACATGTACATGTAAATGTGACTCTAACTGTCACATTTTTTATCTTCAAATCTAAATTCTAGAGCACACCAGCGAAACAATAGTCTTAATTTAGCCTGATTTTCTGTGACATGAAGCTATCAACTCAAAACATGACATACAGAATTATGTATGACCATGGTATATTTAGATTAAGCATTGATTAGGAAGGCTAGACTGGGTAAAGGGAATAAAATGGTAAAATCCACAATTAAGATGAAACCAATATCTCTAAAAAGTAACAGTTTTCTGAGTCAAGACAACTATGGTGGACTAAAGCATCCAGTTCACCTAGTATGTCAGCACCAATACAGGCCAGTAACAGACAGTTAGGAGAGTAGAACAGTGACAATGACAATCCATCATCAGATTATTCTCCCCAACTACAGCAAGTTATAGGTCAGAAACTTCCTGAATCAGAAGCATCACTTTTATTTAAGGTGTTTTTTCATGTGCAATATGAATGCTTTCCATAACAGCCCATAGTTCTGCATGTTACATGTGTGTATAGAACAGGATTAAGCAATATGCATCAATAGAAGAAGGCTGGAAAACACTGCTGTGACACTTCTCGTGCCTTTTCTTCCATATCTTGCTAGCACTTTCCATGGCAAAACTGCCAAGAGAATGGGGTTTCAGTGGTCATGAGAAGCAGATACCTGCTGAGATGGTGATGCCAAGACATTAGGGCTGAAGCAACCTGATCACTTCAGATCTAAGCATTCAGAGAAAGTTCTTTTCATTTCAATGACCGAAGTTCTACTACAATGCAATAAATGTGAAAATGTGTGATTCTGAGGAACTGTTGTACCATAAATGCAGAAAGTGGCACACAAGTACCAATATTTAAAGAAGTGAACTGGAAAATAATGGGAGATGCAGATGAATTCACCTTGTCCAGGATAAAGAGCCCAGTTAACCTGAATGAACCCAATCTCACCAACAGCAGAGTTTCAGACCTCATTACTATGACTTGTATTGAGTCATAGTTCATGAGAAATTCTAGATGGCACAACCATGAGACAAGAGCATCACGATCAAGCACTCAATGAATGAGTCCACAGAAGCCATACAAACCTTGTTTAGCAACACTATTACTAGTACACTATCAGATGGAAATAAAGTTGCATACAGGTGCTCAGAAATCTGATTTAAACACTAATTAAAACTAGAATGTAACATATCTGGGAGATAATACCAACATCAATTAAACCCTAAAAATTATCTCCCATAAAACTGCTAGATGTCCTAGAATGTAAAACAGCAAAAAAGGGAAGGCCAATGGCATACCATTATTACTGCTCAGTCATTCACACTAAAAAATTAAAAATCAGGTGAACGAGAACACATCCTGATAAAGCACCCAAAGAAATGAGCCAAGCACTTTCAGTTTTTTTACTGTGCATTAACTTCCTGTGCATGATTGCCTGGAATGGAAAAGAATTACCTTGCAGTTCCTGAATAAACAAGCACACAAGCAGTGATGGCACAGCAGATGACACACTGATGACCCTCATTCAGGCTTACTCTAGGTTGCTATTTCTGAGAAACCATGGCTCAAAAGACAGACAAACAAAAGCCACAACTAACAGAGATCAAGAACTTGCTGAGAAGAAAAACACAGAAAAAAGAATCATTAGTCTGGTTTTGTCATGGTCAAAGGCTTAGGCTATCAAACCTTTCTCATTAGACACAAAGTGATGCATGCAGCCATGATCAAGAGAAAGAGATAATGGACACGTGCAGTCCAACAACTGTTATTTAACTGAGCCAAGTTCAAAGAAGTATAAGGAACTTGAGGGAAACCAGTAACCCACAAAATGAACAACTGATGCTAAATACTGATAAATGCCAAATAATGCATATTGATGATTACTGAGGATTAAACCGAGATGTCTCACCAGGTTCTAAATATAGTCATCACTGTCTCCCATTCCACAACCAATTGCCATCAAAAAAATGTAAGATGATGTGGAAATGTGGCACAGAAAGCACAGGAGTTGTAACTATTAAGCAAATCATGGCACAGTGCCAGTTTAAATAACACACTGAGTAGCACATATTGTGTTTGGAAAACATACCTTTACATCATCACAGAAGGGGATATGAAAGGTGTGAAAACTAGAAAATATTGGAGAAAAAGAAAAAAACAACTGGGGGTTGGAATTGCTTGCATTATTAAAAAAATAAGAACTTGAGAAAACCAAAAAAAGAGATGTTTGTTTACTTTATCTCATACCAGGCAGCAGAAGAAGCATCCACCTGAAGTCGGTATGATAGCTAACACACAATCAAAATTGTGTGTGTAGATGATACTGAATTCCCTGCCACTATGTGCCAGAGACTGGATACCAAGTAACAACCGAGACAGTGCCTTATGGGCAAGAATATGGAAGAAGGGAGCAACCACTGACAATCCCTGAAATACAAGTGTAACACTGGAGTACAACACTTTAACTCATTTTCCAGCTAAAGAACTCAGGAAGACATTGGCTGGAAGGGCAGTGTCAGTCAGCAGAGTAACAAACTGACACAGATAAGACTCCACAGCACTCAGGAAAAAGAACCAAACATGGAAGAGGCTGCATGGAGGACTGGTATCACAGAATTGGTCAGGGTGGAGGGGACACAGAAGGTCATCTGGTCCAACCTCCCTGCTCAAGCAGAGTTATCCTGCAGCACATAGCAAAGGACTGCATCCAGATGGCTCTTGAATATCTCCAGTAAGGGAGACTCAACAATCTCTCAGGGCGATCTGTTCCAGTTCAGTCACCTGCACAGTAAAGTTCCTCCTCATGTTCAGGTGGAACTTTCTGAGCATCAGTTTCTGCCCATTGCCTCTACTCCTACTGCTCAGCACCACTAAGAAGAGCCTGGTTCCATCCTCCTGACACCCCCCCCTTTAGATATTTACACTCATCAATGAGAACCCCTCTCAGTCATCTCTTCTCGAGGCTGAACAAGCTCAGTTCTCTTAGCTTTTCCTCCTAAGAAAAATGCTTCAAGCCTCTGATCCACTTAATAGCTCCAGCACGGCACCTTCTGCATGCCTGGCTGTCGCCTCTCTCATCAGATGTGACAGATAGGAAAAGTTTTAGCCCGAAACTGAACCAGTGCAAGGCGAGAGCACTAAGGCTCCGGGGGACAGGAGAGGGTCCGTACCCCTGCACCTCTGGGTGAGACCGGGGCGAGTCCGTGTAAGAGGGGAGCATAGGCCGAAGGGAGGGTGAGCCCGGCGCTAAAGGCAAAGCGCTGCCGGGGGCCGGGCTTTAAGGAGAACAGCCGCCCAACGGGACTCAGGTCCGGGACAAACATCGGCCAGGAGCTCGGGGGGGAACACTGCACAGCCGTAGCCCCAGGACAAAGAGCTCCGGCCGGGACGGAGGGCGAGAGACCGCGGCGGC
>VYXD01016084.1:430881-448432 GCA_013397195.1 Hylia prasina
GGGGGGGGCGCGGGGTGCGGGACGGCCCCGGGGCGCTCAGCGGCCCCTCGCCCGCGGCGCCTCCATTCACACCCGGCTCCGCCTCGGCCGCCGCCGCACACAGAGCGCCGGGAGCCGCTTCCGCTTCCGGGGCTCCGGGAGCAGGGGTGGTGCCCAGCCGGGAAGAGGGCAGCGTGAGCTAGGGCCCCTGAGCCTGGGAAGAGGGTGGTCACGAACTGCCGCAGGCTCCTCCTCTTTGTCCAGAGGAGGGCCGCAAAGCTGGTGAAGGGGCTTACAGCACAAGTTCTGTAAGGAGCGCCTGAGGGAGCTGGAGGGCTTTAGCCTGGAGAAAAGGAGGCTGTGGGAGAACCTTGTCGCTCCCTCCAACTGGCTGAGAGGAGGCTGCAGCCAGCTGGGGTTCGGCCTCTTCTCTCAAGCAACCAGCATTAGAACAAGAGAACATAGTCATAAGCTGCACCAGGGGAGGTTTAGACTGGACATTAGAAGGAATTTCTTCACAAGGATGATTAGGCAATGTAATGAGCTGCCCAAGAGGGTGAAGTCACCATCCCTGGAGGTCTTTTAAGGAAAGACTGGCCGTGGCACTCAGTGCCATGCTCTAGTTGAAGTGATGGTGTTTGGTCATAGGTTGGACTCTATCTCCGAGGACTTTTACAACCTAATTGATTCTGTGATTCTGAGTGAGCGCCTTCAAGCCACTACAGGAAAGTAACAGGACCTCAGTTGGAAGCAGCTGGTGGGATCATTTGTCCAGCCACAGGAGCAGTCGGCAAAGGCTGCTGCAAATGCAGTTTACACAAGTCCCAGGGAAGACTGAGCAGGTGCTTCAAAGAGAATGTAATCCATGGCGACATGACTGAAGTAGCAAGCTGCTTCAGGTTTGGGAAATGGCCTGAGCTGAATATAGCTAGAGGTTGGACAGACATAATTCCTCAGCTTTTACTTTTTGCCAGATGTTCCCTTATAGCCAGAAGTGGATGTGGAAATAGGTGGATCTTTCTAGTAGTGCGGCTTATTCTAATCACAATGTAACAGGCTTGCTAGTGTAGCAGATACCTCTGTCCTGGGCCTTCTGTTTCTTTTGTGGAAAAACATACCCAGAAAGATGGCATGCAGAGAGAAACAAGAACTTGGTTTCCATACAGAATGCCAGTGAAAATTCTCCGTGGGCTTTAAGAGGTCTATTACATGGACTCAGTTGAAGAATTGTAGCCCTGAAGTGTTTGTCCATGTGAAAGGAATATCTAAAGTATTTCCTGGTTTAACTCCTGTAGCAACTAAGCCCACACAGCCACTTACTCTCTCCTGCCTGTAGCAGGATGGGGTAGAGAATCAGAGGAGTGAAAGTGAGAAAGGTCAGGGGTTGAAATAAATATAAGGAAAAATAAGGAATTGATTTACTATTTCCCATTGGCAGGCATGTGTTTAGCAATTTCCAGGAAAGCTCAGCTTCATCATTCACAATGGTGACTTGGGAATAAAAACACCATCACTCCAAATGTCCCCTCAGTCTCCTATATTTTATTGCTGAGAACAACATCATGTGGTTTGGGATATCCCTTTGGTCAGCTGGGGTCATCTGTACGAGCTGTTCCAGCCGTGTCCCCTGACAAATTCCTGTGCACCTCCAGCCTACTCACTGTCAGGGCAGCAAGAGAAGCAGAAAAGGTCTTGATGCATTAGCATTAGCTAAAACATCCCAATGTTCCCAGTACTGTTTTGGTCACAAATGCAAAATGAAGCATCCTAAAAGCTACTTCTATGAAAATTAACTATCTCAGCAAAAAAACAGTAGCGGTGGCTTCAGTGAAGCATTAGGAAACAACAGCAATAGATTATTTTTGTACCTAATTTTCCAGTTACTTACATTTTGGTACTGTTCTGTCTATACTTCCTGTTTTGCCATAAGCCAGATGTGCTGCCTTTGCCAGTCAGTAGGTGCCACAGCTTGTAGAACTAACCAGAGTTGTGTGTACAGATATAATAGGAAGCCCTTAGGTTCTGTGACTACATTAAAACCATGAAAATAATTTCATCCGTCTAGAATTTATTGCAGACTTCATTATACATTTCCCTCCTGTGTTTTATGACTGGATTTTATTAGACCTTGTTTCTTCCCTATATATCCTCTCATAGTAATTGAGATATTCAGTTAGGTAGTTTGCATAGTTGAGTCATTAGGTTCTCAGAGTATGTTGGAAGTTTCTGAATTTTGTCTTCTATGGCTTTTGTCATCATCAGATACTAATCTTCTCATCCCAGCTAAAATTGAAGGTCTTACTACAACCAAAGACTAATGATATTATTTTCCCTAATTGCTAAATGTACTTCCATTATAATGTGACTTCATTCTCTTTGAAATAAGGTGCTGATTTTCCTTTACAGAACAAACAAGCAACAAGTCAGACACCAGGTGGTGCCGAAGACCAGCCAGAAAAGAAAGTGAACCGAGTGCAAGGCATGTTCAGAAAGAATGGGAAGCAAAGGGCAGCAGCAAGATACTCAGGATCTGATTTCAGTAAATTGGGAGCAACATGCAGTAACGTCAGCAGTATGGCAAAATTAGGAATGAAACCATTTGGAAAGGGGAAGATTAGTACAAAAAGATATCATGAATGAGCAGTAATCTATTCTCATTGCCTAGATTTAAGATTCTGATATGCTTTTAAACAAGTGTAAGAGCTGTAGGTCAGAAATATAATGTTTCATATATATATATAGTTAAAATGGAAAGGTATATTTTATTTAGCAATGCACAAGGCAAGTAATTATTTACAGCTGATGTTACAGGTTGTATACATATATATGGACTTTGCCATGTCAGACACTTTGGAACTATTTACGCAGGCATCTGGTGATGCTTGCATGTGACATCAAACACTCTTTGTGAACAGGTGTGTCCTGCTTGCCCTTATACCTGGTGTATATTCTGGTATATTCTGGTGTACCAGCAGAGGAATCCAAGTTCCTCATGTCTTCCTGTGACTTTCCAAAGCTGACGTGGCTGTGTCTGAACAAGGACCATGAGGGTGGCCGTAGTGGTCATTTCAAGGATTGCTTTGAGAAAAGAACTGCAAGGTGTTAATAAGTCTATGATATAACATTCCTCTTTACTGTATATCAATTTTCTTTTGTCTTAGAGGTACTTAGATGCTTGAACACTTACCTCTGGTTTCTGCTTGCCAGTTTTAATCCTTTTCCTGGCCAGCAGACACTACAATCAAGAAGTCATTTTCCCAGGATGCAGGACATCCTCGGTGCCATGGATATCACTTTGGTTTCAGCTCAGCCATGTTGGTTTAGGTAGTGGGGAGCTGAGTTTTTGTTCTTCCTTGATGTTGAACCATTAAAAAAATACCACAGGAACCGCACACACACAGATTTTGACTCTTGTTCCTAATTACATACTGAACATTTATCCAAACTGTTGCTGATTAATAATTTTATGGTTTTAATGTCATAAACTATGTAGCTACTTATAATATTAATATGTTACCTGTTCTACAGAAAATGAATAAATTAGGTACTTATGACAGAAGAACACATGGTGTTTCCCTCTTCTACAGTGATACAAGGCAATGACCCTTTTACTGTTCTGCTTCAGTATAGCATTATTTTCCATGTGGATGTAATGAATAATGAATGTAATATGAATGTAATAATGAATGTAATATGAAAAACATCCCTTGGGATGCTCTATGAAACATACATTTCTGACTCTATCTAGTAAATACATTTCTTAAAAAAATATATAAACAAGCACAAACCCCCCAACAAACAGATTATTTGCTAAACTGAGATTGCAGAAGGATTTAGTTAAGGGAAAGTAACTCTGAAAGAAGCTAACTGTATGCAAACATGATTCATATAATATTATTTTTCCACTTTGTGGTGTAGGTGTTCACTTGAAAAGAGACTTGATGCAATAAGCTCTTAAGTACATGTAAGATTGAAAAATATGAGTTTTATTTACTGATTCAATTGATTTATTCGTTACTTATTTGTTTTAATGTTCATTGCAACTGACTTAGGAGTACAGTGTTCCTTTATGACTGATTTCAGTATGCATTAGTCTTTTGTGAGAGGTACTGGTGAATAAATATTTTAATTTTGTTACTGTAGTTGTATTTTATTCCAATAGTACTTACATTCTAATAGTATCATAAGAAAAAAATAGTAAACTAAAAATAGTAAAATTAAAGCATAGTTTTAGATTTCAGTGGAAGTCAATATTATGGCTGCTCATCATTATGTTCTCTAATACATGTGTAGGCTTCTAGATTTAAAAATGTATGAGTATGCACTGACTCTTAAAAATCAAAAGAAAATTCTAGGAATGCAACATTTTAAATTGATTCCTATTTGTTTGGTGTCAACAAATATTTAAGAACCTAACTTCTGAAAAAAAATGTTTTCAGGTTTGAAAATGGAAGTAAGTTTTAAAAAGAAAATTATTTTATTCTTTATGTGTATACAATATGAAAAAGGGATGTTGAAACAAAGTTTTGAGTGCCACAATATATTTGAGAAAATAAAATGTCATTTACAGAGTTGTTTCCACAGAGGGCATTGAAAGTCAGCAACAAAATTACCAGTCTTTAGTCTTTGTGACATTAGGGGGCATCAAACCCTCACAGACAGAACCTCAGCGACAGAACCTCACAGAGTTGGAATGACGTAAGTTACAGTACGGTTACTTTTCCTGTCCAAAGTAAATAGGGAACAGCATAAAATAGCAAAATCAGCTCCTGGAATCATTGCCTAGTGCGAGGCTATGATACAGTTCTTAAAAAAAATTCAAATAGAAGACAACCCAGACATTCAGTAGAATATAGACTGGACCCTCCTTTTTCTAAGAGTAACAAAATTAACAGACTAATGGATGCTATATATACAGCCTCCTTTCAAGTCTATTTAAATCCTGAAGTTTCCTTTCAGCTCAAGCCTCTAAGGTATCACAGTGTTAGTTCAATCAGTGGAGTGAATCTCTGTGTGGGCAGGGACCACAAAGTGAGCTTGGGACAGGACTGCTTTAAATCCAGGTCCCTGGACTGGGTATCATGCTTGGGGTAATCACCATAAGCTATCAGTCTACACCCCCAAACACGTGTGTGCTGCACAGATGACAAGTAAATCTCACACTGCAAGGGGGGACATTACCAGTCTTAGACCAAGACATGCAGACATGGCAGATGATTTATTTACTAAGCAATTTACTCAGCAGACCTATCCGGGAAGAAGGTGTCTGTCCAGGGGGTTGGTGTGCTTGAAGAGGGACAGCAACTGTGATTTCAAGCTCTGATTTGCAGGCCTGAAAAACAAGATGCCTTGCTATTGATCGTCTACAGCTGAAATGATGGTGTTGTTTGATGTATCAGAGATAAGAAGCTGGACAACAAGCTTATAAGCGAGATGCTTGTCATTCCTGGGAGACTAACACTGGTCTCCCTAGTGTTCTCACAGTTTGACCTAGACAACTGATGCCTTACTTGCATCAGCTCTGAAGAATGATTTTCAATGGAAATCCACACTGTAAAAAATATCCACCTGTAGCATTGAAGAGTATATGTTCTACTGCATAAAATGAATCATACAATAGTAGTGTGCTTTGAGTACAGATGAAGTAATCAAACAAAATGTCATGATGGGATATGACTAGCAGTAGGGCAAAGTATGACATGATATATGAGAAACTTGTCTAATTTAATTAAGTGGAAACTATGACTCATAGTCTTTGGAGCTGGGCTGGGGAGTGACTGGATTCCACAAAGTAGAGCAGCGTTCTGATGCTACACTTTCTAATTTCTCTACTGCCTGAATAGGGACACCTTAGTAAAAAGCTTGCCCTGACTGGAGGCTGTGGTTAAAACTAATGGAGTAACTGAGGTCCTGGTTAGTACAGGAGGCAGACTGCGGCAGAAATAGCTGTTAGAGAGTTACTACTTCTCTACAGCCTGAAACAGCAAAGAGTGGCAGTGTTGCAGCCTGAAAATCTGCATGCATGATGATTAAGATCTGGGTTACTACACTGGCAGAAATCTTTCTCGTGATCAGTCACACAAAGAAAATGTTATTACCCATAGGCACTCTCTCAGATTTTCTGCATCATAATTTTGCACCTATAGACATATATGCTATAATTCTGTATGTGAATATATAGCCTGTGAGGAATAATACATGTAGGAGCTACAATAAAGTACCTGAGAAAATACATACAGACCTGATTTTATTTATAAGATCTTATTATACAAAATATGTGTAACATACTGTACAAAAGTAAATGAAGACCACGGTCTCTCTTTTGAGATGCTTTAAGTCCTGGAAATACCCCAAGAAACTGGCCAAAGGCAAAGGAAGGGAATACAGACTAAAGCAGAGGGATGAGCCTGACAGCCCCACAGGCTTTTTAAAAATCAAATCTGAATATATGTATTCTATACAAATTAAGTTATGGTAATATATATGTATGGTTATACATATAATCAGATGCTCAAACGTTGCTCTTGTGAGGTTAATTTCGCTTTCTGTTGGAATGCATTGTGGAACAAGCTGTACAAGAACACATGCTACTCTTTCCCAAAAAAGCTTCACTCCAAAGTAGAGAGAGGGAGGCATATCCTACATCTGCAGCACCACCGATTTAGAGAACTTTAGGAATAAACTGGTAAATGTCATTTTAAATAATGATGTTGAATATGTTGTAAATTCTTGTGATCCAAGCATTCCTTAGAGAAAGGGAAAAAAATAATTTTTGTTTGGAATATGTCTGTAACTTCCTATGCTCCTTTCACATTCTCACCACTTCAGGCTTCACAGAACAATGATATTTTATGATGGACATGATGGAATGGACCTGGCCTCCCAGAATGGACTTGGACTCAGTGCCTGTGGTCCATTGCTGTTCGTACAGCTACAGTTGGAGCCGATGCCACGTCCTTCCACTGCTGGTTTTACCTACTGCAACTAGGTTAAGAGTAATGAAAAAAAACCCTCATCATCCTTATACTCAAACCTCCACTCACTGTAGAAAATGTTCTTGTCCAGATGGACTTTTAGGGAATTACTCAGAGACATTAAGTTTCTCCAGAAAGGGAAGGAGGTAATAAAATTACCCTGTACTTCCCTGAAATTAATTTTCGAGATCTCTGAGTAGTCTAAAGTTTTGGGGTTGCAGTCTTTACACTCTGAAAGAGTGCAGGCTGTTACTGGAAAATGTTACCACTTCTTCAGAAAAGTCACTTTGTGAAGTCCTGTATCTAGCTCACCCCTGCAGAAACAGCTTCTCAAAAATCCCCTTTGGGAGAAAAATCTTCACATGTCCTTCTACTTTCTGGGAGTTAGATCTGCTAAAATGATTTTAATATTGTATTTTTTTAATATAATTGGATATTTTGTCAGAGACCCACTATGTCACACATTCTAGGCTTTCTAACCCACAGTGAAAGACCTACCAGCCTCAGTGAATTTAGGCCTGATCTATACATGTTCTCTAACATGGAGAATTAGAAAAACACACCATCGTGTGTTGCTACACAACAGCAAAGACTAGTGAACAGAACTAAAAATGATTTATTAAACATGAATTATTGAACAACAACACAGAGATAAAGATGCCCAAATGAGTATAAACATCATGTACACAATGCTGGTCATACACAAGATTATGCTGTTTTAAAATAGGAAGCCTGCTTTGGTTATTTGTCTCAGATGCAAAGTTTGATTACCACAAAGGGAACAGGGAGAATGAAAAGACATTTTGTCCTGAAAAACAGCCCACTTCATTATTTTCTATTCTTCTCTGTACTGCCATTGCATCAGCTTTGAAATGGGTAGAGCTGTTGCTAGGTGATCGTCTTTATCCACTTTGTAGCTGAAATTTCAGCCAGGCTGAAAAGAGGTTTTATATCTCTAACAGCATAAAATTAAATTCTAAGGCATTAATAACTGTTTTCACAGAACCCTACTTCTAACTATGGGCCTCTTTCCTGGGGCCAACCCAACCACCAGCACAAGCAATGCACTTTCGTAGGCTGCAGGTCAACATGATTTAAGTGGTAGCAGCTGCAAATCCTCCCTGAGCACTTCCCTTATCTCAGCTGTGTGCATCTGGCTGGAACACCCTTTCGTCTCCACAAGGATTCCTCCCTTGCGCTGAGCAACTGTCTGTGCAGTGGGACAAGGCTGGGAATCAATGCAGCCAAAAAACAAACAAGTCTTCCACTCCCTCCTTGCTTGGCTCAGCTGGGTGGAGTTCCTCACTCTGGTTTGTTTTGTGGCTGCACAAGGAGTCTGGACAAACTCAGAGGGAAATGCACTGGATGAAAAGGAACAAGTGGGCATGGCTTGGGCAAGAAAGATGTTCCTGCTGCTTTAACACATGCCTGATATTGCAGCCAAATATCAAAACAGAACGTCAGATTTTCTTAAGTTTGTGATTACCAAAGAAATCTGGGTCAGCTTTATGTGTAAAGCTGAAGTAATTAAAATTAGAATTGACATTATTCATCCAGATCTTGAAACAAACATGTAATTTATACTTTAATTTAAGAATGTGGAGCGGGGGGAGTATTGTTGTGTGTCCTAGGGTGACTTTATGATGCTTGTATCCCTTAAACCAGGACATTGTGTCTCTAGATTTACAATATAGAAAAGACAAAGTTAAACCCCCCAGGACAGTTTTCTTATAATTACAGTCAGCAAAGTAGGGTTATATCCCCTGTTGTTCCTGATCTAGCTATGTTTTATTCCATCTGGTACTGACACCCACTGTCACCATAAACAATTTTTTTCTTTTACTTTTGGGTGGCAAAACCACATGTACAAAAGTTGGCAATTGCCTTTTTTTTTTTTTTTTTTTTTTTTAATGGGGTGAGGGCTACAAAGGATGGTTCAATCACATTCATCATCTGTTTAATGTCAAATATTATTTTCTTCTACATGACCCATAACATGCAAAACCCTGATAAGTAACTGTGTATCCAGTTTCAACAGCATTAGTCACCTTGGAGATACAGTAATTTCTGCCACTGAAGGAGAGGGGCCTGTAGCGAGTACTTGCCACCCCGCAGATCCTCCCCAGCCAATCTGTGGTGGTACAAACCATCTACCACCTGGCCTATTTACTCTTTATTCTGCCTTCTAGAGAAGCAACCTGGAGCCAAGCTTGCAGAGCTCCCTGTGCAATCGCTGATCTCTTTCTGCCCTAAGGGCATGCCACTTCTTGGCAAAAACTCTTCTGCAATGAGAACTCACTTTCAATCACACCTGCTATTGAATAGGTTGCCAAAATACAAGTATTTCAGCCTACTAGCACACTGGCTGAGCCAACACGATGTATACACAAAGTACATTTGTTAATCTACTTTCTTAGAAGTTGTTTAGAACTACAGTGTAATCTAGAAAAAAGAATCCACTAACCAGGGAGGAAAGCTAGGAATGGAAAAAAGGGCTCAGTAGTAGCATTCCCTGAGGGAACTGTCAAGAACAGGGATCAGAAAGGGATTGGGGCTGGGGGCGGGGCGCACCTAACACATAAAACAGTGTAACAGAAACCTTTTGATAGGACTCCCCAGTGTTTGCACCATCCAGCTGCCTTTTCATAGAATACATACTGTTAAAGATAGGTTATCTAGCAGGCAGCAGTGACAAGTCATGCTGCTGTATGTGTATCATGCATGTGTAACACAATTTTATGTTCAACGCAGAAAACTTCTGTTTCCCAGGTATTGTGCCAATGGATATCAGCAGGATACTTAATTCAAAGTCTCATTTACAGATTGGTAGACAAACAAATATAGTTTTGTCCCAGTCTTGTTTTGTCTGTTAGCCAAGCTGAACTACTTCTGAGACAAAGTGTTCACCCTTATCTTGAAGCATAGCTTATGAATAATCAAGGTCAAAGAGCATGCACAAGTGATTGCACAACTGTAAGTGCTGATGAATGAATGCCGCAACCAAAAATTCCTACAGTGCTACGTAAATTCCAGTAGTCATCAACAAGTTACGCAATTTTTTTATATTAACACATAAGGGTAACATGTTCCATGACTCCTACTTTGCTGAATGTCCCAATCAATTACCTCACTGTTCAGTTAAAGTGTAAGAAACAGACTTTAGCAGAATGTTGGACTGAAGTCTTTGCAATCATTGCTGATAGAAATTTTAATTAAAAAGATTGTATGTACTTATTAAGATCTGCACAGTTCACCATTATTAAAACCTGAATTTTAACAACTTTTAAGCTTGATTTTTACAGCTATTCTACCCAGTACAGCTGAACATTAATTTTTGTTTTGAAACAGATGTTTTATCACTTATACAAAATTAGTGTTTTGGTCATGACTTGCATTTTTTCCGTTGTCTGCAGCATAGACAGACAACAGAAAAGTTCCTTGTTTAAAAGGAACTGATTTGCTGACGCAGTCGGACATGAAATGATCACACAGAGACCTGGAATCCTTTGAGATGCAGCGCTGAGGCCAAAAAGGAGGGTTTTGTTTATTAATTTCCAAATATATACTTTTAGCAAGGTGACAATGGATTGAAAGGTGAAATTCCCACCTCTCAACCACATTGGTCAATCAGACTGTCAATGACATTCTCCTCCCATCAAAAGGAATGCAAACATTGGCCATATTTACCAAAACCAATTCTTTGTTTATGTTAAAAAGCATGGGAAAGTGAGAAATTCTGACTCCAATATGAAACATCAGAAGGCTAAGAAAATTCTGGGTGACAATTTGCCATACTAAAGTATGTACACATGATTCTTGGTGAACAAAAGAAAGGAACTGCTTTGACATATTCTGTACTCCAAACATTCCATCCCACCCTTTTTAACCACAATTTCTTTCCAAGGTCTGTTGCAAGCAATAAATATAACACATCCCATTGAATTTCATATATCCCACAAAAATACATCCAGCTCTTTACAAAGTCAGCAAGAGCCCTGTGTGAATGCATGCCAAAATGAAGGCAGGGAGACCAGAATTTCATTTAGCAGTAGCCTTACTACGGTATTTACTTAATCTTTCTATGATTAAAAAGAAAAACAATATAGTTTGCTTTGGGGGCTTGCACATACTGCACCACCTGACCATGTCCCGTGCTATTTGGTGTTCTATAACCCCAGCCTTGGGAGCCTACGTAAGCAGCAGCTGATTGATTTGCACCTCTCTTACCAGACACATCACAGCACTCACAGTTATACTAGTATTATTTTGCAGGTAGTTTGTAATTTTTATTTGCATGTGTTGCCCTATTATTAAAATAGATCAGAACCAAATAATAAGACGTAGCTCCCTCCAATTACAGATGTTTAATTTTTCAATAATGCCCCGTTTAGTGTAATTATCTGCTATATATGTAGTTTCTGACTTGCCAGTGCCTGAGGTTTGATTTTAAAGCAAGACAATTGTTGGTGGCTATTCTGGATACAAGAAGCATTGCAAAAGACAGCAGCAAGGAATTACAGAAAAGGAAAGTGTAAGGTAATTTACTATGACATTTTAAAGGCTAAAGAAATGTATGATATCAAAAAGGAACAGGTCAGGTAGGCAGCAGAAGCCTCGGCCAGGACCTGCAGATAGCCATTTGAAATTTGAGGCAAACAGGAATGAAAAACAAGGACAGATAGAAGAGGGCATAACAGAGCTAATAAGGCTGGTGCCTTGCCAGTATGATAACACAGATGTGGTAACTCATGCAATTGCAGACAGAAGATAAGTGGGATCAAAGAATAGCACAGAGAACTGATAAGGTCCACAACAAGGTTTTGCCAGGAAAAATGGGGTACAGCTGGTGGCTGTCGAAAATGGTGAACAGGGCAGGAAAGGCGGGGGTGGGGACACAGTTGTAACTTTCCAGTTCCTCTCAGCAGACAAAAGAAAGCTGATGACAGCAGAGCAGGAGAGATGAAAGACTTGCACATCTCTTTCTTTAAAGAGGGAAACAAAACCAAACTAGATCGGTATCATCAACTATAAATGGCATGCAGGAAGGGGTTTGGGAAATGGAAAATCACAGTGTTGCTCAGTGGTGAGAAATTCCCCTCCCCTTCCAGCTGAGGACACGTCACTGAAAAAGTCCCAGCCTGGGGAAAAAAAAAATCTACTGAGTAAACAAATTGCATAGGCAGTGAAAACAGAAAGTGGAACAAAGTCAAATGACACTTTGGCTTTAAAGGAGTTTATTTTCAGGTTAGCATTTCCTTGAGTGGCATCAGCTCAAGTTCAGACAAGAAAAATCTCGTTAGAGTGAAAATGGCTGGTAAACTTCACTGCTGATATTAGGCCATTGAAAGAAAGCTCACTCATTAAAAATCTAAGATTTCAAGCTGGGAATTTTTGAATTTTGAGCTGCTGAGTGTAGTAAAATGACCCCACTGACAAACCTGATACCCAACATTGTGCAGGTTTGTGGAATTTTTTCCCCTTAATTTACATGTATTTCTAGACAAAGAAATCCTTAACTAAACCCTTCTGAACAACTCACTGGGCATGGCTCTTTGTCTTGCAGGCAAATTCAGTGGTGAGAATTTTTCCAGCCCATCTATAAAGAAAACAAGGGAAAAACTTCCTTCATGACAATGAGACAAGAACTACAATGTTGGATAAAGTTCTAGGATTCTTACCTCTCTAACTAGCATTCATAAAAATAAAAATACTGACATAAATTATTACCCTTCTCTGATAAAAATCTACTTTCAACAAGGGTACTTCATAGTAACTAATCACAGCAATGTTAACTCACATTCTGGAGACAATTACAGTGGCAGCACTTTGTAGCTGTAATCTAGGAAAATAATCAAGATAGTTTTACCTTTGCTTTTCTGCTCCCACACTTAATGGACAATGCACATGACAGTCCAACCCTGCTAGTAAACTTATTCTCATTCTCTCAGACTCGGGATCAATTAAGAGGTTTTGGGTGAAAGGGTTATGAGTTTTTTGTTTGTTTGTTGCATGGCTTCTAATGTGTATAAATAGTAGAAGGGAACCAGAACTGCAGGAAGGTTTCAGATTTTGATTATCATTTTTCCTGTTACAAGATAAGGGTAATGTTACTGCTGTTGCAACAGGGGGCAGAAGGATCTTGACTGCTAAGGTGGAAGCTCAGGGCTCAAGTCCATTGATCACATCTCTAATCTTGTAATCTTGGACCTTCAAACAACAGAGAACAACAGTGACAAAAGCCTTCCTGAGGCACTAAGCTGAAGGGGCAAACGTGAAATTCAGTCGTGTTTCAATTCCTGCATCTGATGCAGTTACTGAGTTAAGCTTTCGAAAAGAGAAGTGCCATGAATTTTCCGTGTGTGCTCTTACACGTGTGGCAGGAGGTTCCAGGATAGGCCAGGGTGGGGACAATGCCAGAAGTACAGACACAGCTCGCAAAAATGTACTAATTGGACTAATCTATAATTTTTATAGGAATGTTCTTTTCTCAAAGTAATTTTCAGGCCATAAAACCAGGTTGTGACAGTATCATAAACGTGACCTGCTTTAAAAGACCTGTTCTTTAAAAGTTGTTTTTTTTCCATGAGTTCACACTAGGGTTGATCAGGACAAGGTAGCGTGGCATCTGACAGCCAGAACCTGTCTTATGCTGGATGACACCTATTGCAAGAGGTCTCTGTCTTAACACTCTTTTCAGTTTTGGCTAACAAGGCTTGCTAGAAGAATTGATCTTACTCCTCTGGAGAGCTGTTGATAATTTGGAAGTTTTGCAATTTTTTGTCTTCTGGTAGTACAACCATGCTGTTTGAAACCATTTCAAAATAATTGCATCTGTAATGCTAAGAGGTTTGCTCTTGGATTCAACTCACAGGCTGTTCCTCATACTGGTAACTCAAGTCAAGACCTTACTCATGGGAGTAAGTACTACCAAAAAGCTGCACATTGCAGACAAAAATTTTGTGCATTTTAGATACAACACACACACAAAGTTGATGTATTTGCTTATTGAACATTTGATGTAGTTAAGCAACAGTGGAAAAAAAGTCTTAAAGGTGAAGTGTTGGTGGAGTTCATTCTTGCTTTGTGTGACGAGGTTTTTTCTCAGCCCTACTGAGGTTTTGTCTGGTAAAGCTTCTTCAAATAGCACGGATATGGAACTGGATCAGAGTCAGGGAATAGAAAACCTCACAAAGAAGGGAAGATTAAATATGCACTGAATGAAACAGAACCAACCATACCTTAATCAGAAAAAGGATTTCCAAAGTCAGATCTTACACTTAAAAAAAAAAATTATCAGACTAAGCCAATTCCAAATGGAGTCACTGGTGGTTCTCGGAGCAGTCATTCCTAGTCCACAGCTAACTCTGCATCTGGCTTTGCTTAGTGCTACACACATCATTATATTTTGTTGACTTTCTTCCCTGACCTTGCCCATCTTATTACAATGAAAGTTCACTTGGCAGCTGATAAGGAATGCAACCAATTGTTAAACTGACAGACTATGCAAGAAAATATATGCAAGCCATTTGAAGGTCCTGGAAAACCATGGTTTTATATTGCTCACCCACAGACTAAGCAAAAAAGGCTAAAAGGACTTGAAAGTTTTCGCTCTCAACATCCAAAAGCTGGAAGGTGCTAGAATTAACACAGGCTTTGCACAAGAAAGCCTGGACTAGGATCACAAGGGCAGTACAGAAGTGTGTGGCTGCAGCAGGACAACCTTCACCAGAAGCTACCGAGCTGCACGTAGCTCACAGGCAGTTCACACGGGATTTCAAGGGCAGGGCTGGCACCAGAGCTGCGCTGACACAGATGTTGGCAAGTGTCACCATTCCTGCAGCAATGGAGGCTCGTATGGATGGGGGGGGCGCGTTGGAAACTACAGCAGCCATGCAGTTACCAATCGATACCGATTGAGGGGGCACAGAACAGGCTGACATCAATTTGGCTGAGGCTGCCCCAAGGATGGCAAAGGCACAAGGAAGACACTGGGGAACAAGTGAAGGAGTCACTTCAACAAGTTCAGTTAAATCTGCCCTTCAAAAAAGCTGATGTGTTCGGAAAAATATTAAAAAAACAAACCCAAATAGCATAATTACTGGTTTCTTCATGCTTGCAATTCACTAGTCAGTCATTACTTTTTCATCACATGAATGACATTACTGTCAGAAATTATTGCCTGAGGACCTAGACTGAAACCAGCTTGGCAATCACATTAAAAGGTCTTTGTGCAGTGCAAGAGCAGAGTTTAAATTAGCTTTCAAATTATTTTTCCAAATAAGAAACACAATAAGTCAAACACCTCAACAACTAATCACTAACAATTAAAAACACAGAAGTAATAACTTTATTCTACAGACTCAACAATTTTAGTAGGGAATTAGCATTGAATGAAGATGACTGCAAATGAAACAATTAAAACCCAAGACTGTACTGAAACACTTTAAAGGCCTCACCTTAGCTTGTGTCAGTGAAGAGTAGCTGTACATATGTGGCTATGCAAATAAGCTTGCAGGTCTTTCCTGTAAATTTCAACAGTACTCACAAATTGCATAAGATCAACCTTTGGTGTTCACTCTTGGCATATACCAAACACACTTAGCAAACTCCATCTGCATAATAGACGAGGTCAAACTTTCCCAGGAATAACAAAAGTATTAAAAGTACAGCTATTACTGTGGTGTTAAGCAATCTTTAGTGTCTTCTAGGCCCATGGGATGGGACACAGCAGCAGTTAAGTTCTTTTTCTCCCCCCTGACTTCTGTTAGGGCTCTGGTCACTTCCTGGAGCCACAGGTACACCCCAGCAGACAGTACCAGAGACAGCCCTACCTTGGCACAGCCCAATTCTTGTCCCGTTGCTAGGGCTATAAGGCCACATATGGAACACACCCCTGTGCTGAGAGACATGGACATGCCAAGGGGCCGAAAACAGGCCAGAGACTGGCATCATGCAAACCAGAGTGGCATTAACATGAATTATTTTGTTATAATTCAGTATTGTCTGCATGCAGAACCACAGGGTATCACAGTGTCCATCCTTCACTCAGTGTTTTTAACAAGATTATGGTGGGGTAGCAGCTCTGCCCATTGTAAACCTGTCTGCTTTTCAACCACAGGTACAGGACTTGAGCAGTATTTCTGGCTACCCTCATTCCAAGGTTTTTAGGAGCTGCTGGTCACCAAAAGCACTCCTACACTTACATAAGAACACAGTGATCATTTTTCTGCTGAAATCTTGTTACAGGGGCATTTGTGACCTAAATGGATTGCTATGAGCATTACCTAAGAGTCTTTTTGCATAGGAACATTAGTGAGTAGAGAATTCAGCTACTCTCAGGTCTCAGAGGAAATACTGATATAGCAAATTCACTTCTGCACACTGTGGTGCATATACAAAAGCTTCAAGTTATACAAATAAATTATTCCAAAGCAGTCATTTTATGTCAGTCATACACCCACGTAATGTCATCATGTACTTGTATTCCTCATGTAATTAGATCTTTTCCCAACTTGAAAGAAAAAAAATAAACCAACAACAAAAAAGCAAACTACAAAATAACAGGATCGTTTCACAGTGGTGCCATTTAAACTTTTACACCGTGAAAATTGTAAAGATTAATAGAGACAAAGCACATTTCATCTGAAGGCTTTTATTTAGAACTTTGCTTATGGATTTGTTCTTATCTGAATCTCAATTATCTTCCATGGACTTTATATTCTTCTCAGAAAACAAGGATTTTTGCTTTGCAAGTATCTATGTGTTAAACGTACTCTTATCTTAAAGCTGTGTCCTGTAAGAAAAACAGTGGTGTTCTGTGAGTTTCTTTGCTGTAACATCATAGGTGAGAATTACTTTTCAGGCACCAAATCAACAAATAAGCACATATGCCTGTAATAAGCAGGTACTCACAAGAATTTTGAATTTGATTTTTAAAAAAATTAACAACTACTTTGAATTAATACTCGTTAGTTTCTCTTAGTCCTCAATAAATAGAAAGCGTAAGGCATGTGGAATCCAAATTCTTTAATGGAGCTGAAGCTAAAAAGCATCATCTGCCATTTACCCCGCGGTTTTCAACCGGGACCTTTTCATTTGTGGGTCACAAAAATTTCCCTTCGTCCAGATCAACACAGGCGATCTGGCCACTGATGCCGGCAAGTCACGCACGGGGGAGAGCAAGCGAGGGTGTGCAGGTGGGAGCCGCGGACGCCGTGAGCGGCGGGGCCGCCGGACCGAGAGGGCAGGAGCCCCAGGCCCCCGCTGTCGGCACGGGAGAGGCGGCGGCCGGAGCAGCTACTTGCAGAGCCCCTCCAGCCGCTCCAGCGTGCCCTTCATGTCACGGATGCGCTTGGCCAGGGCGGGCACGGGCTGCATGGCGCGGTCCAGCTCCTCGCAGCGCGCCACCAGTGCGTACATGGCGCGGATGCTGAGGTCGGCCGCCTCGCCCAGGCTCTCCACGCCGTCGCGGTAGGTCTGGATGCAGCCGACGCTGAGCGCCGTCAGCGCCTGCAGCCCACAGTGCACGTTCCGCAGCAGCTCGTCCACCTGCGCAGCCACCTGCCCGGCCAGGGCCACCACGTCCTGCCGCGCGCGGG